>CM067501.1:19138365-19336349 GCA_034509495.1 Acestrorhynchus altus
CTTTCATAAGTTACCTCAAGCTCATCTTCAAATCGAACTGTCAGCTCAATACAATGGGGGACCTCTGTTTAGTATCTACATCTGCCAACAACAATCTAGTGCATCCCCCCATTTACCAGTATTTACACCCTGCACTTGTTCGCCCTCATAGACAAATCTAATTAAACTACTAACAATGGGAAAGTTGTTAACTTCTAAGCACTTCTTATCACATGCACCTCCTAAAGACCTGATTTTGCCTCCATTTGTAGCCATTTGTGGCCCACTTGTGACAGGTTAAACTTACATGCTTACAAAATGTATTTCAACATCCCAGTCCAAGCACACAAATTATAGACTGGTTCTTCACCTATCCACCAACAAAGAATTTGTGGAGTTGGGAGGACATCATCAGTAGCTCCCACTAGAAACTTGATACGATTCACATCAAACACCCATAACTCTCACCAAGTGATTTCTCACTGCTCTATGTTCTCCCACCTCATCTACTACCACTGTTTCCCTTGTGTCTGCAGTTGCACACTGTATTTCCTCTTCCTGTTTTCAAATAAAGCTTTTAACTCTTTTCCTTCTCTCTGGTGAACCTCTCCCCACCTATAAGCCCAAAATAATGACCTCCATTGCCATCATAAATGCCCAAGATTGATAATGAATGGTCACTTAACAGTTGCAACACAGACTGTGCCATTAAGTTGTTGAAGATGCCTTAGGAGACCCACTTTTGATTCCTTAAATAACAATGTTTTTAACTGAGCACATTGGCTGTCCTGCAATGATGCAGTGGTTGCAGTTCGATAAAAAATGGTGGCTGGCTTTACATGTATCGGAGGAAGCATGGGCATGTTGGGAGCATCATATGTGATGAGTCCTAGTGGGATTGGGTAATTTGGAATTTTTCCCAAATTGGAAAAATTGGGATACAATAAAAAAAACAAAAAACTGTAAATTTATGCTGTAAAATATTTGTTATGTTCAGAAGTTAGAGCTTAACAGCCTGGTGTGATACCATGTCTTTATTTGAACTATGTTTTTACTCGCTGTGTTGTAACTGGCAGCATATTAATCTAATTAGCCTTAGTCATTCAAAGGAGGCACACCATGCCACTGACCTATGACACTTCTGTAATAATCAAAAGCAAGTATGAATGAGCAGAACACAGAAAGGAAGTGTACTCTTCTTCACTAAATTCATGCCTGGCATGATTAGAAGTAGCTAAAAGATCAAAGCTCCATTGTAGAATTTTAGTGATGCATTCAAGCCACCCAAAATATCCCATACAAAACCACTGAGAGAAAATGCTCAGAAAATATGCTCTCCCCACCTTTATAGCACATCTGAAGTTCTACCTTAATGTACACGAGAGCACACCCAATAGCCTAATTAAAGACACGCAGCAGGCCCTGTATCTGTACATGTGGCCTGGGGTTTATCAGGTTCATTGCTGTAGTATATCATCCTTCTCTACAGATCCCAGAGGATTGTGCTTTGATCCTCTTTGCACCCCCACCCACCCCCCATCTAAAGCCCACAACAGCTCCCTTGTGTTGATGTGAGTTTGTTTGCCTTCCGCCAGGTGAGTTTCATCAGCCCTACTGAGTTTACACAAAACCACAAGCAGACCACACACGTCAAACATACATGTTTGTAGCACTATGTCCTAAGACTGTTAAGCTGGTTTAAAACACGCACATTTTTGCAATGAAGCATGTTCTTTGGAGCCTTTTAAATGACATATTATTATTATTATTATTATTATTATTATTATTATTATTATTATTATTATTATTATTATATGCTTCAGGTCCTTCCACAACATTTCTATGGGATTAAGGTCAGGACTTCTCCTGGGATTCCACTTCTTTAACAGAAATGAGAATTAAAATATAACATTAATAAATAAAAAGTACCAAACATTTTAATATGCACATCTACACATAGCTGAATACAAAATTCAGTCCAAATGTCCAGATCAATGTATTCCTTGCTTCAGCTGTCATTTCAGACATAAAAAATGAATGTCCTTGACCAAGCAATAGAAAAGCAGAGTTGTAAATAAATGTTTAAACAAGGGGGTGTGAGGATGTAATACAAAAACCCAAAAGAAATATGACCAGTATACTGGACACTAGAAACTAGTGTGTGCTTCTCCTCTCTGCTGGCTACACACCTCCTACAGATGTTGACCAATACAATACACCAATTACAACTTACATCAAATTTCTTACAGACATGTAGTTCCTTTATGTTTTTGATTTATTTTGATTGATAAGCCCTGATTTCTCATCCTCCTTCCCAATAGAATTTTAGTGATGCATTCAAGCCACCCAAAATATCCCATACAAAACCACTGAGAGAAAATGCTCAGAAAACATGCTCTCCCCACATTTATAGCACATCTGAAGTTCTACCTTAATGTACACGAGAGCACACCCAATAGCCTAATTAAAGACACGCAGCAGGCCCTGTATCTGTACATGTGGCCAAATGGTTCCTGTGCTGTCATTGTGTTGCTTCTAATAAGTAAAGCACCTGTCCCTGTGTCCTCACTGGCTGGAAGTGCCCCTCACTGTACAATTTAGAAATACATTTCTATATTTACTGACAGGTCACATAACAGACACTGCTCATGTGACTGCAACATTCCCTCTCAAAGACTTTGAGGAGAATCAATCGCATTAAGCCTATAAAAAATCCCCAAGACACACCACTATGCAAAGTAAGCTAGTTACTCTAAGCAACTCAGTGAATGCATGTGAGGGAGTCCATCTATCAGATAGAAAATAGTTTGCAGACTTAGGTCTTGTGGGTTCTAAGAGATCATCCTCTCTGAGCTTTCTCTCTGTAGCCTAATTCTGTTCATCACTAAAACCTGGTACCTGTAGGATCTACCTCTTTGGACAAGCAACCTTGGGGAGCTGTCCCCACAAAGACAAAAAATGTGATGTAATCCTCTTAGCATATACCAACTGACCCTCCATGTGCAAGAACCCGTGAGTATAACAATACAACAAAGAGGACAATTTTAAGGCAACTTTTGGCATACAATGAAAATAATCAGCTATTCCACGCACCATAAACAAATTCTGTCTGTGCTTACATTTTTCTTGAATACTTGCACAAGCACTTTGTGCATTTAAATAAGTGGGTCATTATTTGGACTATATCTGACATGCTGCCTTGTAATAAACAATAGATAGTCATGGTCTTACTATGTGACGGAAAATATATGATGTATAAGTGCATTTGTATAGTACTTTTTGGATGAACGGTTAACTAGTCAGGCTAAAGTACTAGGATTTCTTTTTAGTGCAATGTTAAATAAAAATAAAAGATTTCACCTGTAAAAAAACATTCCAGAGTTAGCACATCAGGACTAAAGCATGTAAATGGGAACTTCCACTTAGGAACTGTCAGCTGAACCCAGAAACACGTTTCCCACTTTAATGCATACTCTGACACTTAAAACCATATGCCTTAATGTTTCATGTGCAACTTCATGTGACCCTCCCTGCTTAAGGACTCGACCTTGTTATCAGAACCTCAACATACAAAGTACATATTTAAACATTTAAATATGTAAACTTGGCTTGTAAATCATTCACACTACATGGATGCACAGGTCCTGTATTAACACGTGGTTCTATTATGTAAAACTGTGGAACAGGAAAAAGCAGGGAACAGCAAATAAATGTAGAAAAAAACAGGAAATGGGTCCACAATTGTTTTTCTGTTTTCAGACCACTGAACCATGTGATTGATCACTGCAAAACATATAGCAGTGCCATTCTCCCAACCAGGACACTGCAAAAACTTCATAATCTGACATAGTGACTCTAACAAACAATTACATCATGCAGTCTGATCCTGGCATAAAAGACAATATACAGTCAGTAAACAGAAACTATACAGTGGCAAAATCATGAACACTCATGAAAAGAAACGATGAGCTTTCATCTGATTGGCTGATTCATGTCCCCACTGTTATGCACTGTAACTAGAACATAAAATATATTTTTTTACCAATCATTCAAAATCTTTTTGTATAGTGCTTTTTTACAACTGATGTTGTCACACAGCAGTTTTACAGAAATAAGATCATCTTCCAAATGCCATAAATGTAAATGTAATGCCACAGAATGTCTTTGCACTATTTTCCTTTACAATAGTATTTCAAACAAAGAGACACTTCAGATAACCAGATAACCAAGCTCAATTCAGCTGCTCATATAGTTCCTAGCTTGTCAGTCAGTAAGAGAAAAATGTCTCTTCTAGAACAAATGAATATGGTTGTGAGTTAGTGATTTTCCACTAAGATAGCAAAGTTTAACAAAAACATTAACTGTATACCACTATATACATTTGTGCTATGTCCCTTTACAATAATGTTTCAAGTAAAGAGCCACATGAAACAACATGACATCAAAGGTTGTCTCTCTTCTATGCAGCTTCTTGGCAAGAGCCAGTACTTGTGCATGTCCAGTTCAACAAAGGGTGTCAGCAAATCAGCCAATCAAAATGACCTTATTTTGAAATAATTGATGCACACAAAGCAGCAGAACACTATAAGGTTGTAAGATTGACTATAAGAGCATGTTAAGCTTGTGGTTTATATAATGGTCAGTGTTATTGTAGTTTGAGGGAAGTCTGGGGGTCAAGATTAGTTCTAGTCACTGAACTCTTTTGAAGACAGCTGTTTAAATGCGAGTAAGACTGGATAATCAAACCCCGGTGTGACTGCCAAGACCCTGTGTGGCAGTTTTACTGCACAAACGTAATCTTTAAGAGTCAAAAGAAAGAAAATTTAACAGTGACCTCATCTCAAATCTCAACAATTTCAATCTCAGGTGCTACAGAACAACTATGGAAGGCAGACAGAAACACGTTCTTTAACCCCACCATGTCAAATGTCAAGCCTAGGGGTGGAAATATTTTGGTTGTGTTGCTGCCAGTGGTAAACTTATACATCCATCCAGTAAACGGTAAATAAATAAATAAATAAATAAAGCATTAAAAAAACATTATTTAGAGTTGATCAGTTTTTAGGTTAAAGAAACTAGTAGGTGGCAAAAGTTTGTATACCAGGATGTAAGATCTAATGCACAAAGACATTAGAAATGATAGTGATGGTTGAGAGGAATCTGCTCTAACATTGGCGGATTGTTGGCTTAGTTGCAGACAAGACACAGACATTACACAGCAGTGAGTGCAATTAACCTAAATACCTATCCTTCATCTTTATAATAAAGTGGAATGCTGTTTTGCAATACATATGTAATCATAATCTGCCTCGCCTTTTGTTTTGGTTCAAATACTTTATAAACTTTCTACTTACTTCTAAATTAAATTAAAAAAAAAAAAGCAAAATACAGTCACTTTATGATTCTCTGAACCCGTCATTAACCTCAACCCAAAACCTAAGTCTTTCCCTCACTCTGGACAAAACCTCAACACTATTGAGAAACAGATTCAACAGATTTGTTTATCAATTTGAGCAACTGTAGATAAAATGCTGTGTTTAAATGAGTGACATATTAAGATGTGTGAACAAAGTTAGTAAAGACTGACAAATAAATGTCCAGACATACTAGTGCATCTAAAAAAAATATTGTGAAAATATTTGTTCATGTACCTCATTTCGAGATAAAATCATATTTCATATTCATTACATGTAAAGTGAAATATTTCAAGACTTTCTGCATCTTCAAATCTTTGATCAGTACGATGTATAGCTCTTTTAGGGCTATAGAATGTTTACTTTTTCTCATTTTGTGTTTGAATAAATTCTACTGATAGTATTAATGTTACAAAAAAGTATTGAAACGTGTCTCTTTAAATGTAATGAATATATGTGCCAGTTTACCGATTTGAATCAAACTTTTTCATGATATTCTTTTTAGAGATGTACTTGTACAATGTTACATGTTTTAATGAAAACACTAAAAGAATTCAAATGTATACAGTAAATTAACTTTATATGAACAAGCCGGGGAAAGAGCAGTGGTTACTATGATTCAAGTACAAAGTTATTAATCAGAAACATGTCAGTTTTACTATGTTTTACTTGACAAAATTTGAATGTTTTGACACTTCTTGAATTAAAGGCATTTTACATAGATTTCAGCTGAAATCGGATGTTGTTTTCCCAACTTCTTCTGTAAAGGTGCCATGGGATACACAACATTGTTAAGGGAAAGTGCTAAACTACAGTAGCTACAGTAATTCTGTTTTAGATAGTTTGGATATGTCTCTTCAGTTTTCATAAATCTGTGGTAAAACAGTGGTTACAATTACTGCCAACACAATAGGCCTTAAATACCCATGTTCCACCACCCAGTCTCTGCACCTTCTGAATAAATTCTCCAGGTTGAAGGCATTTGTGACGTGGCTGGAGCTCTTTCTCAGACCTAGTTGTGACTCGTGTCAGCGTCATTGACATAAATACAGCATTTCCATGCTTTTGTTTAGGTGTGTATATTTATGTGTGTGTACCCAGAGTCAAATAAAAAGTATGTCTCTAACATGAGCGTCCCCATGACGTGTGCAAGGCTCCTCTTTTTCCATTTGCTCTCGTGGAGAAGATTACCTTGGCCTCCAGTCTATGCAGCTACACCCCACCCCACCCCACCCCATGCGCTCCTACCCCCGCACTGGCGTTCATAAATACCAAAGCGCACTGCCTCGGTCTATTATTCCATCCCTGGCAAACTGAGACGGGGCAAACGGGTTGATCATAATCAGACCTCGGGAGAATAAATAGCAGCTCAAAATGTACTCCAGCAAAAGCGAGGGTCCGCGCAGAGGAAGGTCCTTCGACTCCATGAACATTGGCCTGACTCTGGAAGAGAAGCAACTTAATAATGAGGTAGGACGTCGGGGTTCATTACCTTAAAGGCTGTGCACAAAGTGCTCAAATGAAAACCCTGGGTTTTATTCGTTTTTTTCAAATGGTCTTTGTGGACCATGCCAGTGGAGAGGGTGGTTCCCATCCTGAGGTTCTGAGATTATGCGTATGAGAACCTACTTTCATTGTCTTTCTTTGATGTCCTGATGTCTTTAACGCGGTCCTGACACGGTGGCCCTTGTGAACAGGACTGGTTAAGCAGTGAGGAAAGCAGTGCGTCAAGCGTTAAGAAGGTCAAGAGCGCTCCACGCACTTGCGGGAAAGCGTGCGCATGGGCTTCTGATCGAACAGTACCCCTTTGGGGTTAATCAGATAAGAAGAGATTAAGCCCCCCTCAAGATTTAGATGCAGAAAAAGGCTGAAGTTCACGCAGGGGAGGTCAAAGAGAGGAGGGCAAAGGAAGCAGGGGGCTGTGAAATGAAGACCACTTGCTCTGGTCGTTGCCCTCCCTGCGCGAGACTGTGCGGCAAATGTGCATTTCCAATTAATACTCTTAAGAGCAGCGCGCAATGCAGCCTAATCCCGAGTTAGATTAGGGTAAGAGGGTGCTAATAATAGGCTTCCACGTTCTCCAAATGAGATTGCTCTGTGAGGTGGCTCTGCGAGACAGACTCTCTCTATTAAATCGAGACGGAGTTGTGCTCTGACCCTAACGACCGACCCGGCTGACCCAAGCCGCTCTCCATGCACCGATGCTTTCAGTGATCCTTCAGGCGGGGGGACGCGGCCGGCGGCAACTCCTATCCCCCTCACTGGCGCTCAGAGCAATGGTTGGTTCTCAGGGAGGATGAGACTCTGATTAAACCGCGATTACGCGTGTAAAAGAGAGAGACACACAGACCCCGAGCGCGCAAAAGGCGTCGGTTCGCAGCGGCAGGAGCGCACAGGCGCTGTCCGCGGTGCTGAAGCGGCTGGCGCACACGCTCCCGTGCCCCAGGCTTTAGCAGGATCAGCTCACTCACCCGTTCACTGTCTTGGATCTGTCTAGCATTCTCAAATGTAAAGTCATCAAAGCTTCGGCTTTACAAAGGCCAGATGTTTTCTTTCTCACCTGTTTCTCTATCAGCTTTGAACAGCCGGGGGGATGGAAGAAGATCCACTTCTCAAAGCGCTTTCGGGTTCCTCTGACCTGATCCACATCGAAACCTGGATTTGTTAAGTTTAATGCCCCTGAAGGACTAGAATCATAGGCTGCACTTCATTATTTCATGAGCGGGGTCCTTCTGTAGCCGGCTCTTTGAGTCGTTGTTCAGAACAAGAGCATTCAAACATCTTACTAGATTTGCTGATCTCTGGCGTGTGTGGAAGGAAAGTGGAGGGACTGACAGTGGTGTATGTTTGTGTCTACAGATGAACAAGTCAGCCTTTCCTAAAATAGACGAGAACAAAGACAACAAGAGTGAGTCCGCGGAGAAGAATCGCGCAGCTATCGTCTTCTCCCTGAAGAATGAGGTCGGGGGGCTGGTCAAAGCGCTAAAGCTCTTCCAGGTATCCCATATTATTCATTTACATGGTGATCACTGACATTCATAGATGTCTTAAACACCATACCTTTAATAATATTTAGTTCATATTTCATGTTAAGTTGCTTTTTTTTAACTTTAAAATAATAATAAAATAATCCCTGGAACAGGAAAACCACGTCAATCTGGTGCACATTGAGTCCAGGAAATCCAGAAGGCGTAACTCGGAGTTTGAGATCTTGGTGGACTGCGACAGCAACCACGAGCAGCTCAACGAGATCATCCAGCTGCTGCGAAAACACGTGAACGTGATCGAGACCGAGGGGCCCAGCAAGAGCCTTCCAGAAGAAGACGGTATGTGTGTGTGTGTGTGTGTGTGTGTGTGTGTGTGTGTACTGTGGAAAGGATGCAGACTAAATAAATGAAGGAACAAACAATTTATCCAATAATGTAATGTATTTGTCTAATAACCCCTCATAACACTGAATGGAAACTGTTCAGGTCTTTGCTCTGCATGTGTAGAAATATGCTTGATCCTGATTATAAATAGAATATTGTGGAGAAAAAGTTCATTTGTGTTTTATTTTATTCAAAGTTTTTTATAAATTTTGTATTAATTTTATATTAATTATAGTTAAGTGATATTTCAAGCCCTTTTTGTTTTATTGTTGATCGGTATGTGTTATTATTATTATTATTATTATTATTATTATTATTATTATTATTATTGTTAAATGAATGAATTAATGAATATTAAAAAATGACAGTTTTGAAGTTTTGAACTTTAACATTACTACATTATTAATGTTAATGCACCAGTATGTTTAATTTGCCATATTCTCTTTCTAAGGCAAAGAAATGTTACTCTTTTTCAGAGATGGATAATGTACCCTGGTTTCCTAAGAAGATCTCTGATCTGGATAAATGTGCCAATCGTGTACTTATGTATGGATCAGACCTGGATGCAGACCACCCTGTAAGCACTGGACATTTACGTGAACTAGATCCTAAACAGGTTTACTTACAAACTAAACAAATAACACTGCTTTTACCTGCTGTTTTAACTGTGTTAATATTATCAAGATACTCTAAAAGCCTAAATTTATACCATCTTTTCCTCAACGTTCTATGTCTGCAGGGTTTTAAGGACAATGTCTACCGCAAAAGGAGAAAATATTTTGCAGATTTGGCTATGAGTTACAAACAGTAAGTGATTTGATAAGAAATAGTTTATAACTGATTTTGTTATAGCATTTTAGATGCCACATAAGAACCATTTTAGTTCCATAACAAACCATGTTTGTAAAGGTTTTAAAAGTTTCATCAATTTAAAAGTTTATTACACACATCTCCCTTACAAAATGTATGGAACAAAAAAGGTTCTTCTATGGCATTGCTGAAAGAACCATCTGAAGCATCTTCACTATAAAGACTGTAATGTAATTAAACATTTTAAAAGAATTATTCCTAACTCCTTTTTACATAATTTATCTTCAACAGTGGAGATCCTATCCCACGCATTGAGTTCACAGAGGAGGAGGTGAAGACCTGGGGTGTTGTGTTCCGAGAACTCAATAAGCTGTATCCCACCCATGCCTGCCGGGAATACCTGAAGAACCTACCTCTGCTCACCAAGTACTGCGAGTATCGTGAGGACAACATTCCCCAGTTGGAGGATGTCTCACGCTTCCTAAGAGGTGAGATTGGGCACCTTGAATTCTTTGTGTGTGTGTGTGTGTGTGTGTGTGTGTGTGTGTGTGTGTGTGTGAATGGGAGTTTTGATATGTTCCAATTTAGAAATGTTCCATTTTAAAATTGCTTGTAAATCCACTGTTCAAGTCCTCTATGGTATTAACTGTATTTTTGCCTCCTCAGAGCGTACAGGGTTCACCATAAGACCTGTGGCAGGATACCTGTCTCCGAGAGACTTCTTGGCAGGTTTGGCCTTCCGTGTGTTCCACTGCACACAGTACGTCCGGCACAGCTCAGACCCTCTCTACACACCTGAACCGTGAGCACATCTCTAATACCTCTGTAAAAGTCCCATTTATAAATAAAAATCTATGGGATGACTGAAATAGTATGTTTATGCATTGAAATTAAATTTAATTTAATTAAAACAAAAAAAAAACTCAATAACCAAAGTATGTTTAACATTAGACTGAATGCTCTGGTTATCTGCGTTTTTCAGAGACACATGTCATGAGCTGTTGGGTCATGTGCCTCTATTGGCTGAGCCAAGCTTTGCTCAGTTCAGTCAGGAGATTGGACTTGCCTCACTGGGAGCATCTGATGATGCAGTTCAGAAACTTGCCACTGTAAGTATTCATCCTTATTTACAAAACCCAGGTGTTTTGTATGTTACTATGTTACAGTGATGTTGAAATCTTAACAAATGGTACAGTTATGTTATTTTTACTTCAAAAGCTTTAAAGCTAGCAATTCTACTCACACCACTACTCCATAAGAAGGGATACACAACTAACTACAGTGTGCTGTTCCAGGCTAGATTTCTAACAGCATTCTTCTGCTACCCAATGCCCATTAATATCAATACGCCATCTCTGTAGAACAGTAGTAAAAATGAAAATAGCTCCCTGTAAACTGAGCTTTTCTGAATGAGCAATCAGTCTGAGAGATGCAGACGTGTGAATTCTGCCTTCAAACATTGTATTTACTGTTGTTTTGTTGTTCGCAGTGTTACTTCTTCACTGTGGAGTTCGGGCTATGTAAGCAGGAGGGGAAACTGAGAGCATATGGGGCAGGACTGCTGTCCTCCATCAGTGAGCTGAAGGTAACCTTTATTACTTGCTTGTTTCACCCACTCAGACTACTATGAATATTGTCTGCAGGGCAGATGGGCAGTGGGCTAATGAAAATGAAAATATCTCTCCTCAGCACGCTTTGTCGGGGAATGCACGAATCATGCCCTTTGACCCCAAAGTCACATGCAAACAAGAGTGCATCATAACCACTTTCCAAGAAGTGTACTTTGTGTCAGACAGCTTTGAAGAGGCCAAAGTCAAAATGAGGTATGTGAGGATTAAGCAGGTGAATCATGTACTTTGTGCATTACCTTAAAGAGGCTTATCAAGATGTCATTCATTCTCAACTTTTAGGGAGTTTGCAAAGACAATCAAGCGGCCATTTACAGTCCGTTACAACCCCTACACTCAGAGTGTGGATGTCCTGAAGGACACAACCAGCATCAACAGCGTGGTGGAGGAGCTGAGACATGAGCTGGACATTGTGGGAGATGCTCTGAACAGACTCAACAAACATCTAGGCGTCTGAACATCCAACTTTCAAGTCATCTTATTGCTTTTCCCATCAGAAAGCAAACTCACTGAATGGTTTCCAGTTTCCACCAATTCCACAGCAGTTTATCTCATGACCATCTCTCATTCATTTTTAAGAAACATTTATAACTTTGTTGGCACTCTCAACTTTTCTGTTGTTTTTGTACACTGAAGCTTGTAAAGCTTGTAAGGGTACTAATGTAATCATTTGTTCATGGTCTTTCACACAACACTTACCAGTACCTATGCTTTAAATGTCGTGATGAAGTGATGTTTGCTGTCATCAAAATATTGTTTTTGTGATTTCAGCTTTTTTGTGTAGAGATCATTAAAAGTCATCTTGGCATTATAAGGCACCTTATTCAATGAAATATCTGTTACTGTTTGATATTTATTATGAGCTTGTACCTTGAAGCTTTAGTATCATTAGCTTTTTATCTCTATTCACATCAATAGGGGACAAGGACAAGTGCATGTAATGTTATGTCTCAGTGTGAACGCAATTCTATCACATTTTTATCTTTATATTTATTAATAGCTGTGTTCCATTTATGCTCAATTTTTAATTTTTCTTCATACAAAAAGAGCTTCTATTTGTTATATTCATTTGTCACTGAGTATGCAAGGATCATGTTTAAACAACAGACAGCTTAGAGATACTGTAATCGATCTAGATGCTTGTATTATCAAGCAGTTAATGTACAACATTCTTACTAACTCTTCAGGTTTCAAATGGTTAGATGTTGTAATGTGGACATGTGTAGAAGCTTGTTATAATAAAATTCCTTATTTTTGTACTCTAATGAACTCTCTGTGTTGTTTTCATACAGCATCAACTGAAAACCTTTGTGCAATACATATGAAAACCTGTGCAATATAAAAAAAATGTATTTTAGATCTAAGTTTTATATTTCATCTCTATGCTAGGTGCTGAGTCCTACTGAAAAAGGAAATCAGCATCTACATAAAGCTTGTCAGCAACTCGAAGCATGAAAAGCTCTTAATTCTCCTGGTAGACTCTATGTTGATTCTGGACTTGATAAAACACAGTGGGCCAACACTAACGATGACATGGGCCTATAAAACTTCACACTGGACTTCACCGTTACCAATATGGGCAGGTGGGCAAACAAGTGAAACAGAGACAGGGAAAGGAGAGATGGAGATGACATGAAGAGGATAAAATAGGAGATTGATAGACATGTCATAAACATGGAAACACATTCAGGGAGACAGGAAGAGGGAGTTCTGTCCACATGTGAAACTACATCCCTGATTTTATCTTTGACTGTGGTGTATTTTATGTAGTCATATTAACTGTCTGACTTTAACTTAACATTTGAAAGAGGATGTGTGAGAATTAGGGGCAATTAGCAGGGGGCTTATCAGACTTAAGCCTTTGATGTTCACTGACGCACCTCTGACAGGCCTGAATTCAGTGATGTAGTGGGGTCACTGTTCTGACATAGTATGTCTACCTATTCTGTTAGAGGGACAATTCAGTGAAAATCAACGCAAAGATATATTGATTCATCATTTTAATCTCTGATAACCTGAGATCTGCACTTTGCAGTTACATGCCATATTCAAAGCTTCATAACTCAGGATCAGACATGACACAAATATCATAACAAACTACAAGGCTTACCCAGTATAACCATTAGATCATCTGTGAACTATCAGTGAAGAATCCACTCATTTACTCATTTCAACTGAACTAAATCCTTAACTCTGTTATTTGGTTATAAATGAAATTGAGAAGGGAAGGGATGTTTGCTCTCTTTTTTGCTCAAATTTCAGAATATAGCACCTGAGAAGATATTAATTATGATATATGCATAAATAACAAAATAATAAGAGGATTTTCAGGTTATGTTTTATTTCATTTGAAATGATGTCAATTATTTTGAAGAACTTATTTTTATGAATGTCCTTGTCATTCTAATATCACAAATAACTCTGAAATGAAGTGTCATGTATCAGTCCTGTCTACCTTCTTTCTTCCCGTCTTGTCTTTGTTTTGTCTTCCCCATGTGTTTTTGTTTTGGTCCTGTCTCCTCCCTTGCTCTGTCCATTCTCAGCTGTGTCTTCTTGTAACCGTGCCCAGTCATCATTGTATACCAGGTGTGTGTGTGTGTGTGTGTGTGTGTGTGTGTGTGTGTGTGTGTGTTAATTCAAAAGGTTAAACTGTCCTATATGTCCCGCGACCCAGCCAAGGATAAAGTGGAAGAAGATGGATGGATGTCCTATATGTTATATTCCTTATATTTAAAGTGCCACATTTCAAGCTTTCCTTCCTTTTCATTTTGAAAGGGTCTGATTTCTGATTTCCTTGAGCTATAAACCAGATCAACAGTAAAACAATAAAGGTGTGAACAATGCCACTTCACACGTAATAAATATAAAATCTGACACTTTTGAAATACTGAACACAAATTCGGTTTTTTTTCCACTACATTGTATTTTTTTAAATGCACTAATACACCTCACAAAATAATCATAGATAATTATCGAGTGTTGTAAAGACAGCTCACCACCAGATGTCGCTGTTTCTGCATCTCAAACGTTAAACGCTTTTTAAAACAATAAGCCACAACAATCATGGCGGATCTGCAGGACACGTTCAGTAGTCATGTTCATCGTCATCATACTGTGTCCACGATGGACCCACCGAGGACTAAACAAGTCTTGTACACGTGGGTAGGTTTTTGACCATGTCTCTAATAGTGCAGGAAGTGCTGTGAGCACTAATCACCAGTACAGTATCAGCACCTGCGGAGAGCCGACGAGTAGTGTAACGCGTTTCCACACTGATGATCTCAGAAAGAAAGAAAGAAGCTGTTTCTGAGAGAGAGAGAGAGTGAGAGAGAGAGAGACCGAGCGCGAGCGCTGGTCGTCTTTAATAATGCAGGCTGGTGTTGTTGCTGGATGTGTAAATAAGCACAGAGTCAGCGGACTCATTCTCCCTCACTGTCACATAAAAGAGCTGATCACTATGAAATGCTTAATACTACTCATCAGAATTTCATTACACTTATCTTCAGGTACCATTTCCACCAGAAAGAGTTCCTCCACGGACACATGGACCTGGACTCTTTACTAGTCTGAGTTACAGAGACTTGTGCCTTCGGTCTTAACTAGTAAATACAGCTGGTGTTAGGATTAACGACCAAAGTCACTGCTGCTGGTACTGCTAGTTGTCAGTAGTAGTAGAAGGAGGAGGAGTGTAATAGGAATAGTACTTGGAGTAGTAGTGTAGTAGTATGAGGAGGGAAAGGAATAGTAGGATGAGTAGTAGTGTAGGAGGAATCATAGGTGGAGTAGTAGTGTATTAGGAATAATAGGATCAGGAGTAGTAGTAGTAGTAGTAGTAGTGTAAAAGGAGTGATAGTTGAAGGAGTATTAGAGTATTAGGAATAATAGTAGGAGGAGTAGGAGTTGTAGTATGAATAATAGGTGGAGTAGGAGTAGTAGTGTATTAGGAATAATAGTAGGATCAGGAGTAGTAGTAGTAGTAGTGTAAAAGGAGTGATAGTTGAAGGAGTATTAGTGTATTAGGAATAATAGTAGGAGGAGTAGAAGTAGTATGAGTAGGAGTTGTAGTAGGAATAATAGGAGGAGGAGGAGGAGTGTCATTAATTGTAGGCTAGTTATAGTAGGGGTATAAAGAATAATAGTAGCAGTGGTAGTGTTACTGACATTAAATGAAAAACTGCATGGTAAATGGCAGATCTGATGAATAAGGATGATGGTTTGAAGCTCACAGGTCTTCATACCATTAAAAGTAAAATGAGTGCACTACAAATTTTATCTCCCACAGTCATAAACAGACAACAAAATGATTAAATGATAAAATGATTATTGTTTTGTGTGTCTATATTATCCTAAGATACAGTTTAATTTTTTTTAAATACATTTCTCACAGGGTGCAAACAGTTATGGGCAGTTGGGGCAGGGCCATGTTGAAGACCAGGCTGAGCCACAGTGTGTGGATGATGGTCAGCACAGCAGAAAGTTACGAGCCATTACTGGTGGGGGTGGCCATTCAGTGCTTCTTACTGGTAAGATCTTTTAAATGTTAAAATGTGGATCACTTTGGAGTTAATTGAAAAAAAAAATATTTTAAATATGTAAACCATGAACCTAAACTTTGCTCTCATAGCCAGCACATCATTCAAATGTTCAGATGTTGGCTGTTGGTGATGGTGTCCTCTAGTAAGTCTTGTCTGCAGTAACACATTTTATTTTCTCTTCTATCTAGAGTCGGGGGAGCTGCTCGTTTGTGGACAAAATCAGAAAGGCCAGCTAGGGCTTGGACACATTTTAGAAATGATGACCTTTCAGGTTTGTCCTTTGCCTGGAAATTTGAGGGTTCAGCAAGTGTCTTGTGGCTGGGACTTTACCATCATTCTTACAGGTAACTTGCACAAATGGTTTACTCTGAAATGAAATCCAATTATCCTTACCCCAACTGCTCTCAGTCAGACTGACATACATAAATACATCAGAAGGTTTTTTATGTATTTCTTACCCTTAAAAAACAGAGCTGTGTATCAGGCAAGGAACTCCATGTCATTGATTACATTTGAATCTTGGTAGGCAAATGGAGAGTTAGGGTTCTGGTTCAAGGATTAGTGTAGGGTTATGGTGTGGTTGCCTGGACAAGGATTTTAACCCTAGTCTGCCACCAGGAAGGCAATTTTATGACACACTACACTACAATAACCATCTTGTACAGTGGCATGTGACTGTGAACAATTAAGCAAGTTGAGGATGAAACAATCTCCAAAAGGCATAAAGATTAAACACTTTTCAAACAATGCCAGTATATTGTATACAATATATTCTACTATAAAGTTTTGAACAATTTTACAGTGATAAAGGACAGGAAAAGTATGGGAACCCTTGGATATTTGAGCATTCGGATAACTTTGACCAAGGTTTCAGACCTTAATCAGTCTGTTAGGGTTATGGCCTGTTCTGTTATCATTAGGAAAGGCAGGGCAGTTTCCTAGCACTCTGAAATTAGGTCTAAAATGGAGCAGAAGTCTAGAAGAAGATGGTACAGCATTTTCAGGTTGCCATTTCCTCAGTTTGAAACTGGGAAAGTGGAGGTCAACCTAAGGTCTAGAGAAACCCTGCTTGTAGGATTGCAAGAGAGGTAAATCAGAACCCCCACTTAACTGCAAAAGACCTTAAGGAGGATTTAGCTGTTTCCGTACTTCTGGTACAAATTTCTACTGCACACGTATGGCCTTCATGGAAGATTCATGAGAAGAAAACATTTTGTGCGTCTTCACCACAAAATTCAACATCAGACATTTGCAAAAGAACATCTGAACAAGCTTAATGCATTTTCAAACAAGTCCCGTGGACCAGTGTGGTTAAAATAGAACAGAAACATAAAGGCACAGAATTTTATGAAGAGAGCACCTCTCCAACCATTAAGCATGGAGATGGATCAATCATGACAGATGAATGACAGAGAACGTTTCACTGGGAAGAATCGATTCAGTGAAATTCATGCCTAGTTTTTGTTGTCTCAGTTTGGTGTTTTCACTAAAATGCACCAACAGATTTTTGAGAAACAAGCCAAATTTACTTGTTTCCCATGTAAAAAAAGTGCATGCAGTACAATTATCTACTGTAAACATGGATTTTTGCTTTTGGTACTTTCAGCATATACTGTGGAAGCATATCGGTATATTTTAAAACAGGAAACAAATTGTCGGAGAAAGCTTAGTCCTGCAGCTCCAGTGACTAAGTGCCACTGGTGTACAAAGGACATTAGACAATATGGAGATGTTAAGGCTGAGGGTAAAGATGTGTGATTGGTTTCACTTACACCAGATATCATTCTTTCACAACACTGGCTTTTCAGCATTTCAGTTTGTGGAAACGTGAGGCACTTGCATAATTGTATTATATAGAAAACACGATTACTTTGTGCTTGAGCTGAATGTGGTGAGGATTTGTCTCTGGCTACCTTCAAATGTAATTTAAGCAATCCAGTAATAATCCCATTACAATTCATCCTGAGTGTGTTTACATCTGTTTTTTCTTGTTGTCAAGTGAAATCCGAACAAAATCTGAACAATGAAAACATGTTGTAAACAGCTTCTCAAATTGATTAGAGATTATTCAGATATCTCAGATCTAGAAAAATCTTAATTACATAAAGAGGACAGATATTTACACATCAACAACTGGTTTTTACAGATGATGGCCATGTCTTGGCATGCGGCTCCAATGCTTTTGGACAGCTGGGGGTCTCACCACAGATTAAACACACAGCAGAACCTGTGCTTGTCAAGGTAAAAGCTGAACCTTTCTTGCATTATATCTCAGTTTGCAGAGTTATGTATGTGTGCTGTTTATACACTATATGGACACCTGTACATTTGTTTCTTCCAAGATCAAGGGTATTAAAAAATGTTGTTTTTGTTTTTTTGTTGTTTATGTTAATGTTTTTGCTGGACTCATTGTCTCTACTGTCCAGGGTGGGCTTTCTATTATGTTTTGGAGCATTGCTGTGAGGATTTTATGCTTAATCCATTCTTTAGAAGAGGTCTCCATAAATATTTTGACATGTAGTGTGTGTGTTAATGCAGTCAGCCATAACATTATAACATTTCAAATAATTTGAGTGGTGGATCATTCTCAGAACTGCAGTGACACTGACATGGTGGTTGTGTGTTAGTGTGTGTTGTGCTGGTATGAGTGGATCAGACACAGCAGTGCTGATAAAGTGTTTAAACACTTCAATGTCCCTTCTGGACTGAGAAGAGTCCACCAACCAGAAGGATGCTGTGGGAAGCATCCTGTGGCCTCTGATGAAGGACTAGAGGATGACCAACACAAACTGCTGAAACACTGACAATGACACTGTGACACACCAGCAGCGCTGCCATGTCTGATCCACTTGTGTCATAATGTTATGGCTGATTGGTGTATAACAATATATGTTTGGGATTGCAAATTTGAAATACATTGCAAAATATAGTATATTTACAGAAAATATCTCTGTTTATGCTTTTGTAGTCACTGAGTGAGTCTGTCATCAGTGTAGCAGCAGGGCTGAGACATACACTTGCAGTAACAGGTATGCCTTCTCTCATTTTATTTACCTCTCTCACTTTGTTCTTTGTTTTGCCCATTTCCCCGTGCATTATCCACACTGTATGTGTATTTTTCTATATGCAAAGGTTTAGGTGGTGTGTATCAGTGGGGTACAGGACTGTCCACTCATGCAAAAAGAGCTCTGAATCCTCAGCCTGTCCCAGCCTACATCACCTCCCGGGAACCCTGTTTAGTCCCAGGTAAACATACTGACATGTTGTTGTCTTGGACACAATAACAATTATTTATGTATTTTAGGGTGTGGTTGTAAGTGTTTGTGAGGACTGTATAACCCTATATACAATGTAATAGACTAGGCACTGTGCTGAGTTGTTGCCTGGTGAGACCTCATTCATGCATTTTTATAACAATGGGTTGTTGTTGTTGTCGTGAGTTCTTGCTGAAGTTTTGTTTTTCATTCATAGGATTGGACAAGGTAACCTCTCAGAAAGTGGCTGCAGGCTCTGTCCACTCTGTTTGTTTAACAGGTGAGGTATTTTCAATTCAGTGCATTTTAAATTTATTTATATAAAACCTTTTTTATTAACAAATGTTATCACGAAGCAGCTTTAGAGGGCAGTGTAATGTGCTAGCACTATGATCCAAGGATCACTGGTTTGAATCCCAGCTAATGTTGCTTGTCATTGGCAGCTGAAGTCTGAGAGAGCAAAATTGGCCATGGTCTCTCTGGGTGGGTAGATGCCACTCTCTCCATATCACACCCACAGGCTTCTGTTATTCATTGTATCAGAGCTGGCGTCCTAACGCTTTACCCTGAGCACATTGGCTGTCCAGCAATAACGCAATGGCAGCAGTTCGAAAAGAGATGATGGCTAATTTTACATGTATTGAAGGAGGCATGTGCTTGTTTTCACACTAGTGTCAGACGCATCGTATGTGATGGGATTCTATCATATTTGTTCAATCCATGGAAATCAATTCCATCTATACTAGTCTGGCTTGACTAGTTAACTACGTTTTCCATTCCTGTAATGTTGGAACTAATTAGTCCTGCTAAATGTTGATAGCTTTGATTTTTTTATCATGTAGCAACTGGGGATGTGTTCCTGTGGGGCAGTAATAAACATGGCCAGCTGTGCCACAAGGAATCCTTCCTGCCACTTCCTTCTGCTTTAGATCGCTCATTCATCAATGGAGAGAGAGTTTCTGCTGTGTACAGTGGCTGGACACACCTAATCGCTCAAACAGGTATGAACACACTCAGAGATTATGTTGCTTCAGACACCTTAATTTGAATATTGTAGTATAGCAGTGGTTCCCAACCCCCGGTCGCATGGAGCAGTTGGTACCGGGCCGCACAATAAATCACCCCAACCCCCACCGGCCGCGTGGTCGAAAAGAGAGGAGTAAAGCTCGGAGTAATACCTTCGCCGGTTGCACAAACAGAGCAGCATGATATACGAAGTCCTGTTTACATCATTGCACCAATGAGGTGCTATTTTAATGCAAAATAAAAAAATGAAATGGTTATTGTTGCTTATTTGTTTTAAATTTAATTTTTAAATATTTTATATCAGTCAGTGAATACATGATTTATTGTCATGAAGTGTCAACACTTTATTTAAGCATGCAAATAAACGGCTATAATAATTAAAAACACCACCAGATTCATGATCTGATCTTGGTAGCTGGCATTTTAGACATACTTTTTTGGATTTTACAATCCCAGCACTGCTAATAATACACCCTCACAAGTGGACTTTAAGATCAGGAGCATTTAAAGAATGTTTGGTCTCTAACTATTGACTATTAGAGCCCAAACGTTTACATGCTACTTTAAATTCTGAATATAACCAAATGAAACTGTGAGAAAGGTCCAGCATCCAGCAGATTTCATACATAAAAATTGTGAAGGTCCCTCAAGAACGAGTAAGGATTCCAGAGCAGTCACTATATACATCCAGATATCACATGGAATCTAAGGCTATTTCAGTATTAACTCATTATATTGTAGAAGTATGTCTTCACAGAAGTTACAGTCTTGTTAAATGTGTCCTGTCTAAAATGTCTAGAGAGTGGGAGTGTCTTCACCTGGGGGAGAGCCAATTATGGACAGCTTGGGAGAAAAGTAACTGATGTTACATGTCTAGATTCCATCTCTGGTTTTGAGACAAGACTACCATCAGAGGTCAAGACACTTCACGGAGCCACTCAGGTATGAGCACCCTGCTGCCAATACAAATGTTATATTTTTATAATACAAACATGCAAAAGCATCCACCTGGCATACCATAGCCACTATATAGGAACAGCACAGCACCCATTTGGAACACCCTACATGCCATCTAGCAACCAGCTTCATAGCAAAACCATAGCAACCTTTTAGCAACCAACTTGCAACCACCATGCAAACACATAACAATGTAGCAAATACTTAAGATTAACTTAGCGACTGCCTAACAACCACTTGGCAACACCAAAGCATGCACCTGGGATACTGTATTGATCACGTTGCAACACCACAGCAACAACTTTACAACACCATAGCAACCACAAAGCAATACCAAAACAAACACCTTTCAGCCACATAGAAACAGCCTAGCAACAACATAGGAACAGCTTAGCAAGACTATAGCAACCTCTATAAGAACCACCTAGCAACACAACAGCAACCAGCTGGGATACCATAGAAACCACCTTGTAATACCTATAGAAAGCACCTACCAATGTCCTGACAACATCCTAGTGACCACTGGTATACCATATACACCATATATACCAATAGAAGCTAGTAAAAATCAAGATTTTCAGAAACAGTCCAACTGGCTGGCTTTTTCCAGTGCTTTGTTATAGACTTTGTACAACAATGACACAAATTGAATGTCAGCATGCAGCTGTTTAAAAGATGAGATGCTGAGAACCATCTGACCAATGTTTTATGACCATTCAGAAATCTAGCTGATAACAACCCCTCCTTCTCAGTCCTAATTCATTGAGGTATACTCTGTGGTAAAGAATGTATGAGGCTTTTGAAAGCTAGACTAACTGCAGAGATTTTAACAGCAGTGTGTCTTGTTGCAGTGAGTGAAAACAGCCAGCAGGTGGGGATATCACTATTAGAATAACCTCTTGTTTCTTGCATCCTGCCCAGAGACAGCGTTTTCAAACCCTGAAGGTCACCACTAACCTTGGAGATGCAACATCTGTGTGTGTGTGTGTGTGTGTGTGTGTGTGTGTGTGTGTGTGTGTGTGTGTGTGTGTGTGTGTGTGTGTGTGTGTGTGTGTGTGAAAGCAACATGTTCAGTTTAACTCTGAGGTTCAGATGTGGTGAATAATGTTTGATACCTTGAAATGAAGGTTGACAAAACCCTCTTTCAAAGAAATGACCTGTGGGAACTGTGAACATGTGTAGGTGAAAGAGAATGAGAAGGCAGATCATTCAGGAAAGGAGAAGAAAGGTCTTTGTCAGTGTAAGATACAGAGAGACATGTCATCTGTGCCATGCTGCATTTATCTCTTGGTGCAGTTTTCCAGGCACAGAGCGGCCCTGTCCAAACCCTGTCACAGTAGCTTAACGTTTCCCTCTCCTCTCAGAGAGTTGGACAGGTGTCCTTATGCGACTTGCCTTCGTGCACCCTGCCTCTTTTCTGCCAGTGCACCACTTATCATGTTTAATCTTTAAAAACTGCTGATGCCACAGTGTCCCCACTGCTGGATCATCTGTACTGCATTGGGTATGCTGATGATGAGAAAGGGGACAAAGGAAGGGTGAAACATGCTGTAACTCTCACTGAATGTGAGAAGAAAAGCAGCAGCAGAGGAGGATGGGCCCTGAGGACTCGCTGTGCTGTTAGCACAAGCCTGTATTCTCTGCTGAAATCTTAAGTTTCTGTCCTTGCTGCCTATTGAGCGGAATGCTTTGGGCTTGATGTTAAACTTCATCCACTATTTAACAAGGTCATCCAAAAAGAAGACATTTTTGCTGGGTCTGAGATCTGTTCTCAGACATTAAGGGCACTTTTTTATTTATCCCAATTTAGTCATTTTCAAAATTGCACCCACTAGCTAGGTCTTCTCTACCAGTGCTGGGAGGAGGAAGGCCACCATGTTCATCCTGTGAGTCACATCAAGCCAGCCAGTTGCCTCCTTTCCAAATGCCACTAATGCACTATTGGTTAGGGTATCACTGTGGATTGTTCTGATATTAGCTTTATTCACACTAATTGTTCATTTACTGATTAAATTCATCAACTGTTCAGTGGCTTCTATTGTAAGTGAATGTGTACTCGATATTAGGTTTTCAGAGGACAGAGGGACCACATTGGAAGTCTTCTCAATGGAACTCAGCAGCATGGTGTAGCTGTGGCTAATAAACAGTACTTGCACCGGGTAAAACATAACCTGACATTGAAAACAATTATCAAAAATGAAAAATTGTGCAATTTGAAAGATGAAAATTTGTGTTATAGAGTATGAAAATTGAGAGATGGAGGCGGTATTAAACTTTTAATTCAGATTAGTTCATTCACACCCTTTCACACAAGAACTGCATGCTGAGCTAGGAATCCCAAGGAGGGGCCAGAAAGGGTTCTCGTCTCAGCAGCAGATGGAGAGGTCTGTATCCACATGTATTGAGCGTCTCAGCGCCAGAGTACTTTTCCAGGACGAGTTATTCTCTGTCCATAAGGAGTGTGACAAAAACCTGATACTACTTTGTACACTGGACTTACATTTAGTGAGCATGTTAGTTTATGAAAAGCAAGAGCTGTATATCAGTCCTTGTCCCCAAATGTCCCCAATAATTTCCTGTAATAGTGTTACTAGTAAGAAGAATGAGAATATCCTGTTCCACTACTGGAGACACATATCGGGAGCTAACTGGCAGTAATGACTAATTTGGGATGACCTGTGTGCAGAGACAGCTCATTGATTGAGAAACTGATCCATCTCTCATCTATACAAGCAGACTCTCATGGGATGTGTGATTCTTCACATTTAAAAACAGCTTGTGTGCATTCCCAAGATTGATGTTTTTTGTTTGGCGAAGACTAATGTTTACTGCCTGGATAGGTCTTAAATGAGCTATAAGACAAGGTCATCGTGCAGACATGTGAAAAGAAGAGCATGGTGCATCGCCATGTGCTTCCCACATTAGACCTTTCCAATCATCATATTACCAATGCCATTTCATAAATAAACCATTCTCTTTGTAAGGGCTGCTGTTGTAGACTGTACACAAAAATAAAGAAATTGTTAAGAAGAAACTCTAAGAAATAGAAATATTGTAGCTGCCGTACAAAACAAAGTCCAAGAAATTAGGATACGTTTACAATATTCTGTAGAGAGTGAGACTAGTTCCTCTTTGAACTCCTCAGAATGTGAAAGTGAAACTGATGCTAATTGTGGCAGTAATTTATCTATGAGAGGGAAGAACTGAGGTGTAGGCACTGGGCACAAAGGGCAAACATAATATCTTATAAAATTCTGGTGGCTCGATGCACAATTTCCACTTCCTAACTGTAGGGGCAACCCAGGAGCAAGAAATTGTTGCAATTAGTTGCAAATAGTTGCAATAGTTGAAATTTTGCCTGTCCAGCTGTAGTCACTGTCAGCAAATCAGCACACGGGAAAAAGAGTGTAAAGCAAGAAAACAGCATTCTTGAGCATGCACAAAGAGAACAGTCTGGTCACTGTTTTGGGCATTTGAACTCTTTTTGCTATTTGATGATCTTACTCTTTCATCATGATAGATTTCTTGTCAATTGTCATGTTTATTTTGTCCTGTATTTCTCAACATGTACGTGTTGTACCAAAGGTTTACAAAGGACCAGTGTGGGTGCATGTTTCCATTCTAACAAGAGCACACCCAATCTAATCTAATCTAATCTAATCTAATCTGATGTTGTATCTAATAGAACAGATAGAATCGTGTGGTTTGGCTTGGATTGAAAACCTACACCTACTCAAACATTTTCTGGAATAGGTAGTTTAAGTTTTAGCATAAACAAGGTCATTTGTGGCATAGAAGAAGTTCAAACTAGATATTCTTTATTTTGTATGCTTCTTTTTTTAGAGATTTAGAGATTTTCAGGCTTCTACAGCTCTATGAGAAATAATTATTTACTACATATGCATTAAGTATGAACATGTTGACCAAGATCTGTAGTCTGTGCTGTCCAGCCCAAATTTTCACTGGAAACAATAGGCAGTTGTGAGCTCACTTAACCTCCCAAGACCCGAACTCGTGCAGGGCATGCATTTTTTATTTCTCTTTGCTATTTGGGCTGATTGGCACCTGATTAGTGTAAAAACAAAGAATTCGCTTTTTACATGATTTAGTGTCTGAGAAAATGATGTCCACATATGAGGACTTTAGGTTTATATTTCATATACACATCATAGAACACAGTGAAGTCGCAATTAGTGATGATGTGCAAAAGTTTATTTTGTGGCTGAACATAGCAGCAATTTTTCCCTTTGAACTAACACATCTGAGTCATCCTGTCCTGAAAAGTCAGAGCTGTCATTGGCGTGCTGAGCCAAGAAGGTCCATTCGAAATTCAAGGAACTGCATGATGTTCTTCTGTGGCATGCAACATAGAGTCAGGTCTTTGTGTGGACGCCACACATGTGGACACCAGGTCCTAGGAGGTTAAGGGAACCATCAATTGATTTTAGTTAGAGCTTGATTGTCATCATTGGCTTGGTGAGTCTGGGCTCTTAAACTGGATCAGTCACAGGACACTCTTTGAGATTTAAATTGCAAAAATGAAAAATAAATAAATGCAAAAAACAGTTTCAGAAAACAGTCAGTTTGGATTTGAGGTAAAATACAAAGTTCATTATACATATGCATGTAATATTTAGTATGAGTTAGAGTTAGAGAGCTAGAGCTGACAAGTTACTTTGCCTTTTGGAATTGGAGTATTCATTCAAACTACACAGCAGTTTTTCTGATTGATCTCTTTTTTTACAGATTGCCTGTGGATCAGAACACAATATTGCTGTTGTAGGTGAGTATATTTTGATATAATGCTTGCTCCTCAAACCCTTTTTTTCTGGCTGAATTAAATAAATGAAAAAAATAAAGAAATGGAATATAATAATTTAACTAGGACTAATAAAACTGCAATTCAGGCATTAAAACAGAGGGAGTCCAAGTCTGTTTTTTTCTGTTAGTTGAAATTTGTGTTGTAGAAGTAACTCCTGAACTAAAATAAAATGGAATGGAATTCCTTCCAATTATAATGAATAATTTCTCTGACATTGAGAAGGCACATCACAATTGAGAGGGCTCAGGTGGTGACGCTGAGCGAGGATTTGTTACAGAAATCCATTAGTTATTAAAAGATAGCACTAATGCTGTAGTGTAAGAATTAACCACCACTTTGGGTTTGATGCCTTGGAGAGAAGTGTCTGGATCTCCATATTAGGAGTCCTTTACCCTCTCATTAACTTGGGTATAGATGTGTATCTAAAGTAATTAAGCAGCCAGTTCTGTAAAAGGGCTTTGCCATTATCATAGAGGGCCAATGTGAATGAGACTTTCATGCATTGTTTTGTGTATGACTTGCATCATAAGGTCGGTACCACTCTCCTTCAGTTACAACTGTCACATCAGTAATTTCATGTGTACAACCACTGTAATGAGACACTTAATACATACAGTGCCTTGGGGGAAAATACTATTTTAAGTACATCTACTTGACCTCAGGACTCACCATTCAACAGTTTAACTGCTTTAAGTAATACAAATGTTTACTGAAAATTATTATGTTGTTAGTGTTCTACAACAAATTGGATGCAACTAATGTTTGGGAAGAAAAGTTACTAAATATTAGATGTTTCAAGAATAATGATTTGGAAAGTGTTTCCATAATAACTGGGAAAGCTATGTTGTAATATATTCATTTGAATCACAACCAGAATTAGCCAGGCATGTTTGCATACACATGGAATTCTTTTGGTGTACACAGTAGATAAGTCACACTCTCATATATGTGTGCACGCACACAAACACACACACACACACACACACATTCATACATGCATACATGAATTGATAGAAGCCTCCTGTTATGTTCTTTTCATGTTATTTATTTTTGTGTTCCAACTCAAAAATAACCAGTCTATTAGAGCTTATTTTACTGTATATCCATAATAATACATATATCACCTAAGGATCTTGATATCAACGTAGATTTTTGTGAATATTACAATTTGCATTGTATGTTTATGACCAGTAGGCCTCAATGTTCAGTCAATCAAATTTTATTTATATAGCGCTTTTTACAAGAGGTTGTCACAAAGCAGCTTTACAAAGATCCGGGTCCAAGCCTCAAATGAGCAGCCAGTGGGCCAACAGTGGCAAGGAAAAACTCCCTCAGTCTTAGAGGAAGAAACCTTGAGAGGAACCAAGGCTCAAGAGAGAGGAACCCATCCTCCTCTGGTCGACACCGGAGAGCATAAACAACAGCACAATGTTGAAACATCATTCTTTTTAATAGTTGCAAAACTTAATTAGTTGCTGAAACAGATGATGTCCAGGGTGAATGAGTCAGTGATGGTCCAGATTCTGGAGGTATGCAGGTCAAGCAGCGTTGGCGGGTGAACACTTAATGGCATTTCTGTAGATCTGATGTCTTGTAGTTTATAAATGTACTGTTTGGTGGCTTCTCCAAATTGTGATTAAAGTAGTGATGACGGATGCTATGATAGTGGTGTAGAACTAAAACAGCTGTTCAACTTCTCGTGCCGGTGCAGAAAGGGTTTCCTCTATTTGTATTTGTGAGACAGTTTAGGATTTTGGTTCCTGGACTCCAGGACTCAATAGCCATCACTCTTGTCAAGAATGGTGAGGGCTAGCTTTGGGTGTGAGTCTTCTCCCAAAGCACACCTTCCATTCTCTGTGCCCCCCGCCCTGCATGTTTACTTGCTCCTGCTTCAACTAATCTTCCAATTAACAAGCACTTTCAGAGTGGCAGCAGGTGTGTCAAACAGGATAATACTTTAAAATGTGCAGAGCAGGGGTCACCAGGTCCTTCTATCATCTTCACTGTGAGTGCTCCAGAGGACCAGCTATACAACCCCCTGTCTGTATGCAGATTTATCATCCCAGATGAGACCAGTGACTGTGGTATTGTCTGCAATATAAAACATTTTGACAGAGGGTTTATGGAGATTGTTACTGTACAGTTAGAACAACAGTGTGTAGCACATATATCCTTAGGGACACCAGTACTGATTATTTGAATGCCTGAGCACGAAATTGCCTGCCTCACCTGCTGATCTCTACCTTTGAGGAAGCTGGTCATCTACTGATTTAATATTTTTAAATTCCAAACTGAATTCAATTCTGTGTATGATACACCTTGTCCTTCACCGCATTATCTACAGACCTAGTGCCCTTTTATGCAAACTGCAGAGGGTCCAACTGGTGGTTTGTGACATCCTTCAGGTGTGTTAACCTCAGTCTGGATCCTGTCCACAGATCTTCAGGGCAAGCATTTGGTTGGTTGGGTGTCAGTGAGAGTTGTGGAGAGCAGTGCTGATATTTGTGCTGTGGTTTAATTGAAGTGTAAACTGAAGCTGGAGAGTAGTATTAAAGTGTATTATATTGACAAGCAGTGATTCTGCCTACAGAATACTGAAGAATGTCAATATGTCAAGTTTTTTTTTGTTTTTTGCATATTCTATTTAATTTTTTCTATTGACTTGTTTTAGGAAGCAAAAAAAAAAACAGAAATTGGGAAAAACTGGACCCTTTATCCTTCAGCATTGCTGTTTAGGCTTTATGGTGTGACAAGAGGAAAGTAATATGTTAGCTTGTGTATTTTCTGTCTTTGGGTGAAAAGAGAAGTCACCCTGCAGGTTGTGTTTTCCTTGTTTTAGTCTGACTTGGTTCTCCAAATTTGCATATACCCATCACTAAGCCTGGACACGCAACCCTTGCACAACCAACAGACAAAAGAGAACAAAAACTTTCTTATCATTATGAAATACTACCTACAACTTCTTCATTAACGCTACAAGACATCTACTTGCACACCACTTGCCTGAAGCCTGAAGATTGCATCTGTTTGCAAACTGCCTTGAAGACTGAGTTTGGAACTATAAACTTAAAATAAGGTGTGAGAGAAGGACTCCTTTTCCAGAAGGCATGACGTTTCTGCTACACCTAATAGTCTTTGTGCTTTTTAGCACCTTCACGCAAGGATGGCAGTTGCAAAAATGTAAACTCGATAGACTTGCTTCAGACGTCTCAGATTGCTCTGGTGAGCATGGTGCTTACTGTGATCGTGTCAGAGATATTAAAGTGGACACTGCTGGGCTTCCAAATGACATTAGGAACTTGTGTATTAACATGGAAATTGACATACAGAATGGAACTCTTGTTTATGGCACTTTTTCTCGCTTCACATCTCTGGAATACCTTCAGATATTTGGCTGCTTTACTGAAATTGATCCTGGTGCATTTCATGGACTTTCAAACCTTGGAAGATTAAGCCTTTTTCTCGAATGCTGCAGTGCGATTGCAATATCGCGCCAAGTATTTAAGGACGTTCCTCAGTTGAAAGAATTGAACATTGCCAGTTTGAATCTTTCATTGGTGGCACCTGATGTTTTTTATTATCTCTCCCAAATTGAGAAATTTTCTTTTTTTTGGCCTTGCACTTCTGCCTTTTCAGAGCTAATATGCAGAATAATAAGTCTGACATCTTTAAAACACTTTACCTTTGCCACGATGGAGGATGAGATATTAGAATACCCTAACTGCACCCTTGCATATGAATTTGTTCATGAAACTGCAATCCTGCCACATGTCTTGAAAGCCAGGCTATCTTTTACCAAAATTAAGCATTTTCAACCTGGAATAATGGACTTTTTTCAGGATTTGTCTAAGTTATCATTTGGTTACAATAACAAGCTACTTAATTACCTTCCTAGATCTGCCATCAAGAATGTAGATTCCTTAGAATACTATACTGACAAGCATGTTGCAGAGGAAATTTGCATTGTTGTGTCCAAGTTGTCGACTAAGAAGCTCGTGTTAACTTTTAAAACTATTAGTAACTTCTCTATTCTAAATAATGATAATTGCATTGCACTTGAACAGTTAAATATCAAGGTCAATGGCTCTCAGACCATAGACTTGAGTTTTCTCTACTTGATGACAAATCTTAGTGCTTTGTCAGTGTGTGGCAAAGGATTAGACACACCTAATTTCAGATCAATATGTATATCTCCATTAGTGGTCACATGGCTCTCAATTTTGGTTGTTGAATCAAAATCAATCAGTCACATATATGGCCATCAATTCAGCTGTTTAGTTAATCTTGAAACGTTAAATATTACTGACAGTTCCATCTCAGAAATTGAACCATTTGCTTTTGTGGGATTAGACTCGTTAAAGATTTTGAGCCTCCAGAATAACATTATTAGTGCAATTAAGTTGCATGTTTTTGATGGTCTGTACAACCTTTTGGTGCTAGACCTCCAGAATAATCCATTGTTTTTGATTGAAGAAATGGCATTTAGGCATCTTGTGAATCTGGAACAGTTATATTTTAGTTATGTTAAAGCTTCACCACCTGGGCTTGTAATTAGGTGGAATTTAACATACATATTTGGTAATATTTCAGAACAACTATCTAACCTGTCCTATGAGTATATCGAGCCAATGGACCTGATTATTGGCTCTGATGTGATTTTAAAACATAATTTTACATTCCATGTGCAGACAGCTGTTGTGACTATTGAGGACTGTTGGCGTCCATTTTTTGCGTCAGTCACCACTCTCTATGCAAGAACCAAGCATATTCTTTGTGGATCAGAATTCATAGGAAAGTACATAAAAAATGTGGAGAACCTGGTCTATCGATCTGACTATTCAGACAAAATTGGGGATTTGACCGAAATTAATAAACTTGTTCACCTCAAGGTATTGAGACTTGATGCTGTGGACCTTTCAAAACAATCTGATGTTTCTGTTATTTTTCACAACCTGACTAAGCTGAAGGAGCTGAGGTTGTTCGACTGTAGACTTTTCAGTATTGATGGCACTTTAACAAAAGACCTAAAATCATTGGAACTTGTGATGTTGGTGTTTAGGGATTATGTGACCATCTACAGCAGTTTTTTTGAACCTCTCATCAACCTAAAGAATCTGGTCATGTATCGTCTGCAGCTTTTTTGCAATTGTGATAATGCTGACTTTTCTAAGTGGGTCATTGAGAATAAACAGGTGCAGGTTGAAATCAAGCTTCCAAGAATAAACGCATTGCAGTGCTTATCAAGCAATGGCTTTGACAGACCCAATCTGCAGGTTTATGCAAAACAGAACTGCTTTTTTGAGGTTGAATTTGTGGTGTTTATATTGACTTCCTTGGGTGTGATCTTTTTCATGTTGGCAGTACTGATCCATCAGATGAGTGCACATTACATTTTCCCACTTTATTACATTGCTCGTGCCTTGATTGAGCAGGCTGTAAGGAAAGACGCCAGGTTGCAGTACCGCTATGATGCTTTTGTTTCTTACAGTAGCAAAGATGAGAACTGGGTAATGGAGGAACTTTTGCCAAACCTAGAGCAAAGAGGCCCACCCGTCCTTCGCCTTTGCCTGCATGGTAGGGACTTCCAGCTGGGAAAGGATATAGTGGATAATATCACAGACAGCCTCTATGAAAGTCGTTACACACTTTGTCTGGTCAGCTGCAACTACATACGCAGCAACTGGTGCTCTCTGGAGATGCAGCTGGCGACCTCTCGGTTGCAGGTGGAACACAAAGATGTCCTTATCCTGGTTTTTCTGGAGAAGATCCCTTCCCACCTGTTGTCTGCGCATCATAGGCTTGCTCGCCTGGTGAAGACAAGAACGTACCTTGACTGGCCTCAGGACCCAGATCAACGTGATTCATTCTGGGATAGACTGTGGGACAAACTCAAGCCTGAGGCAGTGTTGTGATGAGATGATGTGATGACTGTGTTCAGTTTGATTGTGATGTACTTTACAGAGAAGAATGATAGCAATTTAGCTAATGTGCCATTTTTTTATTATTCATTTAACTTTTGAATGTATTCTGCATACACTGTATAGTTGGATTCATTCATCTTTTTAAATGTGTCAGTGAATATACATTTACACTTATAGCTGGTTCTCCTTTTTCTGTTCTTGAGTTTCTGTTCTTGTTTTGTCCACTTTGTGTTTGCATTTCTATTTTTGAAACGAAAGTGCTCTTAGTCAAGAAATGCATGTCTCACTTAAAAAGGAAGAGCAGCTGTAGTTCATTTTAAGTACTGCTGTAAGACAATCACCCCCTACATAGACTTAATCTTTCCTTTCATTCCTTTTAAATATTAAATACTATTAAAAGGGATTTGTTGTTTGTTTGCTCAGTTTAATTTTGGGGGGTTTGCCCATTTGTCTTGTATTGTAGAACTTGCACACTATTACTACCAGACTCCTGATTTGATGTTTCTAAAAAAAAAAAAAAAAACTGTTAGAAGTGTTCAAAGATCATGCTTCATCAACATCTTAAAGTTTTTATACACTCTTAAAAGGGATGGAGAACTCTGCTCTTGGAGGACTGGGAACAAACTGCACTGGTCCTCAGTTACCCAGTTCTCCTCCCTTGCTCTGAAATGACATACAGTAACACTCGGTTCAGTGACTGTATAGTAGCAGCATTATTTATATAATAATAATAATTTAGAATTTAATACATTTGTAATCTATATGGCTTGTGCCATGTCAAACGAGTCTCTTTTGCTCTAGACTAGTATTCTACTCTATACAGTGATGAGGTCTGCTAAGTTTGTTGCTATGGAAACAGCAATATACCACGTACCATTGGCTGAATGCTGCTCTATTGTTGAAGTAAATGTGCTACAGCACTATAGTAATGCCTCCTTTTTATTTTCGTTAACGAACTTATGTTTTGCTCTATCAATGATGGGCTTTCATTCTTTCACCTGCATGTTTATACTCACCTCCAACATGAACAAATGAAAACAGATGAGGTTTTGTCATGGTTTTTGTTGTGGTGTTACCATGAATAGATGCTAAAAGGCTGTCCAACAGGAATGGTTAGTGTATTGAAAAGCAACCATTGTAACATGTGTGGGGTATGTGAAGTGAACAGTGGAGAGACTCCTGGGGAGCAAATCTGAGAAAACGTGTTTCCCTTGAGAAAGCAAGCTCACTTTTGGTTGTCATGGCAACGAGCGATGTTATGTAACAGTGTTGCCATAGCACGTGTTTCGGCGGTGGTGCATGCTTGACCACACCCACCAGACGGATGGCTCAGACATGTCCAAGTCCCAGTGCTGTTCAGTCACACAGCCTAAAATCCTTATTGGTGGGTGCAAGTGGGCTAGTGAGTGTGACAATATGAGAGGATGGTTGTAGCTATTTAGAGTAATACACCAGATGCTGCTTATACAAAAGTGACATGTCATGTGCATACTGTGCAAGACACTTCTTTGTTGTTTAATTTCATTCCCTTAAAACCAGTGCAGTGTTTGGATTGTGTGGTTGCATTGCTGCTGTGTGCTGAGACCCTGCTCTAAAACCTTGCCTTTAGGTCCATGTTTTCCTTATTGATGAAATTCTCTGGGAACTCAAGTTCACTGATAAAGGATGTGTTTTAGTAAAATAGGACAGACGTCAATAATGAACTGTAGGTGTGACAGGAGCCAATCACTTGCAACTATCATTAAATGCTCATTCAGTATTTGTATTGATATCAGGATATAAACAGAGCAAGGTGAGGTGATGTTGTTTATATTGAGTTTTAAAGTTTTTATTTTACTGTTTCAATCTTGCGGAAACTTTTTTTCTGATCCTACACTCAGCTCTGCCCCCTGCTCCTCCCCTCTGCCTCTACTCTGCTCCCCTCCCCTACACTATCAGTATTATAGATAAGACCAAGGTCCATAAGACCAAATAAGAAATGTAGATTGAATTTCAATATGTTTAAATATAGTAAGAAATTGTGTTCCAATTTATATTTATAATTGATCACATTATATTTTTACATCATATATAGTATAGTGGATCAGATGTTGCCATTCTGCTATAATAAGTGGGGAAAATAAGTATTTGATACACTGCCAGTTTTCCCACCTACAAAAATGGATCTGTAAAATCTGTAATGGATCTGTAATCAGATTGTATGATTTTTAAATACTTAATTTACTGCAGGAAATAAGTTTAATCACCTACCACCCACCAAGAATTCTGGATTCCACAGACCTGTTAGCTTTTCTTTAAGAAGGCCTTCTACTCATTAACTGTATTAATTGTACTTGTTTGAACTTGTTAACTGTTTAAAGGTTTCACTGTCCATATATACTCAATCAATCATACTCCAACCTCCCCACCATGACAAGACCAAACAGATGTCTAAGGACACTAGGGACACTGTTCGCACAATTATTAGAAAATGATAGAAAGACAAGATGATCTTTCTTAGTCTGGGGCTTCATGCAAGATCTCGCATTGTGGGATAAGGATGATTCTGAAAAAGGTCAGGAATCAGAACTACACGTACACACTTTCTATGACAACTGACCACTTTATTTTCCATGATGGTAACAGAAGACAGTCTTTGTTAGATGAGATTAGATAGAACTTTATTGATCCCTTGGGAGGGTTCCCTCAGGGAAATTAAGGTTCCAGCAGCAGCATCAATACAGTACAGCAAAGAGTAGAAAGGCAATAATTTAGTAAAACAAAACAAACACAATAGAAATATAAAGAATATATAATATAGAGACTATACTACAATATACAGGGGTTGGACAATGAAACTGAAACACCTGTCATTTTAGTGTGGGAGGTTTCATGGCTAAATTGGAGCAGCCTGGTGGCCAGTCTTCATTAACTGCACATTGCAGCAGTAAGAGCAGAGTGTGAAGGTTCAATTAGCAGGTAAGAGCACAGTTTTGCTCAAAATATTGCAATGTACACAACATTATGAGGACATACCAGAGTTCAAATGAGGACAAATTGGTGCACGTCTTGCTGGCGCATCTGTGACCAAGACAGCAAGTCTTTGTGATGTATCAAATGCCACGGTATCCAGGGTAATGTCAGCAATACCACCAAGAAGGACCAACCACATCCAACAGGATTAACTGTGGACGCAAGAGGAAGCTGTCTGAAAGGGACGTTTGGGTGTTAACCCGGATTGTATCCAAAAAATGTCATTCCCAAGACGAATTGACACTGTATTGGCCGCAAAAGGAGGCCCTAGTACACCATACTAATAAATGATTGTGGTCTAAAACCAGGTGTTTCAGTTTCACTATCCATCCCCTGTTGATAGATGACGAAGGGGATAGAATCCTGTAGAAGGGGGTATTGCACATTATTACTGCACTTCTTAATTGTTTATTGCACAAAGTCCGGTTGTGTTGTGGTGGTCGGCTTGCAGGTTGCAGGTTACTGGTTTGTGTAGGACTTCTGATAAAACAGTGGATCCATTGATGCAGATTATAACCACAATGATATAAACATACAGAATAAGCAGTTTAATATGCTCAGAGGATGACACAATAATAAAAAAAGAGGAGAGGATTTTGCTTGAACAACAGCATTCTGAACATAATACAAAAGATTGGAGTGTTGTGGAGCACGGTATAACCTATGCTGCATTTCATTTAGCTCAGATAATGTCAGAGCTGAGAATGATTCCATACCTGCATTGACTGTGTTCCAGCTAAACATTTAGGGCAAAATTATCTGTTAGCATTGTACCAGATGATAATGGAAACCTTTCCTCATAAAGAAGATGAATAGTCCAGAGTGTACAGCTGATTTGATGAGTGTATAACACTACAGCTTCTACTGCTACTGATATGCAGTCAGCCAGCTTGGGGTTGATAAGGTTCTCTTGAATTTCTGAGGAGGAAATCCAACTTGTGTGGCTGTTCCAGTTAAAATGTACTTGGAACTCATCTGTGGTTGAAGGAGCTAAATTTAGAACATCCACATAAACATTTGTCTGTTTTTGTAGAGGGGGAACCAAAAACAGAACGTCCTTACCCAGAAAATGACTCCATTCAGAAGCTATAATAAAGCAGTGAGGCTATTACATTAGTCTAAAATGTAATAGCCTCTAGCTAAGTATCTAGCTCTAAAGCTACCTGTCAAAATGAGGTGTCTAGGGCTTAATGAAAAATTACATATTCTAACACACAGCATATTCTGGTCCTACGAACCCAGCAGCAGAATCCAGCAACTCTAATATTTGATGCTGTATCATTTCTTGTTTTTCTGCATGATTCATGACTCTTGTTTTTAATGTTGTCTAGCAATTGATTTGTTCTTTATAGGAAACCAGGTCTTTTCCTGGGGCTGGAATGAGCATGGAATGTGTGGAGACGGCTCCTTTTGTGATGTTGTACATCCACAGCCAGTCCCCACCCTCAGAGATGTCAAGCCTCTTCTGATTGGCAGCGGAGCTGGGCATACCATGGCACTGTGTTGTTTGGCAAACAGTGAAGAATCTGGAAGCTGAAAAGTCTTCAAAAAGTTGAAATCTTCACATTTTTGTGTTTACGTCTTGTTTGCAGTGGGCAGTTTGCAATATGGGATGTTATGTATTATGCTTTACTGATAAGCAGTTTTGAAGAACATGTAAAAGCATTATGTCCAAACCTGCAATCAAACTGGCCTTTTGCAGATAAGACTGACCTTACACACGGCACGTTTCAAAAATAAAGGTTTGTGAAAGCGTTTGTTGCACAATGCCACAGAACCTTTTTGGTTCACTTAAAGCTTTCAACAGTGAGTTTATTAAAAAAAAACCCTGTTTGTAAATGAGATTTGTGTGAAAGACCTAAGAAATTCATAGTTTGTTAGTGAAGCTTTAGGAAAATTATTCTTCAGTGTCATTGATCAAATGCACACACAGTACCGTCTACCTATGAAAATGTATAATTATATCTCAGCAAAGAAATGATGTGATCGTCTCTGAAATTGTGTACAGTGAACCAGATTAATTTCCATGTAATGTAAGTGTATAAGCCTGTATCTCTGTCAGCCTGTCTTAGTGTCCAACAGCTGTTCTGAGTGACCACATTCAGTGAGCAGACATAAATTGAGGATTTTTTCATTTCTATGTAAGCAGCTGTGAGGTAGGGGGATACAATACTGTTGGGAGTTGACACTCAGAGGAATGAGAGCCTTCTGTTGAAGCCATTATTCTCCTGTTATGTCTCACTGTGACACACAGGACCCTGGATCACTATTCCTGTCCTCTTGCCCACGTCCCTTAAACAGCTCCAGGTATCTTTGTTTACTATACATACTATGCAAAGAACAATCAGAAAAAAAGTACATCCTGAAATACAAATTATGTAATTTTGAATGGATCGTATTTTATTAGAAATATTGTAATAATATTATAGTATATGCACTCGGGTCCATAAATAATTGGACGTCAGTAGACCAGTCGTTTTAGCTGTCTACCACTAAATATTTGAGTAGTAAGCCTGAAAAACATGAAGACGAGTCAAAAATGTCTGTGAAAGGGGGGAAAAAGAAAGGAAAAGCCTATGTTCTTGTGGACAGATGAGACGAAGACCAAATATCACCTTCTCCCACAGTCAAATATAATAAAAAGGTATAGAGAATGGGAGCAAGTCTTCATGGTTCAAAGCAAATACTGCTTTTTATGGTCAGCATGGTGGAGGAAGTGTTTTATAATGTAAGCATGTGTGGCTGTATTTATTTCTGATGACTTGATTGCTGAGAAAAGAGCATCCCATGGAATTAGGTGCTTCATATTTATTGAGAAGAAGACTGCTGAAAGCAGCAAGTTGAATTCTGAATTATACAGGAATACATGTGCTCAGACAGTGTACACAGTCCAGATGGATAGTAACCTAGAGTAAACTTTGATTCTTATGGCTTTATTGTGTCTCTTTAGTTGGACACTTCTACCATTTCTTCTTTTGTTTAGTTTGGTCTGTTCAAAGTGATGACATACACATCTATATCACAAAGTATATTCACTGTCCAACCAAAAAGGCTAGCAAAGTTTATTAAGAAACGACCTCATCAGTGTTTTCTTCCCACATAGATCTTGAAGGATCAAAATTAGAATAAAAAGGTGTCTAGAAGTTACATAATAAATACTTGGAAGGAGAAAAATATAATTATACTGTAAAATATATTGCTAACTATTATCCAGCCATTTTGGGAATTCATGTTTTTCATTACACAGCAGTGGTCTTGCATTACCTTTCATCACAAGCTATTTTTCTTCTCCTGTAAAGTTACTGATTTGACCACAATGAGTAATTTATGTCACTGTATAAAACTAAGTAGACATTCTTTAATATTTATTAACATGTTAAGTCACACTCTTGCTTACATTTGGCTCTGATCAAACATTTATTTGTATCTCATAAATTTAGCTATGAATCCCAGCTTGCTTATATCTGAAGAACACAATAAGCACAAAACCCATGCATGTTTTTATTTTTATTTTATTATTATTATTATTATCATTTAGTTTATCATTGCTTTTTTTCTCAGAAAAAAAGACACAAAATTGATTTAACAAATCAAACCATCAATGAAAACATCTTTTTTGAATAACCACAATATGCACTGCACGGTGCATGAAACATATACGGGACGTCTCACGGAACAGCACAAACAGTGGAGATACCAGTGTTGCTGGAGTGACCGAAGAGTCAGCCCCCTGGCAAACTGTTAGAAACAGAATTATCTAAATCCCCTTTTTTCAACCAGTCAATAAATTCAACTGGACATTAAAAAGCTGCCATTTCAACTGAAACATCAAGATTATTTTAGGAGATGTAAATGATTTCATGTTTCTTCACACCAATAACAGATATTGAATTGATATGGAGCAAACTCAATCTTTGCACTGTGAACTGTTTTGTTTTCATTATTTGTGTGTAGACATGTGCTCTTGCGGTGTCAGGTGAGTGGACGGTCCAGCATATTGTCAGTGAAGGGTTCAACATAGACATCCCCCAAAGATTAGACTGGCAGTGTTCTAGGTTGGTCCCAAAGAATTGGGTATACTGTACATTTTCACAACAATGGAAAATAAATATGGAAATAAACCTAAGACACAGTATTTTCCCTTTCTTTTAAAACCCTGTAAGTTTCAGAATTGCTTTAAGATAATTTACTAGAATCAGCATTATAGAACTTCGGTGCTCGTTGTACAGGATTGTCAGATGGAAAAAGTTCGGTCACAGAGCACTTTCTGCCACGAAAGATGGAACCATCCGGATGGTCTGTGTTTTTATCCACTGCTCTTGCAGGCACATGTTTCAACAGCAAACGAGGAATTTTCTTAACCGTTTCATAAAAGCTTGTTCAGCACACATTGACTTTCATTCATTCAGAATAATATGTTTGGTCCTGTTGTTGTGTCAGCCAAATTAAGTGTGTAGTGAGGCGCAAACTACATGTTTTATTGTCCCTTCAAACTGGAACATTACCAGCCTATGTTTTAAGATACACATGACTTCAGACTACTTTAGGCTCTACTACAGAGGTCACCATCCCTTCTCCGGGAGATCCGCCTTCCTGCAGACTTCAGCTCCGACCCTAATCCACCCATGATGCTGGAATTTACACTCTCGCACCTGAGATTTCAACATTTAAGTTGGAATGAGAAATGTGAAACAAGAGGCTAACCAACCTGATTTATTTATTTACTGCTTTCAAGTGCTGGATTAGCTGAATGAGATGCCAGATTGTGACTGTGGCATCATTTAATGTGTAATGGAAAGATTGAAGTTCAGCCGCACAGTCCACTCTTGGCATCAGACCCCCCCCCAGGGGAGAGCTGAAGAGCTTGATTGCTTGCTGCATCCAGAACCACATACTACTATACTCAATATATATCTAATAGTGGTGTAATTTATTGCACATATTGTATGGTATTACAGAATAAGATTCTGTTGACAGCCCCTGATTCGCTGAATGATGTTCCTGAATGTAACCATTTAAGATGGAATGCAGAGAGGACACTGGATCCTGATAATCCCCCATCCCATCCCCCACTTCCACCTCAGGGATGCTTGGCTTTATCCATTAATATATAATACTATACTATACTTAATATTGTAATGGATGCATATCCAGTAGGTATGAACTATAATTCACATATTTTGTATGGCATTCTGGACATAGGTGCCAGAGTGTAACCCACCTAATTCATCTAATTAATGCCTTCAAGTGCAGGATTAGCTGAGAGAGGTGCCAAATTATACATGTGGCACTATTTAAGGTGGAATGGATGGTTTATAAAATCAGCTAACCTCAACTTCAAAATCCACTACTACCTTCCCAGGAGTCCCTAGCTATATCCAGAAACATGTACCACTGTACTATACTCACAACTGTAATGACTGTACATCCATACAATATTATGCATGCTGTTCAGTATTGCCGTATAGGATTCTGGACACAGTTTTAAGGGGGAATGCATGGCTGAATCCAGAATGACATAGTATTCAACTAGACTTACTATTGTAGTGAATGCACTAGTATTGGTTTACCATATTTCACATACTTTTAGTATGGCGGTATGGAATCCTTCATAAAATTAATGAGGTGCCAGAAAGTAGATGTGGTATCATTTATGGTGAAATGGAAAGTTTGAAAAATGAACTAATTCAACTTCATAATGCAGTCCCACACTCCCACCTAATTCCCTGGCTTTCCTGACTGCATCCAAAAACTCTTAAATAATAAAGGTGCCACAAATGGTTCTTGGCACAATTCCATGGAAGAACCACTTTGGGTTCAACATCCTTCATCTGATGTAAAGGTTCCTGTGCAGTAATTACAGGCTCTGAAACCAATGAATAGAAAAGTTCTTCACATACACAATCACTTTTAGAAAAATTAGTTATTCAGGGAACACAGTGTGGTTCTTCTATGACATTGCTCGAAGAACCCTGTGCAGTGTTTACTCAGTAGTGTATTGAATGTATGTCTAATAGTGCTGTGCTACATTTCATAAACCATTCAGTATAGCAGTATGGAATTTTGAGCATAGCCCTTGATTGGCTGAACGAGGTGGGTTGGAGATGAAAACTGTGGGAGGGTAGATCTCCTGGAGGAGGGTTGGCGAATTGCTTGCTTTACTGAAAGGAATGTAAAAGTGAAGAGGTGCAAAGAGTGCAAAAAGGCATTTACTAAGCAGTTGCTACGGTAGTTCAACAATAAAAGGTGTTTCTCTGCATAATGAGCTTCTCCCTACTTGGCCATGACTGGAGAGTATGTATAATAGTCAATCACGGTGATACATACTGGAGAAACATCTTACAACATTAAAACAGAGGCACACCAAAAACATCTGATAGTCACTTAAGGAGGAAAAAGAGAAGAAAATAAAAACTGAAGTCACGTTTTCGATGCACCAGCACACGAAAGCACTATATACAACACCGACATATACACATACACACACCCCAAAACAATAGGCACTTCACACAGTACAACAGCACGATAACCATTCACAGAACAGAGATACATATGGCTGAACAACAACAGCTTCTCTGTGCTACTGTGCTACATCTACGCTGAGTTTGTCTCTGTCACTTAGAAATAATGCTGATCTACTGTACACACACACACGTACACACAAGAAAAACATACACGCTTAAACACACACACACAGCACTATCAGGTGGGAGATGTGGCTTTATGGTTGACACACATAGTGGTTGGCACACCATGGTTCATAACACACACTGACTCTGTTGGTTGTCTGCTTCGGCTCACTCGCTGGGCTTCTAAAAACATATAAAGAAGAGGACACAACAACAACAAACAACAAGGAAAATCATATTAATACACCAAACAAACACCAATGGAAAAAAGAGAGGACAGATGGATGAAGGAGTTTGAAAGGGGGTGGGGTTGGGATTGGGGTTTGGGGGGGCATCCCCTAAACCGCCCAAGCAAGGTCAGTATGAAGCCGGCACGGAGCAGGGCAGTGAAATGGCCATGGTTGGAAATGTCCTCTGTTGGACATTCATGGCAAAAAAAAGTGCAAGATTATATGCTCCTCCCCATGCTTGGCCACAATCAACATTCAGCACACAGGCAAACACGGATTATGGTACTACATGCCATCACATGCTGTGTGCGAGATGTGGCGCACTTGTTTTCTGCCATGCTCAGGAAACGTTGAGTGTCATGCCACAGTTTATGAAGCAGGGCAAAGTCAGTCGCCGCTCCTGCTTTCTGTCTCTTGTTACACCACCGCCCCACACCCCACCACTACCACCACCACCCCTTTAAAAAGTCACATACAATCTCTTTGACCTTGCTGACCTCTCAAGGGCCCAGGGTGCAATGACACATGGGGCTGCATGATAGAGTGTTGTTTTACAACTGCAGCTTTTTTCCAGGATTTAAAGGCTCTAGCTGCATTCAGATCAAATGATGGGCCCAATGTCAAGAGAGGGGTGAAAAGTCAAAGAGAAGACACTGTAAAGGAGGTACACAGCTTGTTGCCAGGCAACGAGGGTGAAGTGTATGTGTGTTCTTTCAAATAAAACCAGAGTCCAAAACACAGATTCAATACAAAATTTATTTCATGCAAGGATTTTATTTACAGGGTCATTCGCATATGGTATGGTACTGTTTTTTTTTTCTTTTTATTTCTTTTTTTTCTTGCATAAAAGTGCATGCATTTACCTTTCCCCAAGTAAGTTAAAAGTACACACATTTTTTTTTCCTTTTAAAACATTTTTTCGTTTTGGGTCAACAGCACACAATCTTGTATGGTACATGTATATAGTTCTATTTTGTATGCTACAGAGAACAACAGACATTACGCCAATTATCAGTTATCACAGTATGAAACCGAATGCATGGAAAAATAAATGCTGGACTTTACTCGGCACTGTGTTCCCATTCCCTCAGCTGGTTTTGTACTCTACAGCGTGGAATAAATTTACTTGCTTAGGTAGATGGTCATTATTAAAGTTAAAGTGCATTATTTCACTGTTTGCATTTTGACAAAAATGTTGAATGGTCAAACTGACCACTGCTACTGTTAGAAACACGGTGTGTGCAAAAACGCACACAAAAAGCTCCTGGTTTGGGGAAAGGCAAAAAAATGTCAGCAAAGAAAAGGCCTTTACTGCTACATGTACTTTATATCATCTTAAATGATATACTAGATCTGCATCATATATCTATATCTGAAAAGAAGCTTTGGGTGTAAAAACAAAGATATTTTTCTTACATGATTTCATAAGACTTACATTTGATTTTCTCAGTTTCCCATGCAAGGCATGCAAATGCAAATGAGGTTTCTTCAGTCATAGTTTTATGTTGGTGATGTGTGCATCACTAGAATCATGATTGGTTAGTGTTACTTTCAACATTTTTTTTTTTACTCCATTGTTACATTGCTAAACTATGAACTATGAAATGCCATTTTCTCATCTTTTTTATTTTAAAAGGTGTCCCATAGCACCTGATGAAAAACCACAGCTTAGAAACACTGAGGGAGGGAAAGTGGAGTTGGAGGAAGGGGGGATGAGAAAGAGAAAGGGAAAGCCTGATAATGGTCCTGGAAAGAGAAGATGCTGGGACGAAAGGTGAAAAAGGGGACAGGTGGAAAGAAGACAGAGGGACGTAGCAGAGAGAGTATGGACAAAAACACAATGTAAGTAGATAAATGAGAAGAATCAGGACACAGACAGAACAATGTTAAGAGACAGATTCAGAGAGAGAGAGAGAACGAGAGAGAGAATGAAAAGCTGAGACAAAGGCTTATGAGAGACGGATGGTACACAGGGTGGGTAGGCGTCTCAGCGCAGCGCTGCAGAGTGGAGCCTCTGATTGGTTAGTTTGGTTGTCCATGCTACAGGATGGATGGGATGGGGGAGTGGGCCTGCTGCATGAGACAGGGCGGGCTGCAGGGGAGGGCCGACACTGAGGCCACACCTCCAGACATGCTGCTATGGCTCCATGGCTTTTCATAACCTTCATTTAAAGAGAGAAAGGGCTTTCAGTACACCACAGTGCATCCTCATATTCCAGATATACTAGTATGTGATTGTGTGTGTGTGTGTGTGTGTGTGTGTGTGTGTGTGTGTGTGTGTGTGTGTGTGTGTGTGCTGACATATGGGTCTAAGCATGTCTCAAAGTGGATGATTGTTCTGGCACTTAGGAGTGCATTAATGTGTAACCCTATCATGTAGTTATGCTCATGGTGAACCAGTTGACAGTGACCATTCACCAAGTCAACCATGTCATCCTCCATGCGTGCTATGCATTAGTCTGTCTACTGCATGCATGGGGTGGTATCACAGTGCTAACCAGCGCATCACAGCTTTAGAGAGACACCAAAGAACATAGCCAGACACTTCAGCTCAAAAAAACTAGATAGTATCAAATCCAGCTAATGTTTAATACAAAAAGTGCAATGAAAATAGGGCTCGGCAATATGATAAAAAAGTATTGTATTGCAATATTTAAACATTATACACAATACTTACTGTGATATTTTAATTCTGAAATACCTCATACTTAGTATGGTGATTTACTAGTGCTCAAAAAAATGTTTTCATGATATGAATATCATGAAAGAGTTCATTTGTGGTCACAATTTCATTCCTAATGGTGAACTGTTATTTATTATATTCATTACATGTGAAGACACAGCAAGCTCATGAAAAACATGATAGCTCATAGCTCATAACCAGTAACCAAAATACTGAATTATTTGAAAAGTGAAATTACCCAAAATATAAAAATGCTTGAAATAGGCCACTTTAAAGCTAATGAATATAACATACATGCCAGTTCTAGTCATATTTTTATTAAATTATGAACAAAAAAGGTGCACTAGTACAGTCAGTGTTCTTTAAGCACTGATGATATCCACAATGCACTCAGAAAAGTTTATTATCTAAAACAAAATTTATCACAATACAATAAATCGTTGTCATATTGCCCACCCCTGATAGCAAATAGCTCACCTTTCTCAGAAATACAGCTGTTACCACTGTTGCTGTTTTAATGGTCTGTAAACTGACATTAAAACATACATATATCACCACTGTGAATTAAAGTCTGTTGTGACCTTCAGCTGTGTTCTGCTACGTTCTCCTGTAAGGTTTGTTCTGGAATGTTCTACTTTTGCACTTCAAGCTTCTGTGAGCCCCAATTAGAACCTAATTCCACCCGCCATGTGTTTCACAGTGATACCTGGAAACAATCTCGCATTGCTATCAAATGGGATAGAATGTAATTGGTGTCATCCTGCTCGAGCAGCAGGAAACAGTGTGAGTCAGCTTTGGGTCATGCTTTTGGAGTTATGTAATGCTCCATTCAAAAAGATTCTGTCATTTGGCTTTTGGACTAGTGCTGGTTTGGTGGTGCAGTGGGCCCATGTCTTAAACCTGAAAACTAAGAGCCTCTGACTGGCTGAGTTCTTGTCATGTAAACACATGCCTCATATCCCATGCTGGAAGTCTCTGAGGTTCACCATCACGAATACCACCCGCCATAGTGAATTTGCATGCACGACTATTTAACAAGGCAAGTACTTTCTTTAGTTTCCTTTAATAATAGCAGCAAATTTTCAACTAATTCCAAGCCTGTGAGACCAGGGACCTGTATATCCACTTACACAGTAGATTTAGTAAAAGAACCTGGATGTTCTATGGTTCATAATTGTAAACTGTAATGTAAGCCACTGAGTTTAACATTTTACATCCAACAAACAAACATAGGAAGAGAAGAAAATGTGTTCCAGAAATGGACCAAGCAGAACATGTTACTTCTGCTACAACTTTTACTGCTGACCTTCAGATGAGGTCTAAAAGGTCAAGCCACAGACTGGTTTGTGTGACTAATCACTAAGTGATCACTTTCCTTTAGTAAAAAAGACACCCTTAACTGACAGCAGCTCCATTTTCACAGAAAGCATATTGCGTGCACTTAGTAGTCTGGAGATGGTAAACAGTGACTGGCTGATTACGTACCCTTCCTGACTCTTCCCCCTATGTGATTGCCCCGTTCTCCAGAGGTGAGCAGAAAACAAGGTCTCTCACGGTCTACAGGGCTAAAAACTTCCTCAGGTGACACTGCCTGGTCAATGTGGGGGCAGTCCTCATTGGCCAGGGCTGCTTTAGATGCCTCTCCATTCACTTTAAAATCTGCAAACACAAACAAGGACAGACGGTACACTTCAATCTCGGACACACTGAACTTTCATCTCACAGCATTAGCTCAATTACAGCCTTCAGGCAACATCAGCAAAATTAGCTATTAGTCATCCTTACATCAACCTTGTGACACTGCTTGTGCCTTTACTATAAAAACATAATTCTTCTCTCCTCTGTGAGATCTATTTGATATGTGAGTGTGTTCTTTAGGTGGTTCACTGAAGTTTACATACACATTGCTGCTAATAAAGCTAAGTATTCTACTACAGGTCACACATACAAAAAAAATGACAATGTTAAATAAAGTCACCATAAATATTCTCAGCTGCTGTTTAATCTTTCTAATCTTTCTGCAGTTACTTGATAAGTACTGTAATTAACATCATCTATCAAAAAGAAGCCTAAAAGTTTTGTATCCAAGGGAGCCGACTTGGGTTGCATATTAGGGGGCCAAAAAAGGTTTTAACTTACTTCTTAATCAAATGACAGATGACTGGTTTGGGTGAGGGGTGTCCTATTCTAATTTGATGAAAACATTTCAACTCCTGCAACCCTGTGCTGGACAGACCCAGTGAGTAATATGCTGTCATGATGAAAAATTGCTTGCTGTAGCAGTCCTGCAGCTTAAAATCTCTACTGTTTACCAACTGTTTAATACAATACTATTTTCATACACTAGGTGGCCTATTGAAAAATGCTACAATGTAGAATGACAGCTTTAAATTGACATATTTCATTTATACACTGGGAGAACCATATATATTTTTCATAGCCAAATACTGGCTCTAGGTTATGCTCCTATTGGGAACATGGTCTGTGGATATTTTTTTCTTTCATTGTTCCTCTTGTAAACTGTTTCCTTTTTTTCTTGATTGATGGCGTGGCTGTTCTGCTGCTGTCGCGGCTACTCATAAGTCGCAAAGAAATTTCGCGATGTTGTACTTGTATGACTGAGCGACAATAAAGAGGCTACTACTACTAACAGACTCCTTTTTTACACCAGTCTTTCCCACATCCTTACATTTTTTGTAACTTATTAAAAATATTCACTTACCCATTTCAACTGTTCATGACTAAAAATCAAATAATTGATTTATGACAGATAATATTTTGTAATATTTTGATTAATTTATTTTAATTTTTCAGCCTAATGGTAGCCTGTATGACATCCCCCGCCCATTTTGGTGTAGATGAGAAATAATATTGACAGACTCCAGGTACAAGAATATACTTACAATATAGTAGCCTTATATTAGCTTTGATTTTATGGAAGACCACAGCACCACATGATTTTAGGTTTTCCCTTTTTTTATCACTCCTGATTCAAAACAGTTCAACAGATTCCACCTCATTCTATACAAACTCATAAGCTGATGAACTGACTCAGAATATACTGATGAATCATTTGAGAATGAGCAGATAAATTGACTGAGAATGCTAAACTCTGCAGTGCTTTGGGCTTCCAGGGATATGATCAAAAACGAACAGCTCTACTCTACTGGAGTTAATTACTACCGGAAACAACCATCCACTGTTCACACGGAGGACAGTGGAACTGCTCTATCCAATACTTTTGGGATGATTTAGGGACTTGGGATGAATGGGATGCTCTTCTTGACCGCACTAATACTCTTGTTACTAAATGCAATTAAATCCACACAACAATGCTCCAAAATCTAGTGAAAACCTTCCCTGGACAGTAGAGACAAGTACTAAAGCAGTGTAAAATCTTTTTAATACCTTTGTGATTTCAGAAGAAACCATGAATAAGCAGATGTCCCAGTCTATATAGTGCATGAACCAACTGTGCTTTATGACAACAGAATACAAATTGCCTTAAATGCTATTGAATAATCAGTAGTTTATCACTGTAATCTATCACAACCGGATCAGAATTACTGGATCAGCAGTTGTATTAGCTTTAGAACCAAACAGGGTGCAGTTCTCTAAAAGCAAGGTGAAATGCTTCTATGTAAACAATGATGATGCCTGGTTATGACCTCCAGGAAGCCAAATTCCTGTGGCTGCATGAGTCTAATAACTAATAGCTGAGTAATTTAAAGAGCTCCGGATGCTGTTGGCAAAGATTTGATGACAGCAGGCATCATTTTATCAATGAGTTTCTGACCTAGCAGGAGCAGGAAATGTAGTGAGACATCCCTGGCTTATTTGCATGATATCAGGAAGCTGATTAGTTCAGTAATATTTCTTCAGTCATCCCCAGCTGGAGTTTTCTAATGTCTGGCAAGTTGGTTTTTTTATTGCTAAGCTCACCAGGGCCACCTTGCTTATTCAAATTGTAAACAGTTGATTTTGACCATCCTATACATCTGCTTATATGGATTTGGATGTCTGCTAAATATTTAAGAGTATTTCAGTTCTTTTCTGACTAGTCAGAACTAGGGCTGTGCAATATGGACCCAAAAAATCACATCCCAATTTATTTTAGATGAATGGTGATGTACGAAATGCGACATGACATAACATACAATACAATGAAAATCCCTAGGAAATCCTTCTGCCCTTTACTATATTCAAACAGACTGAAATTTGATCTTCATATATTTATACACAAAAAATCTTGTACCCCGCCATGGTGTGTATGTGAGAGAGCAATTGTGGGCAGAGTGGTGCAGAGTAGAGCAGTTGAGATTAGGGGGCTGGAGAAGAGTAAGGGGCCAGAAGAAAAGGTTTCTGCAAGTCTGAAAAAAAGTGTTATTAAAAACTTTTAAACTTGATATAAACAATAGTGCCTCAGGTCATATCTTGCTCTGTTTATATCTCAATATAGATATAAATATTTCTATTACCACCCCTAATAAAAAGGGTTAAAGAAACAATAACGATTATATTTTCTGTAATAAATGATAAAATGATTGTGATCTGTCACCAGATATTAAGGAAGCATGCTAGGTTAAAGCACTGTCAGCTTTTGTCAGCAGAACTTCAGCCAGTCTTTTTTACTAGAACTGTATGTCATGGTAATCTGTGTGGGTGTTGGCCTCTGACTCCACCTGCTGCCCATTCCTCAACACAGTTTCCACCTCCTGGATAGCTAGGTTTAAAAACAGATTGTCTCTGTTTCTTCTCCTCCTCCTCCACTCTCTGCCACTCTTCCTCTAACTCGTCCCCTCCATCCTCTCCTACCAGCAGCACCTCTCCAGTCTTCACTGGCTTGACCCCAGTGAGGGCACTTCATCACTGAGATCTAGATCCGGTTGCAACAAGATAAAATGGTAGGCTACAACTCAAAATAGATTTTTATGTTATCTGCTGAAACAAGCAGTATATTATTGGGATCTGTATAGTATTAACTCCAACTGTGGGGGGTGTATTTTCGGAGCAGAGGGCTTTTTAGGTAAAATGGACTTGGCTTAGGCTGACGCAGCTAAAGGTGCATAAAGCTACGTAGCTAACTACAGACTAAGTTACATGAAATTTCTAAAATTATAATGTGTACACAATAAAAACAATGCAGATTTATTCATTGGCTGATTAACTTACAGAGTATGACTCCTCGTCTCTTGTCATGGCAGAAGTTCTTTAACTCGTCCTGCACTTGTTCATGTAGTTTCAGTGAAATGTATATATACAGTATATATACAGTGCATCTGGAAAGTATTCACATTATTCACAGCACTCTAAAGTTGCTAGTTTCGTCTCCTTATGCACTACAGAATATTGCTGCATCAACAGAGGTGCACCACTTACAATTCATCCAGAAAGTAATCACAGTGCTTCACTTTTTGTAATTTTTATGTTACAGCCTTGTTGCAAAATGGATTAAATTCATTTTTTCCCTCAAAATTCTACACTCAATACACCACGATGACAAAGTAAGGAAAGTTACTTTGAAATCTTATAATGTACATACAAGTATTCACAGCCTTTGCTCAATACTTTGTTGAAGCACCTTTGGCAACAATTATAGCCTCATGTCTTTTTGAGTATGAAGCTACAATCTTGGCACATCTGTTTTTAGGAAGTTTCTCCCATTCTTCTTTGCAGAACCCCTCAAGCTCCACCAATTGGATTGAGGAGTGCCGGTGCACAGTCATGTTTAGATGTTTAATCAGCTTCAAGTCTGAGCTCTGGCTCAGCCTATCATCGCTGCAGTCATCTTTCCCTCAACCCTGACTAGTCTCCCAGTTTCTGCCACCACCATGCTTCGCTGTAGGAATGGTATTGCCTAGGTGATGAGCAGAAGTATTTTGTTCTGTACCCTTCCCCAAATCTTTATCTCAATACAATCCTGTCTCGAAGGTCTACAAACAATTCCTTAGACTTCATGTCTTGATTTGTGCTCTGACATGCACTGTCTACTTTGGGACCATTTATATCAACAGGAGTGTGCCTTTCCAAACCATGTGCATTCAACTGAATTTACCACAAGTGTTCTCTAAGCTGTAGAAACATCTGAAGGAAAAAAATAATTGAATCAATTTTGGAATAAGGCTGTAACATAACAAAATGTGCAAAATGATTGCTCTTTTAGCAGTCTTTCAAGATGGTTTACAGGACTCATTTTAGCATTACATATTATAATGTAGTATTAAACACATACACATATCAATTATTTTATATTTATTCTGATCATTTCCACATTAAGAATTTTGCCTTAAGTTCTATTAGACTACAAAATAAGCATGTAAGTCTCATAAGAGCTCAATGATTATTCAGTTTATCTGGAGCCAATACACACAAATGGTGACAAAGGTGACAATTCTGACTAAACCCCAGCCTAAACTAAAATTACATAAAATGAATGATAACTGGACTACAACTAGTCCTTAATCTTGATAGTACTCACATTAAAGTATACAGTACAAATCTCTGATAAACCCTACTGGACTACAAGTAAAAACAACCAACATTGTCCAGTGTATGTACAGTGTATTCTTGGAATTCTAAATGCAGAATGTGAATAAGAATATGAAACACTATATAAGCAATAAATAAGTGTGCTTTATATTTTACAAGCAAAAGACAAGTTGGTAAATTATTTTAAAAACAAGTATCCTGATCAGAAATAATGATAACTATATGACGATATTTTGAGAAGAGAGTCATTGTGCCAAATTGATAAGAACCATTCTAAATGAAACCAATAAGTAAGCATTTCATTCCAATACACATTGTGGTATTACATGACAATTGTTATAAAACTCAGTTTAACACTAAAAGTATGGCTTTTTCCTGTAATATGGAGAACAATGGTTGCTTAATCATACAGCACTTAAATTTCTTATGTGTAAGAAATTGTTTTCTGCACTATATTCATTAATAATAATTTACATTCTGATTAACTTAATGTTAATGTTATTTTAGTAGAGTAGATGGGAGTAGCAGTGAAAATTACTGTTGCCAGTTTTACAACTTGTGAATCAAAGTAATGTGTTAGATTACTTACCTTGGTATCTAATCTCAGAGACCTCTTCCTGGGCCAGAGGGCAGGTATCACTGTGTGTACTGGGTCTTGGAGAGTTTATGACTGACTTACAGTAGTTCGGGGAGCCCAGAGGAGGAACCCGAGGAATATGCTTGTTCTTTTTCTTTGGTAGTTTTTGTTTTGCCATTGCCAGAGAGTAATACATGCCAAAATTGTTGACAATCACAGGCACGGGCATGGCAATGGTCAGCACACCAGCCAGAGCACAAAGGGCACCCACCAACATGCCTGATGTTGTCTTAGGATACATGTCTCCATAGCCAAGTGTCGTCATTGTAACCACGGCCCACCAGAAGCCAATAGGAATGTTCTTGAAATAAGTGTGTTCACTAGCACGGGGGTCATTGGGATTGGCTCCGATGCGTTCAGCATAGTAAATCATTGTGGCAAAGATGAGGACACCGAGGGCAAGGAAGATAATGAGCAGAATGAATTCATTGGTGCTGGCACGGAGCGTGTGCCCTAGCACTCGAAGACCCACAAAGTGTCGTGTCAGCTTAAAGATACGCAGGATCCGGACAAAGCGCACAACTCTCAGGAACCCTAGCACGTCTTTTGCAGCTTTGGAGGACAGGCCACTCAGTCCAACTTCCAGGTAGAAAGGTAGGATGGCCACAAAGTCAATGATATTGAGGGCATTTTTCACAAATTTGAGTTTGTCAGGACAGAATGTGATTCGTATTAAGAACTCAAAAGTGAACCAGACAACACAGACTCCCTCAATGTACGTGAGCTGCACCATGGTCTCAGTCTCGGGGTAAATATGCTCCACAGTTTCATTGTCCACCACTTCAATCTCTGTCCGGTTGATGATGGGGTTAAAGGCCTCATGGGTCTCCAGACAGAACGTTGTGATGGACACCAAGATGAAAAACAGAGATGCGAAAGCCACCCACTGCAGGAAAAAAAGAAAAAGAAAGCCAATTAGTAGAGCAGGAAAGAGGATTTATGCAGGAACATTCTATGAATCAGTGAGATACATCCCCCAGGTACATTTCCCCCAGGTAACATTTACATATGTAACAAAAGTAAACAAATTCAGCCACAATCACTCAGTTTGTCGCTCAGTGTGAAGAGTCCTGGTTGTTCCAAACTTCCATTTATTGATAATGAAGGCCACTGTGCTCATTGGGATCTTCAATGCAGCAGAATTTTTTCTGTACCCTTCCTCAAACCTGTCTCAATACAATCCTGTCTTGGAGATCTACAGACAATTCCTTAGATATCATGGCTTTTGTACTTTAAGACTTATGTACATTATATGTTTGTGTTTTTGTTTTTAATAATTTTTAATAAACTTTAAAATTTGTCATTGTAAGGTACTGTGTGTATTATTAATGTAATTCATTTTGGAATAAGGCTGGAATAACAAAATATAATGTGCATAAAGTGAAGCGCCGTGAATACTTCCCAGATGCACTGTAAGTACTTGTGCCATTGCAGCTCAAGATCACTGCCATTGAGCCCAAGGACAGTGGAAAATGGTAAAGTGGCGCCAACCCAACTCCCCTCTTCCTCATTGGGCTAAATTTAACTGTAGCCCCTCTCACCGGGGACTGCAGGATGCCCCCGGCAAGGTCGGCATCTTCCGGTTGTGTGTCCATGGTGATGGACAATGAGCCCTTCGGGGCTTGGTCCCCTCTTAACAGGTGCATGCATGGGATGGGTTTACTGTAGAGGACAAGTTAGTAGACTACTGGCCATCAGGAAGGTGGTTTACTGCGAGAACAAAATGCTTTGACCTGCAATACAGTCACATGACAAGATTGGATAATGTTTCATCAATAACTTTATTTTCAGCCTTTCCATTTACATTGACTCAGGTCTTATTAGTTTGTAATTGGCGACAAATTGCCAGACATTAGCTATTGATTAATTATATATCTGCATTTAATGGGGTTTCTAGGGACTGCTTTGCCCTGTGAGCACTTATCTAGCCAATTCTTCTAAAAGTCATCCCCACTGCTCAGTTATCAGCTTCTTCCACAGCATATTGCTTCTCACAAAGTCTCTCCACAGGCACTTTATATCTGGGTCACCCAGTACTTAGTCAAACAGACAGAATTCCCTGGATTTGCTTTGTTGGCCATTTGTGCAGGAGTAGGAATGTTTTGTCTGAGGCACTGAGCATTCAGACAGGCACGAGAACTCTTTTACACACTCTGATATACACACACACACACACACACACACACAAACACAAATAGGTGCTTTTCATCTATCATTAGGATCACCCTCTTGTCTTTGTACTCAGGCGGAAAGCCTGTGTTTGGTTTGAGAATGGTTTGTGTGGCTCTGTGCAGGCAGTACTGTGCCATCTCCTTTAGTTAGAGAGAGCAGAAACAGAGTGCAAAATCAGAAAGATGGGGAAAGGAATGGAAGAAGTGCTGGGGAAACGACAGAGGCATAAACTGATGGAGGGAACAGATGGAGGGGGGAGTAATGTGACACATATGATAAATGGGGATTAATTAAGGAATTAAAGAGCGAGAGGTTAAAGAAAGAGAAATAGAGCATATATATCAGTAAAAGAGGGTGAAGAAGGGGGCAGAACTGGCCCTCTTTGAGTTTGTTTAGTCTGCCTGCTGCCGAAATACTGCAGCCCCTGCAGACCACACCACTGTAAAGTGCAGTGGTGTTAACCTATCAGTCCAATTTGGTATTTAAGTGAATACTCAGGTACTTGTAAGAGTCCACTCTCTCAATGTCCATTCCCTGATGGAGGGGTGTGTCTGCACGTGCGGAAATCCACCACCAGTCCTTTTGTCTTTCTCGCGTTTATCTGGAGGTGGCTCTGCAGACACCAGTCCACAAAGTCCTGAATCAGTTATCTGTACTGGCTGTCCTCCTTGTTATGTATGAGGCCAATGGAGTCATCAGAGAACTTCTGGAGGTGACAGGTTGGTGAGCTGTACAGGGTAAAGAGGAACAGTGCTAGGACTGCTCCTTGAGCAGTCCCTGTGCTGCTGACCACCTTGTCTGCGAGACAGTCCAGATCTCTCACATACTGTGGTTGGTTAGTAGGTTAGTAAAGAAGTCAAAGAAGCTGATTCTCACACTGTTCCCAGGTGAGAAAGAGCTCTATATGTAAGATAGTTGACAGCATCATCCACGCTGACACCAGGCTGGTAAGCAAACTGAAGAGGGTCCATGGATGCACTCACCAGAGGTGGAGATGGGTAAGAACCAGCCCCTCCAGTGACTTCATCAGATGAGAAGTCAGTGCCACTGACCTGTAGCTGTTGAGGTCCTTTGGGTGCTGAATTTTCAGTACAGGTACCACACAAGATGTTTTTCACAGTTGTGGTACTCTTCCCAGCTTCAGGCTCAGATTGAACATGTGCTCAATGACCCTGCAAAGCTGATCTGCACAGGACATCAGGAGCCTGGTGTTGAGGCCATCCAGACAGCTTTCCTCATATTCCTCACATGGGCCTTCATCTAAAAGCCCCCCCACTATTGAACATTGCTGTGGAACAGTGGAACTATGTTCTCTGCAATATACTTCCAATACTTCTAGGATGAGTTGTGGAGTTGAGAATGAGTCAGATGGTGATTATCTAACATTCTGACATCATTCACAGTCTTTTTGCAAACTGCAATCAAATCCTCACAACAATGCTCCAAAATCTAGTTGGCAGCTGATCTGTGGAGACAGTTACTCCAACAATAGCAGGAAAATTGCTTTATTACTCTGTGAAACAGTGAATAGGCAGGTGTCCCAACACCTTTGTCCATATAGGGGAAACGCTTGATGTTTGTTTGATAGGATATCATCTATAAGCTGTCCTGCCGGTGCCATAGCAGTGACCTCAGTATGTGTTGTCATCATGTGATGCACTCCGCTGCACTATTAAAACTGATGACCATCCAGTCATGTGAGTGCTTTGCTGCAGAATGATGCTTCCTGAAGCACAGAATAAGACCAGCATCATGCCGGTGATGTATAACATCCATTCACCTGCAGACATCCTGATCACTGCCATCTACTGCACTGTTTACACAAAACATGACAAACACTAGGTCACACTTTAAAAAAAACTAAAGGGACTAAAGCAGTTATGTCTGATTGAATACATTTTACTAACACAGTATGATTAAATAATAAATGTGTTATTATTATTATTGTTATTAATAATAATAATAATAATAATAATATTTCACATCATATATTGTATATATTGCATATATCGCTATTCAGATATATGTATCAATGTTTGAACTTTTGCTATGTTTTAAAACTGTGTCTTTTGTATGTGTCGGTAAGAGTAGTGTAAAGCAGATTGTGTCTTTGGCTGATGTTGTGCTCCACACATGAACACGTACACTCCTGCCAAGCAGGCTAATGAGTGACATGTGGGAGGATAATTAGTCAGAATTCAAGTTTGGCAAGCCAACACTCAGGCCCACATTCAGTCACCCACCATCTCAACACACACATATTGAACAAGATGGCCCTTACACACACACAAGCTTGTGGCGCACAACCTGACCTCCTTCAAAATTACACATGGTCAGGAGTCAGGAGTACACTTCTCTAGAAAATTAAGGCATCAACAAAAAGTGATAAAGTATCAGAAGCAGCCCCTGATGTGTGTACATCTCACATTCCACACAAGTAAACACCGAAAAACAATGTCAAACGTCATTTAAATGTGTCAAATTGTGCCACTCAGCTGTCATTCTTTACTGTGACAACACAGCATTTTCACTTGATCCTGATATTGTTATAAGGTTACGTTCTGTCATCATTTCTGCACTAGTTCTTGTTGCATTTCCATCAGTATTTCCTTCTTTTCACCCTCTGAGCTTGTTATTATATGACTAAAATTCAAAAGAATTTTTAAACATTATTACAATGTGTATCCTTTCTAGAAACTCTAGAAATACTATTATGTGACCAACTTTGCTTCAAGACTACATCTATCCCCAATATCATTTGAAAAGTGAAAATTAAGGCGATGAGAATGAGAATGTGGAGGCGGGTCAGAAAGCAGAAAATGCATTCCAGTCACCCCAGTAGTTCCCGCTGAAGGTGACTACACGGGAAGTCTGGAATTTTACCTTAGGTTCCAAACCACAGGGAATGAAAGCATAATGAGTACTGGTTTATCACTGCACAGGACGTTAACAGTAAGTTCACCCATCAGTCCTCATGTCTTGAAGGTTAAACAGCTAGTGCTCATCACAAGAAGTACAACTAAACACGAGACAAGCCTGTTAGGTGTCTAGAAATTTACATTTATTCCCATATTACATGCATGGATGCAGTTCATTAGTTTACCAGTACATTTAGAAAGCAACTGAACATCAAAGATTGTGGTTAATGCCATGCACTTTAATGCCATGGGTCATTTATGCAATAATGGTTCAGGGCATGATATAAAAGAATGAAAGCATTTCACCACCTGAATTTCTCTTAGCTGGTATCACGTGATTGCTGTGTGGAGAATACAAAAGGCAATGCTTAAGTACCCTGTGGAATGGAATACAGCTACTGGTTTCTCTGCTTCCTTTAGTCCATTACCATTTGAAAGGACACCACCTGCTACTTAATAGAGGGGGAGAAAATCCCCCCTATTTTATTATCAATTGAGGAGGAGGGACCGACACAACATTCTCCGCAAAAATCAGATATGGACAAACCAAAGAGAGGGCACTACCAGCAACCTATTCCTGACATCATAAATTTTAGCCTTCTCAAACACCTCTGGACATCTGATAGACAATTACTTTGATATCATTGTTAAATATCACTTTACTGCAATTCTGCAGATGAAGAGTCCAGTGTTGAATCATTTCAAGCAGAACAGATTTCCGGAGAACACTGCCAAAGCCTTCTGGTTCTTATTTTCCTTCTCTAATATACTAATGTTCAAACATGTGATGAAACCTTTTGGACATGTCTCTGTAAGACTTCCATGCTTTAAGCAGAGATAAAGAGATATGTGAGTGGTGATTGCAGCATGTAATTGAGTTGTCAAGTTGTAATGTAATTAAGAGCTACAGTTTGATGGAGGGAGACTAAAAATAACTCTGCACAATTGAATTGACTTATGAAAAAACATCAAGCCCAGAAACATCACTGTGAGAAAAGGCCTGGGAACAGAAGGGTGCCAAACATATTTCTAAAATCATCAACCATGAAATGTACAGATTAGATGGCTCTTGCATTTGGAGGCTGTCTTTCAACAAATGGCTTCTAATATATTCATCATATACATGCTGCCCTGAGGGATAATGCATTACATCTAGAAAAGCCTCAGTTAAAAATACTTAGCATCTTCTGAAAACATTAATATTTCATGCAGGATGAAGGCATCCAAGAAGCGTCCTGCTATCCTGACTAAAGAGAAGATTTTTCAGCTTCAGCAGAGACATTTCACATTTTTTATTATATTACAAATAACTACAAGTTCCTTTAAACCTTGTTCTTCATTTTAATGAAATTTGCTGTCAGTAATTGGAACAAAGGAGAAGTGGCACCTATCTGATACCATGTATTCAACATAAATTTAACTGGATATCAGGTTAGCTAACTATTAAATGGGGCACCAACCCTGCTCCTGGAGAGCTATCTTCCTGAAGGTTTCAGCTCCAACTCACATCTAACACACCTGTTAGCTGTGTATTTTTTTCTATAGGGTAGCAGAGTTAGTAGTCTTAAGCTGTTTTCATATATGAACTCCAGAAAATGTTCATGAACTCCAGAATCAGGTTCAGATATGATCTGGAGTTGCTGTTTCACATTGATAGTGTACGCCCAGAGATTTTCTGTATCAAACACATCCTCACTACAGGAAATGTTCTGCGTGATATAGGCAAGGGGTGGCACCTGTGTAGTGCATGCAGGAGGCATGGCATGTTCCACTGAGAATTCTCTGGGATATTACTTGCTCTGTTCACAAATGGTCTTATTTGGAACAGTACCCAGACTTTGTACTCCAGCTAATGTCCAGAAAGGTTATAGGTCAGTGTGTGTGTGAAAGGGGCTTTAAAAAGTCATCAAATTCCTTTCTCACAAAACAGTGGCCAGTGCAATAGAAAAGGAAAGGTATTATGTTTTCTAAAACTTAAACGTCAAATAGACATCTGCCAATACTTGAGGTTTATATCAGTATCAACCAAAATGTTGTTCCATCCCTAAAACACAGCAAACACATGGCAGTGAAAAACACAAACAGAGGCTTCATCTGATTTCTAGGGAAGTGAGAAGTCTTTATTAGGTTGCTACTAGTTATTAAAGATCAAGCAGTTCATCAATCTCTGTGGTGTTATCAGTGCTCCAGCAGTTCTCAGTCATGGCAGACACACAGACCAGCCTGGCTCCCAGCAGTAGAGCAGGACAGCTGTAACCACAGCCAAATTAATAAAACATCTCCTTCCAGCAGCCCAGCATCATCACTATCATCCTGGAGCAGATGCAAACAGCCCCAGCCAATGCACTTTCTGTGTCCTGCACACGACTCTCTCACTCTCACGCTCTCCCTCTCTCTCTCTCTCTCTCTCTCTCTCTCTCTCTCTCTCACTAAATATACATCAATTTTATCTCTCTGTCAAAGTAACTTTCCACTCTCACACCCTCTCTTCCTTGACTGAGCTACATACAGCTTTTACTGCAGCCAACTCACTATGAGTTTGGAGGCCTGCCATCCTGGGCCTTCTCAGTGCCAGAGCCTTTGGGTCCAACTGAGCACCACTGACCTGTTTTCTACCTGATTGCCAAAATTTGTGTAAATGGTGGGATCAGATTCAGATGTGTTTAAGAGCTTACTGGCATCATGGTGGGGGTGATGTGAATGGTATCAATAAGAGATGTGGCTGTGCACAAGCATGATAGTTGAAAAAAAATAATGAGACGTAGAGAAGCTCATGTTTTGGTTGTGTGTGTGTGTGTGTGTGTGTGTGTGTGTGTGTGTGTGTGTGTGTGGGTGGGTGGGTGGGTGGTTCCAGGGGTCATGGTTGCTGCTTGTAGCACATCAAAGTCAGCAGTTGAGCTCTATGGGAGAGAACATATGTCTTCACAGTTACAGTCTGTAAGCCCTATTTCCAATATTTATGCCACCAGATTTCCATTGCATGCTAGTTTACACTTACAACACAAATTCAACCCCAACAACATGGCTGATATTTGGTATGAATGAACAGGAGAAATATATTCAGACAGCAAGTGGTGATGCTCATGTGTGTTACCAATTTGCTGCTTTATTCATTGCCATGCTACTAAGAGATATTGATGCATTCAGCTTCAAGGTCACTCAGTACTGAAATAAGAGCTCGTGAAGTTGGAAGGAAATCTCTTTGCCTATGCTACCCACTGTATAATGCACAAGGTTTTCAATCTCTATTTACTTTCTGCCCTGCTTTGTATTTAGGTAGGTATTAGCTAGTGTGTTAGATGGGCATGAGAAGAGCATATAAAAGGTGCAGTTTATCAATGGGACAGTGTGTTAGGTCATATAGAGAAGTGTGTTAAGTCATCACTGCTCAGTATGGACATTGTGTAGGGCATCGCAAATTAAGGACATCATAAAAAGTGAATTAGTTACTTCCAAGTGCTAAATTGAGCTCTTCAAACTTTTCTTTCCACCTTAAGTGCTACCACTACTATCACACAATGATACAGACACTGGCTTGTTTAATATTTGTACACCTTAAAATGTAATTTTACTTGCATTTATTAAAACATACATTACACCTTTAACAATGAAAAAGTTATAGGAGCAAAAGCTTGCAAAAAAGTCATAGAGACCCATGGATGTGTGGGTCCCTATTTTGTTTTGACCATTCATTTGGCCAAAAGAGGGTGTCCCGACACTCTGTGATATCACATTCATTAAAAACAGGAACAGTCTACAGTAAATCATACAGAATACTGTATTAGGTTCTATAGCACAGTCTGTTAGATCATACAAGACAGTGTGCTAGGTCATATGGAAAATTCAATTAAATCATATGAGACAGTCTGTTAGGTTATATACAACAGTGTTAGATCATGCAAGACTGTTATAGGTCATAGAGAACAGCCTATAAGATAATACAAGACTGGGTTAGGTCATACTGGACAGTCTATTCATTTCTATGTGGCAGTGGTCTGTTAGACAACATGAGAGAGTGTGTTAGGTCATAGAGAACAGCCTATCATATGAGACAGTCTGTTACGATGATAAGGGACAACTTGTTGGGTCGTATATGGTAGTCTATTAGATCATATGAGACAGACTGTTCTCTAAGACCTCACACATTGTCTCATATGATCCGATTGGGTCATACAGAACAGACTATTATATGACGTTGGACAGTATGTTAGGTCACATGGGACAGTCTATTAAATCATATGAGACAGTGTTTTAGGTCATACAGAACTATTACATCATAAAAAAGCATTAGATCATTTTGGACAGTGTGTTAGGTCACTTGTGTTAGGTCATTTGGAAAAGTCTATCAAATTATATGGGACAATGTACTACAGTTCTTTGCAAAAGTATTCAACCTCTTTGGATTTTACCAATTTTCTAATGTATTCGCCCCCTTTGCTATGAAGTCTCTAAATTGTTCTGGTGAAACCAATGACCTTCAGAAGTCATATGCTTAATGAAGTCCACCTGTGTGCAATCTAAGTGTCACATGTATATATACACACCTTTTCTGAAAGCCCCAAGAGTCTTAAACACCATTTAGCAAATGGCACCACTAACCAAACAACACCATGAAGACCAAGGAGATCTCCAAACAAGTCCCCCAGAGCACCATCAAATCCACTATCATCAGATGCAAAGAATATGGTACCACAACAAACCTGCCAAAATTGTACTTTTCGGCCACCAAGGAAAACACTATGTATAGTGTAAAACCAGCACATCTCATCACTCCAAGAACACCATCTAGTGAAAAACAGTGAAACATGGTGGTGGCAGCATGCTGTGGGGATGTTTTTCAGCAGCAGGGTCTGGGAAACTGCTCCGAGATAGGGGGAGGATGGATGATGCTAAATACAGGGATATTCTTGAGTTTCGAGTCAGTGACTTGAGCCAGGGACAGAGGTTCACCTTCCAACAGGATAATGACCCAAAACATACTACTAAAGCAACACTTGAGTGCTAGGGGTAAAATAATTTCTCGAGAAATTTGAGTACCTCCATTACAAAAAGGGAGGAATTGTTTATTTTATTGACAAGCTGGAAGCACTGTATTTTGCACAGACTACTTACATCCCCCATGCAAAGGAAGAAGTAGGTGGAAGCAGACATGTTTGGATAAAGGTAAAATTAAGATCAACGCAAATCAACGAGATTAATGTTAATGTATTTTACTAAAGTAATGTTAGCCCTGTGGAAGGGCAGGTTTCTGTTAATTATTACTACTGTCAAATGTGTGGCTAGTTCATTATCATTGTGACAATTATGCCCTTAAGGTTAACTTGACTTCATACAATGTTTATTTAATCTGTAAAATCTGGTTTATTTAATCTGGATTTTAAAAAATGAAAAAAATTAAAACATGATAAGGTTAGCTGAGCAGTTGTTAAATTTAGCTCACAAATCAGCAGCTGGTCACATCTATGACCCTATATGTTGGTTTGGTATACAGTGCATCTGGAAAGTATTCCCAGTGCTTCACTTTTTGCACATTTTATTATGTTACAGCCTTATTTCAAAATGGATTCAGTTCATTTTTCCCTCAAAATTCTACACATAAAACCCCACAATGACAAAGTGAGAAACATTTGTTTTAAATCTTTACAAATTTATGAAAAAATATCCACAAAAATATAAAGTACATAAACATTCACCGCCTTTACTCAAACTTTGGTTTGAGCACCTTTGGCAGCAATTACAGCTTTATGTCTTTTTGAGTATGATGCTACAATTCACATAATTGTCCTGAAGTCACTCCTTTGTTATCTTGGCTGTGTGCTTAGGGTCATTGCCCTTTTAGAAGATAAAACTTTGTCCCAGTTTGAGGTTCAGAGTGCTCTGGAGCAGGTTATCATCAAGAATGTCTCTGTATATCCCTGCAGTCATATTTCCCTTGACCCTGACTAGTCAGATTTACTGACTTACTGATTTAGGGGGGTGAAATTTAAGTTTTCTGCTCTTCTGTCCTATTTGTTGTTTGCTTCACAATTAATTAAAAAAACACAGAACAGTCTCTTAGATCATTTGAGACAATGTGTTCGGTAATATGGATCAGTTTGTTAGATCATATGAGACAGTGTGTTAAGTCATTTAGAACAATCTATGGTCATACAAAATGGTTTATTAGTCTTTTACAATACACAGAACAAAGCATTAGATCATGTTGTACAGTGTTACGTTATATAGAATAATGTACTAAATCATATGGGACAGTGTGTCAGGTCACATAGAATAGCCTGTAAGATCATTTGGAACATGTTAGGTCATTTTAGATCATATGAAACAGTATGTTAGGTCATGCAGAACTGTCTGTTAAATCATATGAGACAGGTTGTTAGAGCATTCAAGACAGTATGTGAGGTCATATGGAACTATCAGATTTTATGGAACGGTGTGTTAGATTATATGCATTTATACTAGATCATATGGGGAAAGTGTTTTAAGTCATATGGAGGAGTTTATTAGGTTATATGGGACAGTGTGTTGGGTCTTATGGAACAGATTTATTAGATCATATGGAGCAGTTTATTAGGTTATATGGGACGGTGTGTTGGGTCTTATGGAACAGATTTATTAGATCATATGGAGCAGTTTATTAGGTTATGTGGGACAGTGTGTTGGTCTTATGGAACAGATTTATTAGATCATATGGAGCAGTTTATTAGGTTATATGGGACAGTGTGTTGGGTCTTATGGAAAAGCCTATTAGATTATACTGGACATTGTGCTGTGCCATTTACAGTAGGACAGGGTAAGTGTGTAAGAACCATACAAACAACAGTTTGTCAGTTGAGACGCAACAGGTTCTCAGTGAGCTGATGCTCCATATGCACTAAGTCTCAATTCTTATCACACACACACACACACACACACACATTCAAAGCTCGCTCCTCACTCACCCGTGCGTATCGAGACGAGTAAGGGTCCTCGAAGAGTGCCCACATCTTCTTCTGCCAGCGGCTCCAGCGGCCGCTTCTGCCGTCCGCCGCGTCCCCGTGCGCGAGCCTGCGCGTCATCTCGGCCCCCTCGTCGCCATCGGCCGCCTCGTGCGCGCCATCGACCACCGCCTCCACCTCCAAGTCGTGCGCGGTGTCCACAGGCGCCGCGCCGCCGAAGCTCACGAGCGCCTCCTCGGCCTCGCGGTGCTGCCGGTACGTCATCCAGCAGCACGGCTCCACGTCCGTCTCGTCGATGCCCCAGAAGGAGAGCTCCTCCTCGTACAGCGGGCCGCACACGTCCGCCGGACAGTGCAGCTTGCCCGTGCGGTAGTAGTTGAGGATGTGCGCGAAGACGCCTGGGTGCCGGTCGAAGAAGAAGTCGTGGCTCGCGCCCTCAGCCTGCTCAACGAGGCGCGCGAGCCGCGTCCCGGGCAGCGTGCGCAATGTGCCGCGGTACGTCTCGTGTCTCACGCCGCCGACGTTCAGCACGACGCGCTCCTCGTCGTCGCCCTGGCCCATGGCGGGTCCCTGCCTCCCTGCCTCCAGCACCCCCACCCCCCCAGCCCCTCAGCCCCTAACAGCTGCAGGGCATCAGCACGGGGGGGCGAGAGAGGCTACGGGCAGCACCCCCGTGCTCGCGCGACACACGCATGCAGGGCACGGGACGGGACGATCCGAAAATCGGTGCAACGGACAATGTTAAGCACGCTCCGCAGCGCGCGACGGTGCGAGGGGCGCCTTTGTGCGTGTGAGCGCGCGCGCGCCCGCGCGTGCCTTTCAGCGCGCCATGTCTGAGCGCGCGGTCCTCACCCCTCTCCTCACAAGAATGAAAAACACTCGGGCGACCACCTGCATAACCGAGTCGAGCCCCGAACAGAGCAGCGGTCCGGCTGTCACTGGGCACAAAGTGACCGCGCGCGGAGCCCCTTCATCACTCCTTCATCACTCCTCCGCCTCAGTGCGTTACAGCGCACCCCCGACTGCACCCTGCCCTCATCTCGATGCGAGTGAGACGAGGACCCTCCCTGCCGTGTCGGACGCGGCTGTTGCGGTGCGCGTTCACTGGGGGGCGTCGCTGCGACGGACGCCGTATCGGTGGCAGGTCGGCTGGGGGACTGATGTGGCGGAGGCAGGAGCGCGCGCGCGCGGCAGGCGCGGGAAGGTTCCTTCATTCACGGGCTGCAGGCAGACTTGCTCCTCCGCGTGCAGTCGCACCCGCGCACGTGTGTAACGCGCTGGAGCCCCGCGCGCGCATCCTCCCTCAATGATTTAACCACAGGTAGCCTGTAGGTGCTGTGCTCACGCGCAGCTTGACCTCCCTCCCCTCTGTGTGTGTGTGTGTGTGTGTGTGTGTGAGGGAGGGAGGGAGGGAGGGGTAATGGTTCTGGCGCTTTAATAAAGACAGCAAATGCGAGACGAGCCTCAAACCCCACTGGTGATGCTCGACAGAATGCCCTTCCCAGTAGAAAAGCTGTACTGGAATGAGCCATGCCTCTCCACATACACATATGATTAGAGGGGGGCAACGGGTATCAAATTTCTGAATTTGACTGGCAGCTGTGGTCTTGATTCAATGCAACATCCACTGCAGTAAAACAAGACACATTAATGAAAACATACACATAGAATAGAATAGAATAGAATAGAATAGAATAGTATAGAATAGAACTTGTCCATACATACATAAGGACAAGTACAAAGATAAAGTGTAACACTCTACCACAAGCTAATATAGACCAGTTGTCTTTGATTCTACTCCTCAAGACCTGCCTTCCTGCAGCTTTAATCTCTGACCCAGATCTAAGTGACTTTTCATGTGATTTCACTATATCTGCATCCCAATCATCCTAGCAGTTCCCTGTGAAGTGGACTATAAAGGGAATTTGAACATTGTAAGGGAAACCATTCCAGATAACATGCTCATGGGGCTTGGATGGGCAGACCAACTAGGAACCAGAATTTCCATGTTCCCCCTAAATATGAATGCCTGAGAGACTGAGAATTTTGTAGGGTCATTATTTGAAAGACAGCAAACAGGTTTCTTTGGAGATTATTTCCCATCATGCACCAGCTAAGAAAATTACAACAAGAGAAAGAGATTATTTTCAGTTTGGTAAAATAAATATTTCACACCTTTTTGTTTGAATTTTCACCAGTATAGTTTATAGCTCACACAAGTCAGAGATCCCATGCCCCAAATTATTGGAATATTTAATTTAAAATCTGAGTCAAACATTCCATGTTTAATTCAGAACACACAGCCACAATCATGAGGAACACTACTTGCTGACCTGACAGTTCCCAATGGTCTTTTATCAGTACAGATTCAGCACAGCGTCTACCAGCTGAATATCAGTCACGTGCCGGCTGGGAATATAATTCAGTGAAAAACAGGACCAGTACTCCACTAAAGTCAGGTGTAGATTTCCCCAATTTCTTAGTACAAAGATCATTGAAAAAGAGCAGAGTGAGCATAAGTTCAAATATTCTCTGTATTTTTTAAGATTTAGATTTAGGGAAACTAGAAATCAGACATTTATAAGCTCTTCCTGAACGAAAACCATAATACCATAACATAGAAACCATAACCAGCTTTTCAGTTTGATCATAAGTCTACATGAGGAAATGACATTTTCTGCTAAAGATATGTTCCTTGATGTGTATATTAACATATATTCCTTATATCTAGAGAATTATATGTCTATCAATTACAGTTAACCGAGAGATCAGAAAAAAAAACTCTTATTACATGTATTAAATTATTTCAATATGATCCCTAGAGATTTCACTACAGAGTCTCCCATCAAACTCACTATTATGAAACCTGTAACTGACTCTCTGCAACACACAGCTATTATGCAAGTCAAGGACTAGTCTGCTCTGACACACTACAGCCATGTGGTAGGATGGCAAACAGTTTTCCAGTCATCCAGGACTGGAATTGGAGAAACACCTGCCATTTGGAGGACTGAGTGAGAAGGCTTACTGTGTGCAATATGTCTGTAGGTGGCAGCAAAGCTCAAGAATCAGCAGTCTCAATAAATGTTTGTTTTTCCTGTTTTATCAACAGACTTATTGTCTATGGGCTTTTTTTTTCAATATGAGTGTGCTGTGCATTTAGTGAGATTTGTCCTCCTATGTACACAAATCATACACACCCCATTACAGCTAATCACATATTTCTGAAGACAATCATTAAAAGGGATGAATTCTGTAAGAAGTACTGAAAACCCCTGGTCTGAATAAATAACCAAATAAAAAAACGCTGCTTAAAAACAAGGACTTGTTTCACAGAAATGTGAAAATGTTTTCCCACCAATGTGTCCAGAATAACGTCTCATATGTAATTTATTTGGGCAACACATGACTAGTCCAACTTATACCACTGAGAAGTAGCATGCACAGCACAATGGACTGAGAACAATGGGCTTCATTCATGTAACCTTTGTATAAACATGATCAGGAGTTATTAGAATGGACTTTCCCAAAAAACGTCCCACCAGATTCAAGAACACTTATTTATTAGTAGATTTATTGGTAGGACATCCAAAATAATATGTCCATGAGGGACTCATATGGGTTGCCCAGCTGGGGACTAGAATCTTTTTTCCTTAGGTTCCATGTTGTCTCCAGATATGAATGTCAACTAGGGTCAGTGATGGGACCAGCAAAGGGTTAAACATGGGCCTCTTTGGGTTGTCAACTGCACATAGATGGGACTATTTTGGGCTGTGCAATGATGGGGCCCATTAGGGAAGCCTAACTGGGTTCCAGTAGCAACAAATACAAAGCCACTTCATGATTAATGGACCAAGAGAAATGCTTGAAATTAACTTGTAATTAAATCAAATATTTTAACATTGTCATGTAATTTAGGTTAATTTATTAGAATATGAATCATCAGAGAGTGAAATGTCTGGACTGGGGTTAAACGTACAGCTCATTTTTAATGTAATGTCTATAAATAGAATAGTGTAATTTTTTTATGTATTTGCAGAAAAAAGATATATATCAGAATATGTTCCTAAACTGCACCAGTAATGTATCTTGCTGTACCATCTGAAAACAGGGACCATGGTGGCTCCAGCGCCATCTACTGCTAAGTGAATATAATCCTGGCACCAGATGCATTTGAGTGCATTATGAGGAAAACAAATGCATATAACCCAACACCCAAAACAAACCCCAAACCCCTCTCACCAACAAAAACCCAAGAGTGTTATTTATGAAGGGGTCCAAACACTGAACAGGTTGGTCTTCTCTTTGTTTAACTTGGATTGGACACACATGTTCTGTGGTAAGATGTGCCAGTTTGTGTGCCAGCTGCTATAGAATGTGCCAGTCAGTGTACTGGCTGTGTAAGATGTGTTGGTTAGTGTGCCGGTTGCTGTAAGATGTCCCGTTGGTCTGACTGTCAGGATGTGCTGGATAGAATAGAATAGAATAGAATAGAATAGAATAGAATAGAATAGAACTTTATTAATCCCTTGGGAGGGTTCCTTCAGGGAAAGGATGGTGTCACAGCTGCTATAGAAGGTGCCAGTTGGTGTACTAGCTGTGGAAGATGTGTTGGTTAGTCTGTTGGAGGCTGTAAGATGTGCCATAGGTTTGACTTCTGAAGGATGTGGCGTGATCACTACTATAGAATGTGCCAGTCAGTGTATTGGCTGCTTTAGGATGGTTTGGATGATATGCTGGCTGCTTTAAGATATGCCAGATACTAAGGGTGTCCCAGATGCTGTAAGAGGTGCCAGTTGGTGTCCTGGCAGTTTTTAATAGCGAAGAATCAGGTGATTTAAGATTAGCCATTTAATTCACCAGTTGATTAAAGATGTGTCAGGTGAGGTTTCAGCTGTTTTAGGGTGTGCTTGATCAGAAGCCACTTGCTTTAAGATGTGCCATGTGGTATAATAACTGCTTTTGGCAGCTTTATGATGTGCCAACTAGTGTGTAAGCTGATTTAAAATATACTGTTTGGCATGCTGGCTGCATCAAGACCTTTCAGTTGGTGTGCCAGATGCTATAAGATGTGCTGGATGGTGTGCTGGCAGCTTTAGGGTGTGCCAGTTGGTTCACCTCATGGTGTACCAGCTGCTTCACAATGTGCCAGGTGGTGCATTATTTAAAATGTGCCGTTTGATGTGCTGGCTACATTCAGATGTACTGTTTGGTGTGCCAGCAGCTTTAAGACATGCTGGAAGGTGTGACAACAACTTTAAGATGAGCCGGATGGTATGACAACAACTTTCAGATGAGCCGGATGGTGTGCCAGCAGATTTAAGATGAGCTGGATGGTGTGCCAGCAGCTTTAAGATGAGCCGGATGGTGTACCAACAGCATTAAGATGTGCTGGTCGGTGTGCCAGCAGCTTTCAGATGAGCCGGATGTCATGCCAGCATCTTTAAGATGAGCTGGATGGTGTGCCAGCAGCTTTAAGATGAGCCGGATGGTGTGCCAGCAGCTACTTTAAGATGTTCCTGTTTTCTGGAAGTTTTGGTATGTGCAGGATGGAGTGCCAAATGCTTAAACACATTACATAGGCTGAGTACGAGGCTGGAGGCAGAGATGATAGTGTTGCCGCTTTCTGCAGTCAGGTTGATCAGATCGATAGTATTATTTGTCTGGGGATCATATCCCTACATTTGCTTCAGCTTTTCCCATTTATTGTTTTAAAAATGATCAACAACCACAAAAATCACTTCTACCAGAATGTGAGTTGATTGTGAGTGTGGGGAGTGTGCTTCCACAGGCTGCATCGGCAGACAGAGTCTACAATCTGAGTGACAGTCTCAGGACTGCTTCAGGAGGGGTCAGACACCGTGGTCAGCTCACAGTTAACCGGTGTTCTGACGACCCGTGAGCTGATTGGCTCTGCCAGGTACTTGTGACTCACCGACAGCCAATCCCTGCCGCGCAAACCGCCACCTCCTACCAGTCCTCATTATGGCTGCTGCGGGAGATGAGTGAAACCCTCGAACTACTTGGCGTCGCTGTAGTGGAAGCGCTTGGTTGCTGTGTGTGAGGATGTATGCGGGCATTGTGCTGAAGAATGTACACAAACTCAGTCGACACTCGCTGGTGGTGTCCAGACCGCTGCTGTATCACACTGAAAGAGGGGTTTACGGTTATAAACCCCGGAGAGAGACTCCGCAGGGGGACACGGAGCTGTCTCTCAAAGACCATTTCACCGCACTTAATCAAGGTCAGTGGCGGTCAGGACTAACAGTCCCCATGGCGTGTCTGCGGCCTCTGATTTACCTAACCGGCCTGACCCTCTCTGTTTTCAGACCACGGACTGGCACGGCTGGTGGAGGCCTATCGGACACATGGGCACAAGGCTGCTAAAATTAACCCTTTGCTCCCCCTGTCGCCTGTCCAGGAGATGGTACCGGAAATCTCCCTCCTGAATGGTTCCCTGCAAGGAGTCCTGAACACAGCTGGTAGGAATGTCCCCCCTCTCACTTCTTGGCTGACAGTTTCAGGGAAACAAATCCGATACCTGAGAAGCACCTCTACACTCAGTTCTGGGTTCCAGTTGGTGCTCAAACACACCTGTTAAACATGGTGCAGGGAGGGTTTAGGAATGCGGAAATCATAGGATATGTAACATTGGTCCTCCAGGCCTGATATTTGAAGTAGTGATGGCCAGGGGAAGCCTCGAAACTTTCCATCCAATTGGTTTAAAAAAAAAAAAGTCTCCAGGCTTTATATGCACAGAACTAGAAATGTATCTAGAACCAGAGTTTAAAGCTGAACAACCCAAAAATGATATTTGAGATTTGTGTCACATGACATTTTTGTTTTGATGCATACTGTATCTCTGACATATTGTTTATCCACAAGGTTTGAAGCACTTTGGGAAATCAAAGGCCACCACCGAGGAGGTAGTAGCATACTTGGAGAACACGTACTGTGGGATGCTGTCTGTGGAGACCAGCCAGCTGCAGAGTTTAGAAGAAAGATTGTGGTTTGCTGACCGTTTTGAGGAGCTCAAGAAAGAGTCTTTATCTGCCGAGGAGAGGAGGCAGCTTGCAAAGCTCATGCTTGAATCACAGGTAGAGACTGAAGGCACATTGTTTTGTCAGAGGAACTTTTGTTTTGTCTAATATGTTTGATTGAATATATGCCATAATGTTCCACGACTATACCAATGAATGCAGTAAAATGTATTTTTAAATGGAGTAAAGGAGTGGTATAAGTGTGCGTATGGATGTTTGTTCTATTTGGCAACTAAAGTAAAATATGTCATAAAATTACAACACCAGTGGGTATTTGCTGTGATTGTGAAGTTTAGCTTTACAAAGCATTGTTTATGGCAGTAATATCTCTGTATTTGTGCAGCTTATAAACTGTCCTCTTTTAACATCACAGGAGTTTGACCACTTCTTAGCCACTAAGTTTGCCACAGTGAAACGCTACGGAGGAGAGGGAGCGGAGAGTATGATGGGATTTTTCTTGGAGTTTTTCCGCTCTTCAGCCAAAGGTGGAGTGACTGATGTGGTTATGGGAATGCCTCATCGTGGTAGACTCAATTTGCTTACTGGACTTTTGCATTTCCCACCTGAGGTGAGTGAAAAGCACTGTCACATCGTGAATATACCTTGGTAGCATTTGAAGACAGTTAAAGTACACAGCTGAGAAAGAAGTGGTGTCACTACAACTATATTAATAGAGATATAATAATAAGAGTGCTTGCTCTTTTTTTTCTTTTACTGATGTATTGGGGGTTGGCCACTGAGATTAAGATGATTAAAATTATTGAGATGTAATTTGTAAAAACAGCACCACACAAACTGTCAGTAAGTGTGGCAAGTCCTTTTTGCCAGTGATTATGAACGAAAAAGATATTAAAATATATTAGTTACATTGTCATGGGCAAAAAAAAAAGGTCAAGACAAAAAAGTTTTAAAGATGATTTTGGGATTGTAAGAGTCTAGAAGTGGCCCCATACTAAAAACACACTAGTGACCCTTGCTTTTTCTACAACATTACCCACAAGACATTAAATAGATAAATAAGGGGAAATACCCCACATTCATTTACTTTAACTGTTTGTTGAATGGTTTATAATATATTGCTGACAATGATTGAAAAGGCACAACAATGCAGTTTTTCTGTTGAATTTATTTATTTCAACATTACATCATTCATACTTTTTGTTCCTATACTGTAATTTATTGACCGATGAAGTAATTCCAGTCCTTGTCAGAAACTGTATCACTGTGCTCTGTCTATGTATGCTCACCAGTTGATGGTTTGTGAAACTGTATAAGAGAATTAGTTGATCTAAAGCCCCCCTTCTTCAGTAAAATACACATTTTTATCTTTAAATAAAATATATTTTACTAAGCAAATTGACAGAGCAACACAGAGTAGCTGAGTGTCACAGCTCACTCAGCTCACTGAGTGGCCCTGTCAAAGTTCTAACCTTAATCTCTAGAAAATTTCTGCATGTGGCTTGAGAAATTTAGCAAAGAGAAATAAGCAAATATTGCTCCATCCTGATGTCCAAATATTAATAATGGCTGCTATTTTGGTTGTCTTGGTCTCTATTCTTCTTGATGTTTTTTAATGATATTTTAAAATATGTTTTAAGGGAGTATCAGGGAAGATACACATGTAACTCAAATAACATAAACTATTCTGCTGATATCAAGTCTGCAACTCACTCGTTTTCGATGTCTGTCTTGGATTCAGTGTTGATGAACCATCATGAATATGAAACCTATCCCAGGAAGGAAATCAAAATAATTATGGCACAAAATCAATAATTTCCTGAAAAAATGAGAAGATTTGTACTGCACATTCAACTATGTGAAGGTTTGCTGTGTGAATCTTGGCATTCTGAACAAAATAACAATTAATCTGCCTCCTCTCAGCTGTCCTTTTAATACATACATGTACACCATTGTACAGCTTCATGAGCCCCTAAGTACAACTGCTTTTGGTCGTTTATATTGGTATATTTTTCTCTCCCACTTTTTCAGTTGATGTTTCGTAAAATGAGGGGTCTCAGTGAGTTTCCAGAGAATTCTCCTTCAATTGGGGATGTTCTGTCCCACCTGACGTCCTCCATTGAACTGGAAATGGGAGCTGGACACCTTCTTCATGTCACAATGCTGCCCAACCCCTCGCACTTGGAGGCCATCAACCCTGTGACGCAAGGGAAGACCCGTGGCCGACAGCAGGTCAAACGGGAAGGGGACTACTCTAATGACACACAAGCTTTCCCTGGAGACAAAGTCATCTGTCTGCAGGTACTTGGGTTAGATGCATCAGAACAGCCTTTTACCATGAACCTGCCTTTTACAAAAATATCCTGTGGGTTCATGCTCATAGTTTTGCATGAGTACTTGCGAGGCGTAGTTGGCACAGGAACAAGTGAAACAGCATTCCTCTAGCTGTAATACAGTGTAATGTTGTTTTTTCATTGAAGAGACTGCTTCCCTGTGTCAAATTACTGCAGTTTTCCAGTTCTGGATGTTTTATTTACAGTCAAATAGAGAAAAAAACAATCGTACAGTCCTTCTATTCAGAAAAGCTCTTTATCAGGTTCCATTTATTCTGTTTGTGTCACTTCCTCAGGTCCATGGGGATGCCTCGTTCTCAGGCCAGGGAATTGTACCGGAGACATTCACTCTGTCGAACCTCCCTCACTTCAGAGTTGGCGGAAGCATCCATCTCATTGTGAATAATCAAGTGGGATATACCACTCCTTCTGAGAGGGGTCGTTCATCCTTGTATTGTAGTGATGTTGGTATGCTTGATCAACAGTTCTATGTATAATCTAATGATTTGTTTGTGAAATATTTATTGGATACTATATTTGCAGTCAAGTAACTTGATAGATTAACCCAATAAGTACAGCATTTAAGAATCCATTTGAAATGTGTATTGAAATTCCTGGATCTATAGTGTCAGTATGCAACATGTCCTGGATATCCATACACTGATCAGCCACAACATTAACACCACCTCTTCGGTTATACACTCCCTGTGAATTGCAGCTCCACTTATCATTTAAAGTGTTCCTGTAATTACAATCTGTAGTTCATGTCTTTCTGTGCATACATTGTTAGTCTCCTTTTACCCTGTTCTTCAATGGTCAGGACTCCAAAACAAAAGAATGTCTGTGCTGTCATGGTCCTTTAGGGTCCTGACCGTTGAAGAACAGTGTGAAAGGAGTATGCAGAGAAACCCACTGACTACAGTCTGTAATTAAAGAACTAAAAAGTGCTCCTATAATGGTAAGAAGAACTGATAAAATCGTCAGTGCACATGCAAACAAGTGGTATGTGAATGGTATAGCGTATCAGTGTATATATCCAATGTATTATATATTTCTATTCTATATATTTCTAATATAAATGTACATTTATAAATTATAAATAGTGTAGTGTAATGTTTGTACTCTAGCTTTGTACTAATGATTGTATGGTACACTTATTTCTGAGTGAGGATTTTGTTTTGATGCATCCTGCAGGTAAGATGGTGGGCTGTGGTGTGATCCATGTGAATGGAGATGATGCTGAGGAAGTACTGAGAGCGACTCGACTGGCTGTGGAGTACCAGAGGCGGTTTAGGAAGGATATTATAGTAGACCTGCTGTGTTACCGCCAGTGGGGTCACAATGAGCTGGACGAGCCCTTCTTCACAAACCCAGCCATGTACCGAATTATCCGGTGAGTCATACTCTGATTTTAGTTCTTCAGGTCTTGCAGGTTTTAATGATTTGAACAACTTGTGTTCAGATGTCCTCAACAAATCTTATTTCAGAATAATGTTATCCTGTTTATTACCTCTTCTATCACATCCCCCAGCTCAAGGAAGAGCATCCCTGATTCATATGCTGATCAGCTCATTTCTGAAGGGCTGATGACGGAGGAAGAGTGTGGACACATCAAGACAACTTACTACTCCATGCTCAATGACCGACTTGCCAACATGACGTTCTACAGCCCTCCACCCACCAACCTCCAGGGCCGCTGGGGGGATCTTGTGGAGCCCCAGAACAGAGTTTCATCTTGGGATACTGGTGTGGCTGTTCCTCTTCTCCAGTTTGTGGGGGCCAAGTCAGTGGATATTCCTGAAGAGATCCAGATGCATAGTCACCTGAGGAAGACACATGTGCAGGTAGAGATTGATTCATTGATTCATTGATTCATTGATTGATTTAATGCCCTCTTCAGTGTCTCCCTTTTCACATGATCAGAGCAACCATCATAGGAGGGTGACAAATTGTTTTGAGCTGCTCACGACATTGTAGGACAGCTGATTATACAGTACATCTGGAAAGTTTTTACAGCACTTTACTTTTTTGTTACAGCCTTATTTCAAAATGGATTAAATACATTTTTTCTGTCACAATTCTTCACACAATACCCCATGATGACAGTCTGAAAGGTTGGTTTGAAATATTTGCTAATTAAAAATAAATGATATAATAATAAATAAATATAACATGTAAATATGTATTCACAACAATACCATGACACTACAGATTGAGCTCAGGTACATCTTCTTTCCACTGATCATTCTTCAGATACTTCTACAGCTTGATTGGAGAACACCTGTGGCAAATTACATTCATTGTACATGATTTGGAAAGACACAAACCTGTTTATATAATATTCCATAGTAGACAGTGCATGTCAGATCACCAAGCCATGAAGTCTGTAGGAATTGTCTGTAGATCTCAGGGACCAGATCGTATTGAGACAGATCTGGGGAAGGGTACAGAAAAATGTCTGCTGCATTGAAAGTCCCAATGAGCACAGTGGCCTCCATCATCCGTAAGTAGAAGTTTGGAACCACCAGAACTCTTCTTAGAGCTGGCCACCCTGCCAAACTGAGAGATCGTGCTAGGAGGGCCATAGTCAGGGACATGACCAAGAACCCAATGGTCACTTCGACAGAGCTCCAACATTGCTCTGTGGAGAGAGGAGAACCTTGCAGAAGGTCAACCAGCCAGACAGAAGCCACTTATCAGTGAAAGTGAACATAAAATGTGCAAAAAAACTGAAGTGCTGTGAATACATTGTGGATGCAGTGTACCTGGGGGAGAGAAATGATTGCATTATTCTGTTTATCTGATCTAACAGGCACCCACGATTAGCTTAGATCTGTGTAGACAACCATGATTGGAATAAAGCTGTCCTTCCCACTTGAGCATGGAGTTGTTGTTCAATCTTCAGAACAGACTGTAGGCCATGGATTGTTTTGACATTTCTGAGATTCTGTGCTTTTACCACTACTTTGAGACAGTCAAGTCACTCATGCAGTTTCTGTTCCTTGCTCATCATGTCCTGTAATTTTGTTGTTGTTGTTAGTATCATTAATAATAATATTTTATGTATCCTACTTGGTACTGCAGTGTCTGTTTCTGATCAGATGAGAGCAAACATGTCCAATGTCTGTTTTGAGTTCTTCATTTTTATGTACGTATGCATGCTCTTAAGTGACATTCTTGTGTTTGCATTGTTTACCACTAGTATTAGAATATTTAAGTGAGTTAAATAATACTATAATACTATAAATTGAATAAATTACTAATCAGAGACTATCAATATTACATTAAAATGCATGAAATATTATCCATTTAAATAAGTATATTATAAATGATTTAAACAAAGAAAATGTGTAAATCATGGACATGCATCTTGTATTGTAATAATCAAATGGAGACAACAGAACAAACCTAATTTACAAGACATGTTACAACAAGTAGCAGGTTGGCTAACTGAATAGCCAAAACAATGACTCAGAACATGTTGTGCAAGCCTCGGCACACTTTTAAGAACATGTACTCTGGAGCATACATCATAAGCACTGCAACCTTGTTGCACATCCAGTCCTTGTGAGTCACAGAATCTTTAAGTGTCTTAAAGGTTCTAAAAAGATTAAAGAAGAAGATCTGAACGAAAGGGTTTTCTGGTCTGTATGTGACTTAATACCATGTAGAACAGGTATCTGCTGGCCGTCTGATGAGAAGTTTCAAGCATGTCACTCATGATGTTCAATATATCATACTCTTTCAGTCCCAGGACCCCTCACAAATCAGCAAAGAATCTTCTTCACTCAGGGCCATGTTCCCCTCATACCACTTGTTGACAAAAACTTTGAGTACAAAGTACAAAAAAGTTGTCATTGTAACATATTGATTGTGTTACCATGATACATACCGACAGCCTTCTAAACTGTTAAGAAATAAGTTTGAAAATAGTATACATTTGTAAAATAAGTAATAATACAAGTGTTTGGGGGGGGTTTCCATTCATTCCCATCAATTTATTGCATTGAATAACTGGCATTGAAATGGTGTTTTGAATTGAATTAAAACTGATTTGATTTTAATTTGCTGTTCAAATTCACAGTCAAGGCTGCAGAAACTTGAAGAAGGAACCAAGTTAGACTGGTCCACTGCAGAAGCCCTGGCTTTTGGTACACTTATATGTCAGGGTAAACCATTTCTCTCAAATGCTTATTACATAGTTATTTACTCTGTTACACTGATTATTATTATTATTATTATTATTATTATTATTATTATTATTATTGTTGTTGTTGTTGTTGTTGTTGTTTTCATTTGTTTATATATATATATATATATATATATATATATATATATATATATATATATATAATTTTTTTTTTTTTTTTAATGCAGGTTTCAACGTGCGGATCAGTGGACAGGATGTAGGCCGTGGTACATTTAGTCAGCGTCATGCAATGGTTGTGTGCCAGGAGACCAGTGAGATATACATCCCTCTCAATAACATTGACCCTCAACAGAAAGGCTACTTGGAGGTTAAATTAGCAGTGAAATCACGATTAATTTGAATATTGTAGCTAGTATTTATTTATTTACTTACTTTATGTAAGGTGTAAGTAAGGTGTGTGTGTGTGTGTGTGTGTGTGTGTGTGTGTGTGTGTGTGTGTGTGTGTGTGTGTGTGTGTATATATATATATATGTATATATATATATATATTATATGAGTGCACATATATGTGTGTGTGTGTATGTATGATTAATTTATCTATTTATTTATTTTGTGTTAGGTGTGTAACAGTGCGTTGTCTGAAGAGGCAGTGTTGGGTTTTGAGTATGGAATGAGTATTGCACAGCCAAAACTGCTGCCCATCTGGGAGGCTCAGTTTGGAGATTTTTTCAACGGTGCTCAAATCATCTTTGACACCTTCATTTCTGGAGGTACAAAAAGTTAATTACTCCATTAATTACAAAACTCCCAATTGTAGTCAACTCTGATTATTATCTTTTCATTACAATGTTGATGGCTACTAATTTGACAAAGAAAAGATGCAGCGGTGGTGTGGCTAAAATGTAATGACTTTTTAAGGTGAAGCAAAGTGGTTGCTGCAGAGTGGCATAGTGATCCTGCTGCCTCATGGCTACGACGGAGCTGGACCTGAACATTCATCCTGTCGAATTGAGCGTTTCCTGCAGGTGAATACATTTGTACATGCTTGAGTTCACAAAATATTTGCACCTGTCCCTGGTCACCCTCAGGAGATTGTCTTGCTGTTGAGCCCCTTTTCTTTTTCCTTGGCAGATGTGTGACAGTAAAGAGGAAGGGGTGGATGGTGATACAGTGAATATGGCAGTAGTGAATCCTACAACACCTGCTCAGTACTTCCACCTCCAAAGGAGACAAATGATTCGAAACTTTCGCAAACCACTCATTGTGGCTTCCCCCAAAACACTGCTGAGGTTTCCTGTGAGTTTCCTGCATTGTGAAGCGTGACTGTCATATTTGGCCTAATCTAATTGAATTCCAAGTGAGGTGATTGAGGTTTTCCTTTTCATACACTAGGGGGCAGTGTCGAGCCTGGAAGAAATGGGCCCTGGCACTTCATTCAAGCCTGTAATTGGTGATGCCTCTGTCAATCCTGAGAGGTATGAAGTTTGAACATAAAACACATTTTCTATTCCACTATGATTCTGTTCAACTGTAAGTTTCAGTAATCGGATCCCTCTGATCTTTGGTGTTAGTGTGCAGCGGGTACTTCTCTGTTCAGGCAAACACTATTATGCACTGCTGAAGCAGAGAGACACATTGCCCGAGGCATGTAAGAACACAGCACTGATCAGAGTGGAGGAGCTGTGCCCCTTTCCCACAGATGCCCTGCAACAGGAACTCTGCAAATATACCAATGCCAAAGGTGAGTGCATGTCTTTCTTATGCATTCTTCTTGTACACATTCTCTCAGATTTGATCTACACTGAAAGTAATGTGATGAGAAGGTTCGACAATCTTCAGATTTCAGAAGTGTATATATTTAATTGAATCATTTCATTTATCATTTAATATTTTGGGCACCATTGATACTTTGTTATTATTAAGGATGTTTACAGTACTAAACAGCCTTGGTAGCCAGTCGAACACCAAACATAGTTTGCACAGTTACACAGACTTTCCTAAAATAAAATAAAAATCAAATCAAACAAATAATCAGTTTAACCTATGCAAGCATTTGCACAGACCTAGGCTGCAAGAAGAAGATAGCCAATCATTTTCAGTTAGTGTTTTTATTGTGCACAGATTGCAGTTTTGGGGAACTGTGATGGTCAAGATGAAAATGTAGAGGTTTAGCTGAGTGAAGATGGTGGTGCAGTTTCACTTGCTTGCACAAACATAATCTTCATGGAAGAGTCGTAAGCAAGGAAACTCGAATGTGACCATCACAAAGCTCTTTCGCATGCTACAGAAAATCTATAAAAGCTAAGAGTTTGGAAACGAGGTTTGTGGATGGAATTGAATCTAAATTTTAGTTCAAACTTACAAGCTGTAGTTTTGACTTTGTAAGCAGCCCAAACCTTTGCATATGGCAATGCTGCTGATTTCATTATTTATTTTTTCATTATAAAAGACAGACTAACTGTGCATTTGGATTTGACAAATATATTGTGTTTAATGTGTGAATAAAAGAACTTAACCATGTCACCTCAAAGAACAATTTTAATGTTTTATTGGAAAACTTCTTGCAAACAGTCTGTTGACGTAGTACGGTCCAGCATCACAAATGTCTTGTATATAACCTGTATTGTTACATGTGAAATCAATGTTTTAGAAATTGGCATTGTTGCTTGATACAGAAATTTATATAAATCCACCAGAGCCTTTTAAAGCCTCATCACTTTATTGTAGAGTTTATCTGGAGCCAAGAAGAGCCACAGAACATGGGATGTTGGTCTTTTGTATCTCCCAGATTTGAAAAACAGCTGGCCTGTAAGGTGAGGATGATGTGTAATACCTTCTGCTCTTTCCTTATTTCACTTATAATCTTTTGACCAAAATCATCTGTTATACTATATAAAAAAATTGGGGTATAACTCATTTAAGAATAAGGAGCTTCCTAATGGATTGCTTCTTTTACTCTTTCCCATCAAAGCTGCATTTGGTCAGTCGTCCTGCTCTGCCTGCTCCAGCAGTTGGCATTGGAACCCTTCACAGTCAACAACATGAAGCTATTCTCGCTGCGTCCTTCTCCTGAGACAGCACTACACTTACAGTACATAAAGCACTTGTGCAGCTCAGCACAGTACCCAGGATGGTACAGCGGCCTTCATAACACATTTTTAAAAATATGTTTATATGTTATCAAGCGTTTTAGGGCCCTTTCACACGACTGACTGACTTGACATTATTTTCATATTGATGTGTTCAAAGTGTGTTCAAAAGATAGTTTGGCACTATTCAGCATTACTTTTGGATGTAAGGGAAAACAGGGATTCTGCACTGCAACAGTGTCATTTGTAAAGGGTTGCAAGATTGACAAGCTTTTGGAGTACAGTGTAAAATATTTCAGCGAGTTTCTATAGAGATTCTATTCAGGTGGGGGTGTAAAAGACAAGATTCCATTATTACTTTGAAACAGTCAAACAAACCAGAAATACTGAAAGGGGCCAAGTATGCATGTACAGTCTGGGAAAAACAAAGAGACCAGTCCAGTTTTTTGCTTAAATCAACTCCTGTGATTCCATCAAATAAGCTGGCCTACTTGATTTCCGCTGCCACAAATTGAAAGTCACCCAAAAACAATTTAAGTTAAATTATAGTTGGTGCTCCTCCCATATCACACAAGTTGCTGGTCGACGTTGGCGTCTGCCATCCATTGTGTCAGAACTGGGGATGCGGCGTTCTAAGCGCGATGGCTACCCGGCAACGATACAAATGGCGGCAGTTCGAAAAGAGGTGGTAGGCTATCGTCACATGACTCGGAGGAAACGTGGACGATTTCTCCCCCCTAGCGTCGAGAGCAGGGCATGTAATGTGGGAGGCTACTTAGGGGGGTGGGTAATTGGCACATCCAAAATTAGTAGTAGGGGTGAAACCTGAAAAAACCTTAAAAGAAAAAAAATCTACATTTTTTTGGATGGAATGATTTGTGTAGAGAAGCTGATTTTAACTTTTAGAACTCAAGGTCTGCACTCACTCACGCATTTTTCGGTTGCATGTATTTTCTTGGCCTTCATATCGCAGGATTAGCAGCACCATGATATGCGTATCATAACAAACTACAAGACTTAACATATCTAACCAGTCATTGAGTGATGAATTATCAGCGAGTAATCCAGCTCAGAAAACAGCTAAAATTCACTAGTTTCCAATCGAATTAAATCCCAGTTTAAATGCCAAAGGCCTCAACCTAAACCTGCCTGCAGACTCTGACTGCTCAGTGAGAGGGGGTGGGGCTAATGATGCCACTGACCTAGATATCAGGTTATAAGGGGAAAATGAGATGGAACAGTCTGTTTGGACCTGTTTTTTACTCAGTGTTCAAATTTCAGTATAAAAGGTAGGTTTTTTTTTTTTATTGCAGTTAAGTATTTTGAAGATCTAACGAAGAACTATTATAAATGTCCTTGTCAATCTAATCATTACAAAATTGAACAGTTTCAGCTCAAGTACAGTCTGGATGATCAGGATCCAACAACATTTCTGAGATGTGAAGTGTTTTAGTCCTCATAAGCAAACAAAATGAAGCCAATTTTTGATCAAAACAATTTCATAAATATTAGAATTCACTTAATCATCTCAAATGAAGACATATTTGAGCAGATTAGGATCTCCTGAAAATAATATCTATTGTGTGACTGTATCCTACAAATGCATTTCTCATTGGTGAATAAACATATGTCAAACTGGCCAAGGGTTCTAAAGGTTAAGAAAAAAAATAGTCTCAAGTTTTCCCGGGCTTTATTTCTCCAAGAGTTAAAGTATAAGATTGAAGTAGAGACATTTGTGTCATGGGGTTAAATGGATATTTAATGAGCAGGTGTAGATCACATATAAGGAGTAAAAAGTAAAGATTTAAAGCATCAAGCTTTTTAGTTGAAATAGATTTGTACACATTTTATACTAGTTGGGAAAGATGTGTCAATATTTTAAAGCAGCACAGGTCATGAAAACTAAAAGAACATGAACAAATGATCCTTCTAATATTGAATAGATTCAGGATTAAGAGGAGATATTTTGTGAAGAATGTATTCTCCAAATTACAGACACGATGCAAAATGTCCATGTGTTGTTATTAATCGCTCAAACCAGTATGAATGTATGATTTGTCTACTGTGATTTTCTTAAAGTGTGTCTGATTTTTCATGCACCTACTTAAACAACAAAAACAAAGAAATGCACTCTTTAGTAAGAATGATTGATTCAACACCATGAATCCTTAACGATGAACTTGTCAACTGTACAAATCCATGTTTTAAATAGATTGTATTCTTTCTCTGGATGCTGCTGGACATTGTATTTGAATATCTGATTGCTGATAATATTTATACCTAGTAGACACTGAATTGTTGATATTCAGATCAAGTCAGACATGTGAGGTGTCCTAATTGTATCCTCTCCAGCTACTCCAGCATCCTCTCTGTTGTGATTTTAGCATCAGTATATCATTGTACCGTGGAAGGGATGATTCATTGGAGAAAAAAAATAAAAAACAAAGATTTTATGTGAGACTGTGTCTCAATTGTGTGTTTGCAGAGAGTACTGAGCAAGTCAATGATTGAAAATGAATGGGAAGATGCTTCTTACAATTACAAAGCTCTACAGGATAAATAGCACCAACTGTGTCAAGCAATTTAACCCCAAAATTGCATACAAGTATTGATACTTATATTTTATATTCAGTGACTCCACTAAGGTTATGTAATTACTGAACAACATGAGAACATATTAGCACTGTACAAGTACTGTTGTGTTAGGCACTGTTCTCCTTTCGGATCTTTATGGGCTGAAAAAACTGGTAAAACCTCTAAATGTGAATATAGCAGTGCAGATGCTGAACCAACAAAAGACTAGTTATTCACAAAAAAGGTGTAAAGAATGTTAAAGAATAAAATGAAAAAAAAAAAACAACAGTTTGCTTTCAATACAATATGAACTATTATTTGACGGTTCTCAAAATAACACATCCAAACTTTTATCCACTTAATATAAGAACATTTAAACTAATCTGATGCAAATACTTATTTCTCATGTACAAAATCACTACTCGGAACTGTTCTGGAGGCAGAACACTCGCAATTGGAGATTTTGTTTGTTTTTAAGAAATTATTTTTACATGATGCTGGTTTCTCAGAACACTAACCATCTGGCTTCTAAGGCAGCACTTTCTTTGGTTGCTTGATTATTAGTTGGATAGCGAAGTAATGTTGTGCAGGAACCTTAATCAACAATGATAACTTAGTTACTGAATATGAGCATTAAAGCTTTTGACACATTAATATGTTGTACTCTCCTGGTTGGGGAGCAGTAAAGAAACATTTGTTCTGCCTCAGAGGCAGAGTTGCCTTTTTGAATGAGTGTATTTATTCCCCACATAAACATAAAATGACTGCTCATTTCACTACATTTCACTTCATTTTTGGTTTATGTTTGACTGGAATAATGGTGTTAACAGGTTCCATTAGCAACATCATCCAGACTAAACCCAGTAAATATCACTAAACCCGGTAAACATCACCGAGACTAAACCCAAGAAACATCAGAAAGATCAGTAAACCCAGTGAAGATCAGTGAAGATCAGTAAACCCAGTAAAGATCAGTAAACCCAGTAAAAATCAGTAAACCCAGTAAAGATCAGTAAAACCAGTAAAAATCAGTAAAACCAGTAAAAATCAGTAAACTCAGTAAATGTCACTAAACCCGGTAAAGATCAACCAGACTAAACCCAAGAAACATCAGAAAGATCAGTAAACCCAGTGAAGATCAGTAAACCCAGTGAAGATCAGTAAACCCAGTAAAGATCAGTAAACCCAGTAAAAATCTGTAAACCCAGTAAAGATCAGTAAAACCAGTAAAAATCAGTAAACCCAGTAAATGTCACTAAACCCGGTAAAGATCAACCAGACTAAACCCAAGAAACATCAGAAAGATCCGTAAACCCAGTGAAGATCAGTAAACCCAGTAAAGATCAGTAAACCCAGTAAAGATCAGTAAAACCAGTTAAAATCAGTAAAACCAGTGAAGATCAGTAAAACCAGTAAAAATCAGTAAACCCTGTAAATGTCACTAAACCCGGTAAAGATCAACCAGACTAAACCCAAGAAACATCAGAAAGATCAGTAAACCCAGTGAAGATCAGTAAACCCAGTAAAGATCAGTAAACCCAGTAAAGATCAGTAAACCCAGTAAAGATCAGGAAAAGCCAGTAAAGATCAGTAAAACCAGTGAAGATCAGGAAAAGCCAGTAAAGATCAGTAAACCCAGTGAAGATCAGGAAAAGCCAGTAAAGATCAGTAAACCCAGTGAAGATCAGGAAAAGCCAGTCATGTCAGGCGACTGTAGTGAAATGAGAGGAGCTGTGCTCCTGCAGGGACACAGTCTCTGCCTCCTCTTACAGTTCAGACTGAAAAATGACTCAGACATGAGAGTTCGGCTGCCTCTCAGAGCGGGTTCTCTCGGCAGAGGCGACTCTGAGAGGCGTTATCTGCGGCTCGATTGGATTAGTCACCTTTAGGCGAGCTGGCTGCGTAAGACAGGTTCACAGACAGAGACGGAGAGTGAACGCAGCGCGAGGAGCTGCTGGCAGACACGACCACTCCGCTCTGAGCCCACTCTGCGTGATCGAGCCGCACCCTGGATAACAGAAGACGGGCATCTCTCTCTCTCTCTCTCTCTCTCTCTCTCTCTGCTCTACTTACGGAGTGCTCGCCCTGGCGCCAGCATGGCCAGGGGAAACGAAGAGTCCGCCAACGGATCGTGGAAAAAGCAGGTCGATGACATCAAGAAGATCTTTGAGTTGAAGGAGATCCTGGGAACGTGAGTAGCATTTCTAAACACCATCAGCGCGTTACTATCAGCTCCTGGAGGCTCTGCTTCCCACCTCGAGCTGGGTGTTTTGGGGTGTTTAGACGCTGGAAGTGTGAGATGGGCACCTTCAGACTTTCAGGTGATGAAAAGGAGTGTCAGGTCTCTGCACACTTGAGGAATGTCAGCCTGCTTTGGGCCACAAACTAGACAAGTGCCACAAGCACTACAGCACACTGCTGCCAGCCTGCCTGCCTGCCTGCCTTTAGTCTGTCTGACTCTGTCTGACTCTGTCTGAATATCTCAATTATGAAGATGTGATGCTGATCTCACTTCTTTTGATTACCTTTCAAACTCCTCTCCCTCATGTAAACCAAGGAGACTCCACCGACCAGAGCTTCCACCTATGCTTCATCCCAATGACGGCTTCATTCATTCAGAGCTCTGTGAAGTGGAGAGAAAGGTTCCCCTACTAAGGAACTAAGTTCAGAACCAGGGGCTGCATTTTGTCCTCATGATTAAGTCTGATTATGTCTGAGACTAAGCTCTGTTAATGTGAATGATGTGTTTGCTGGCACTGAGCCATGTCATTTACAGTTAAGAAAAAGTAACCTAGCTTATTCACGTGTTTATCTGTAACAGACTAAACATCTTTAAGTCTAAATGTCTTGTTTACAACATGCATCAGATATAGTAAAGGCTAATTGTTTGTTTTTAATTTGGCCCCCACCCATTATAAGTGGTCCTTTCCTGCTTTCTCCCTTTTTCCAGCTTATTGTCGGCCATATCTTCAAAGTGTCGACTTGAAGTGAGAAGGAAAAATCACCTTCATTTGCCGTGGAGGTCAATGTACAAAGGTTTTATTCCATGTCCACTGCAGTGTTGCCATTTAATGAAAAGCATTATGAAAAAGTTGTTGCCACCATTTTCTAAACCAGTCAGGGTTTCCTTAAGCATGTCTGTAATAGACATGAAACAGTATCGAAATTTAATATCATGATTATCGCTGTTATCAGTATCATCATAGTATTGTTAAAATTCTACACAAATACACCAACAAGCTTCATACTGAACAAAACAATGTGCAATGAGGTAAAGATACAATTCTGAGTGTCTTAATGGTAAAATGACTGTTTTCTACTAGATATCTGTCGTTTATAACTGCAGTTGCAGCACTAATTAAAAAAAGAAAAAGTGCCATAAAGCCAATCGTTGTGAGGATCCTGAACCTTTACATCTAATGAGCATCTATGAAATGAAATGACAAATGGTTTGATCAAGGCATCCTTTTAGTCGTTTGCACATTTCCAGACATTTCCACATTTGCGCTGAATGCTACTAAATGCAGCAGCAGTTTTACTTTGAATGGCTTTAAGGTGGAATGGAAAATGAGAAAAGACACTGTTGTAGCTATGTTTACTAAAAACACGATGCGTCTTAGTTCACTAGTTCAGCTGTAATGTTAGTAATGTTTGGTAAAACATCCTGTCGTTAATGTTCGCTTCTGTAAAACTCACATTCAATCACAAGTTTGTATCTGTTGTTTTCCTCTACACCTTCAATGCTGTATTTAAGGTGGAATGGAAGCAGTTACGTTCAAAGGGGGGAGAGGACCAAACAAGTTTTCAAACAGTATTTCTAACCATTCTAAGTTTAACTGTCAAACCGGTAACTATCTCTTGTCTAGTCTGTAGTAGTTGGCCTTCAGTGTGACACACAGCATTTTGACTTAACATTCCAGCAGTAATTCTGCTTTGTCTTGCATGTGGTTACTGAAGATCATTGGATCTGTCCATATAAAGCCCATTCACACTTTAATGACCACAGAGGCTTCTGTTTTATTCAGGAATTAATGGTCCAAGTCCAAGGTACATGAATATGCAATATATGGACAAAGGTATTGGGACATTTATTCTTTCTATTTAAAAAGATGTTCTGCTGCTTTTGTTGGAGTAACTGACTCTACTGTCCAGGGAAAGGAATTTCTACTAGATTTCAGAGCATCTTTATTTGATTGCGTTCAGTGACGAGCATTAGCAAGGACAGGATGTTGGGATGATCATCACCCTACCGCATACCCAACTCCGCAGCTCATTCCTAAAGTACTGGTTGGAGCACTCGTATTTCAGAGACCCCATTTCACTCTACAGCCCTTTAGGCCACACTTGGCATTAGGCATGGTGCCAGTAGGTTCATGTTTGTGGTCCAGAAAGTCCTATTCTACAAATCTTTTTTTGACGTTTCACAAACTGACCGGCAAGTCAATTAACCAAGCACTAATCAAGCTCTCTTTGCTGATTTAAAATACTGTAGTCCATTACTAATTTCTTATCATCCTTTGTTGGCTTTTTAGAGACCTCCATTAGTTGTGAATCAGTTTTGCTGTTCTTTACTAATCCAGAATACAATGTTGAGGGCATCATGTAATTGCAGCGGCAGAGGTCAGGACGTTACTGCTTTAATGTCATAGGCTGTGTAATCTGGCAGATTGTCCCCAAGTCACTCATGGATCTACATTCGTCTCACACACACACACACACACACACACACACACACACACACACACATAAGTACTCCTAACAGTATTGATGTCTGAGAGGCTTAAATTAGATATTTTGAAAAAATCTGAGTTTATGCTGTTCAGGATGTTCATACACTGTTTGAAAAGTTGATATCAGAGCCTCGCTCTGCTAAAGCAGTCATTTCAGAAGTCAGTAGTTTAGTCTGCTTGGCTGCTGAGTGAAATGAAAAGCAAGTGGAAATCTGGAACAGGTTCTACCTGGATTATGTCCTGAGGATTTCCCCTTCTCTTACATAAGAATTCACTAATGCGGCTTACACAAGACAGTTCGCTCTGATTATTCAGCATACTGGAAGCCCGACGGACATCATTTAATAACACTAAAATATGCCAAGCATTATTCATAAAATCTGAATCTTTTTGGGCCTTCTCACTCTAACCACTTCTGTTTATTATGGTGCAAAACACAAAACATATGGAACAGGCAGCTGGTGGTCATCATTTTCCTCCTGTCCTGTCCTGTCAAAAATAGCTCAGTCATTCCCTCCAGTGGTGACTTAACAGAAACCCATTCTCAGCCAGCGCCGTCCAACACACTCGCACACAAGAACGCACACACGTGCATGCATGTCACACTCTTATCTTTATGTGAAGCACATCAGAATGTGTGAATTTGGAAATTATGAAGATAATGGGATCCGACATTATAAGCGCATGGTTGTCAATGATTGTGTTGTTAAGAAATATGTCATGAATTTTCACAGTGCAGATGTGCAGAATAATTTGATACAAACATTTTCATTTTCTTTCCGAATTATCTTAACATATCAAAGCCTTAAATGTCTTCAAAGCCTTCAGTATGCAGTGTCACAAGCAGTGGAGTTCCAAAGTGGAAGCTTCTTGTGGTTTTACTGGTTTCCTTCTCAGTGCAACCCAGAACAAGTCTTTCTAACTGATGCAAACAAAGCGGCTCGCTTGTGCTGTTTCAAGCATTAGAGCCATGTTTCTCAAACCTGATCATGGAGGCACCCCTTCTCTGCGTATTTTAGCTTTACCACAATGCTACAACTCCTGAGGGCTTATTAATGAGGTGATTTGTTGAATCTGGTGTGTTGGGCATGGGGGTGATTCCAAAATATGCAGCAGAGCAGGGGTGCCTCCAGGAACAGGGCTGCAATACTCTGCATTAGAACACTGACTACTGATGTGTCTGACATGCAGACAATCTGGAAGCTTAATTACGTTCCTAATGATTTAGCATGTTGTAGTGCAAACGAGTGAGGGGTATGCAGTGTTTTAGGGTGCAATAATGTTCAGTGGTTATAATAACCATGTGCTTTTTGAAGCATCAGTTCTGATAATCACACTGTGCTTCTATAAGAAGCTTCTTTAAGAAACCCTTGGCCTCTGATAGGTTGATTGAAGTTCCTCAAGGGTCTTGTATTTTTAACAGTTTATTGCGTGTTTCATTACAGAGAGAACAAAAAGTAGACCGGTTTAACCAAATCTAGTGCAACAATTTAAAATTCATTGTACTAAAAGTGCACAACTGGTGCATTTTGTCTTTTGGACCAAATATTGTGAAACATATTGTGCATTATGGGCCACCCCACATGTCACCCCACACATTTTTTAGATGTCCAGAGAGTTACTCGTGCCATATGAGTTGTTAGTCTTGGGTGTTCACTCCTGGCCCTGGATGGTTATAGTTCTTCACAGTTTGGTGTTTGCATGAAGCCGACTGTGCTGGATTGTAGCCTACCAGAACAGGCTACAATGTAAAGCTCGCCATTTGGCATGCACATCTCAAAGCTGGCCAATTTTTGGCTAATAAATTAAAATCAGGCCTAAACGATGTATGTAAATAGTGAATAATAGTGAACCCCCACTGACAGTTTAGGTCAGGATAAAAGAAAAAAAAAGATTGTCCAGAAGTGCAGCCCAGAATGTTTGCTGCTTGCCAGACTTTCCTCTGAGCTGTTTGACTGCTTCTCCTCTGCATGCAAAGGTCAGTTTCTATTAACCTGCTTATGTTCTCTCAAAATCCATCAGGGAGAGATTAAATCAAGCATGTGTAATGGGCTCTAATATTATTAATCCATGAATAATCATTACTTACTTTATGCTTTCTTCAGGAACCCTGTTTGAACTGAGGGGAGGACCTTTGGCGTGATACGTCTACCAGTTCAAATCAGAATCAGTGGAAACATTTACATTTACATTTGCGGCATTTAGCAGACGCCCTTATCCAGAGCGATTTACAAAAGTGCTTTGCTGTTCACTTAGAATATACTTAGCTATTAGACAAGGCTGGAATCTAGAGATTCCTCACGCTTAGATCCTGTTGAAACAAATGTCTTTATGGAGTTAAACATGCATGTTTATTAGCATGGATTTTACCCACTATAACTTCTGATGTTTGTGCCTTTTTTCTTCAGCTGTGTGATTTACTCACAATGCTTAGGACTGTCAACATGAGCTGCACATGGATCTGATCTGATCATGCATCTGTTTCTGTCTCTAATATATGTAATATTTCTGTATCGCAGCTCTTTGTGTTGCCATTGGCGGTGACAGCAGAAGGTGGCAAACATAGGAGACAGTCACATATGCCAGATGTTACTTTTTGTCAGGAGATCCTAGGCTACTAATATTTGTCTTTACATTGTTAATGTAAAAATAAACAGAATTTAAATATTGGACCAAAAACATTCTAGTATCTACATTTACTTTGCTTATAAGGACTAAAAAAACATTATCACGGACATCCTGTTGTGATATGCTCATCCAGAGTGTTTTTGAACTGGCAATGCACAACTTCAGTATTTCGATCAGTGAAATCATTAGTCCCATCTCTTCTTAATGATCATACTGGATGAGCATGTACATGTGGACAGAACAGTAAACATACACTAGAAGACGCCTTTGGTATTTAAACTGGGATTTAATTAATTTGGAAACGTGTGAATGTCAGCTGTATTCCGAGCTCAATTACTCATCCAAGCTAGTCGTGGTCAGCACACCCCTTCGACCTGTCACCAGCCCACACCCGTAGTGGCCCACCGAGGTTTTGTCCGGTACACCCGATGGACAGTCCATCACTGCATGTGCATCATGTCTGTAGGTAAATCTGAGATACGAGGTCTGGAAAACAGCATGCAGCTGCCAGCAAAGTGTGGATCTCAGAGTCAAAGTGTTTAATAGTATTAATGTCATTACCTCAACTGTAATGCTTGAAACCCTCTCAAATACTTGATGTCTTATGAAATTTGACATGATAAAGAAATTGAGTATTTACTGAACTGTGAAAAGTCAACGCTTCAACAGCATCATGACATATCAGACAGCCTGAGTGAGTAATGGCCAGTTGATGTGTTTCACCTGCCCTCTTATGTTTGCGTGTGTGCGTGTGTGCGTGTGTGCGTGTGTGTGTGTGTGTGTGTGTGTGTGTGTGTGTGTGTGTGTGTGTGTGTGGTGTGACGGATTACTGAGGATTTTCAGTGACCACTGAAGGCTTATCTACCAATGCAAACTGCAGTCTGTTTTAAGAACCCACTGTGGGCAGCTGATTGCTGATTACTCAGTGGTTGTAATTGAACGTTCTCATGTTCGAAACTCAGAATAGACCAATAGTCTGATGGGAATGTACTAGAATGTGAGGACTGTCTCTTCAAGAGCCCGCAGCTTTTCTCTCGTCTCACAATCCTGTTTCTGTCTTTTTAAAGCTCTTTCCTCCTAAGTGATTTCTCTCTCCACTTCTCTTTTTTAGGGGAGCATTCTCTGAAGTGGTTCTCGCTCAGGAGAGGAATACAGGGAAGATGTACGCAGTGAAATGTATCCCTAAGAAAGCTCTCAGAGGGAAGGAGAGCAGCATTGAAAATGAAATTGCTGTGCTCAGGAAGTGGGTATTGCTCTGCATACAGTTTCTTCTGCGCGAGCCAATCAACCTGTTTAGCAGTGATAAAGCTGACAAATGTAAACAGGGCGAACCTATCAAGAAAAAGAAAAAAAAACTGTATACTCCCTCATCCACAGAGCCCAGTATGAAAACTCAGCTCCAAAAACAGGCCATACTGAATTCACTGTTTTTATGATTATGCGATGCACTTAAATATACCCTTCAGTACAGAGCAGTTAGACCAGCTTTCATTCACATGAGAGTATGAGAAGTGACCTCCTGCCAACATTGCCTTTTGAATGGAGGAAAATACAGGGCAACCAAATAGAACTCAGTGCCTTTAGATACAGTATACCTGTATGTGTGTTAAAGGAACAGTAAGTCAAGCAGCCTGTTTAAGAGCTTTCTAAGGAATGAAGGGAGCTATGGAAAAGTGCTATAGTACAAAAGTATTCAGAAATGTCATAAGTAGACCTCAGATTAAAAAAAAAAATGTAGATGTATTGGAATATTGGTTGAATATTTGTGAGGTTTTGCTTCATTCATCCATCATCTTGTAGGGCTGGGCAATATGTACACTATATGGCAAGAATGGATACAATGTTTGATGTGGAACAAAATGTGAAATCCAGTTCAATTATTGAAAATTGATCTTCATTTTTTTCTTTGTACTATCAAAGTCTTCTGCCCCCTCCATAGTGTGTATGTGAGAGCACTAATGGGGTGGAGGGAAGAGTAGAGGTGGTGCTGAGAGCAGGTGGCAGAGCAGAGCAGAGCAAGGGAGCAGGAAAAAGGTTATCCTCAACACTGAAACAGAACATTATTTAAAACATTGTAACTCAATTTAAATGCCTCAGCCCATACCTCGCACTGTTTATATCCCATTAGAGATATAAATATCAATATATTGCCCAGCCCTTCTTAAATGAATTGCATTGATTTGTCAGTTTGCAGGTTGATCATTTTACATTTTGAATTCTCCTGCTGTTCCCTCTTAGAGTATGAAACACAGTGTCAATACAATTCCCCAACCCCTTTAAAAACTTTATTACTCTGATTGTCAATATAATCAGTTAATCAAGTGATTACTACAATAGTGATGGTGACAGCTTTACTACTCAGTCCATTTCCAATTATACAATTGAAATGCCTGCATACAAGACTGCACTGAAAAGTTAAGCAATGCTAACTGTTGCTTCCGCTCTTCTGTGAGAGCAGAATGAGTCAGGCCTTTTGAAGCCACTTTAGCAGTGCCCTACCTGTCCCCCACGCCCACTTGCACCTTCTGTTAAAAGTCTGCTGTGTGTTTGCGAGGCTGTGGTATTATCCCCCACACACGCTCTCTCCGCCCTCAGCAGTGACTCATGCAGCCTCCTCTGCAGCCTTCACTATGCCGTACACGTTTGCATGCAAGCACGGCATGATGGTTGTCATGGTAAAAGAGGAGCAGGCACTAAGAGCAAGGTTGCTTATGGTAAGGAAGAGAGGCTATGCAGGTAGCTGGGAATCAGCTGGTCACTACCGGGTAGATACATGTTCGTCAGAGCATTTTCTGAATGATGTCTCAGAACAACTACTTTTAGAAGTAATATAAAGGGTCTTTACCCCGCACACATCTCTTTTACAAAGAGTTTTATAAGAAACTAAAACTGGTTGATGACTACACTCAAAGAGCCCTTTGAAGCGCCCCCTTAACTGTCAGATAACCACACGTCACGTAGTGCCAATGTGCCTTATTTCAGTTTTTTTAATGACTAGAAGGTTTAGTAATCCAATATGCAAAATATTCCAAATTGCATTGTAATTTATTTTAATTTGAATAAGGGGTGGGCACTATGGTAAATAACTTAAAACAGCTACATAAAAACTTAATAAGTACACTGGTCTATTCAAACCCATACTGTATGCTGAGTTCATTCAAAATGTGCTGCATTTTATCTAATTAAACAGCAGCAATTTACCCTCTCTGTTAACCACAGGCATCAGTAACAGATTTCGTTATTAATTTGACTTTTTGTTCTTGCTTGTTTTCAGCACATGGCCACATGCATTTAATTGGCGTTAGTTCATTCAACTGTCCATTTCAAGCCATTGTCCTGATACAAGGTGTTCTGTGCCTCGTTTCGCTTTAGCATTCAGCCTCTCTGCAGTCACATCATCAATAAAGGGTGAATCCAAGCCACTGGCTTCTGTATTTGTCCATGCCACCATGTTTAACAGATGAGATGGATGGCGTTGGATCATGCATATATACAACTTTCTTTTTCCATTACTCTGATACCAGTTAAACCTCATCACATCCTGTTCCCAAACCTCTGCAGAGATTTTCTCTGCCCCTTTTGTACACTGCAACATGACCTTTCCATTCTAGAGGTTTTTCAGTGACTTGTGTCTTGTGGTGAACCCTCTAAGGCCATGCTGTATTCATCTCTTCATGTTTTAGTCTTTACGTGTACATCCTGAAGGGATTTTTTTAATGACTGAAAAATATTCTTCATACATAGTTTTCTATGGTCTTGAGAGGTCATCTTCTATTGTTAAATTTACTAGTGATTTCAGATTTTGATATACGTAATGTTTAGCCTTTCTCTGATTGATTTCTTCTGATGTTTCGGCCTCACTGTGGCCTATTTTACAGATGTTGATGCTCATATGGTCCTCATGTTGAGAGACAACCGCAACAGACTAGAAATGCAAATGACACGTCTGCAATCATCCCTAAACATATTGCACGCTCTTCATTGAGATTCAGTGATCAAATTACGCAGCTGGCTAATAAACAACCGAGAAGCCAATTAGTCAATTTTGTATGGTCTTCTAAAGTGGGGTTATCTTTGATTCCTGTGTGGCTCATCCATCACAGGTATTAAAATCCCCAAAGTGACATGATATGAATATGCCCTTAAACCTTGTTCAGTGTTCAATTTCAATTAAACACTACCATTTCACAGCAGTTTAACCCATACATAATGTAAAGATGGAATGGGATGAGGAATATGTGAAATGTGCATCCGAATCTGAAGCTCATATTACCATTGGATGCTGGTATATAAACATATAAAAACACATTTCTTTTCTCCAGGATCAAGCACGAGAACATTGTTGCCCTTGAGGACATCTATGAGAGCCCCAATCACCTGTACCTCATCATGCAGCTGTAAGTGATCACTACTTATGAGAGTCACTACTTGTGGCTCACTTATGAACAGAAACTGCTCTTTGACCACCATCCTAAGTCCAGGTCCACTGTTATAAAATACATGGCAGAAGCAATCAGCATACTGATTAGTACTGCACTTCTGCTGCAAGTACTGCTTCTCTCACCTATAATAAAGGGATGGACTGTGAGCAGTTGTCATGGCACCTACTGATATATTTATGTGCAATGTTGTATCCAGTATGTTTAAAATAGAACCAGAAACTCATTGTTGCCATCTTCCTTTCAAAAACTGCACGACCAAATCCATTGTGTGACTTGTAATGTTACATAATACCGTGTAGAATTTGTTTTGATGGGAATTTGTAGGAAGGAAATTAGTTTCTCTGATTCCTGTTTATGTTTGCAGAGTCTCTGGAGGAGAGCTATTTGATCGGATTGTTGAGAGAGGCTTTTACACTGAGCAAGATGCCAGTGCTTTGATAAAACAAGTTCTAGACGCAGTCAACTACCTCCATTCACTGGGTATAGTGCACAGAGACCTCAAGGTAAGGACTCCTCGTGGAATGGTGCCTGTATCACTTCGTCACCTACTGACATGATCACTTCTTTAGCATTCAAATAAACCCCACATTGCCTCTGTCATTAGCCAGAGAATTTGTTATACTTCAACCAAGATGAGTCCAAAATCATGATCAGTGACTTTGGCCTGTCGAAGATGGAAGGAGCTGCGAATGATATCATGTCCACAGCCTGTGGGACTCCAGGATATGTTGGTAGGTTGTCAATCAAAGACTATCTCTAGTTCAACGATCATGCCATCACCAGTGAACTTTTTTCATCTTGTTACTGTCTTGACCTAACAGTACAAAATGCTGCTAAGAAACAGTTTCATTCATTTGTTCATTTAATGATTCACAATCTGTAAAACGGACATTTTCCTCATTTTGTCTTTGTTCAGTATTGGTTTTTCTTCTATATAATTAGCTCCAGAGGTTCTGGCCCAGAGGCCCTACAGTAAAGCAGTTGACTGCTGGTCTATTGGTGTTATTTCCTACATACTGTGAGTAACTTTTTTCACTGCAGGAACTTTCACCCTGTCATACTAGACACCGATTAATTGGGTTTATCAGCATTTATAAATATGCTGATATCTTTTTGTCACAGGTTGTGTGGCTATCCTCCTTTTTATGATGAGAATGACTCTAAACTGTTTGAGCAGATCCTTAAGGCAGACTATGAGTTTGATTCACCATACTGGGATGATATTTCAGACTCAGGTGAATATGCTTTTGAGACTAAAATGATACACAATAGCAGTATTACAGAGACCTCTACGTTGTTGTTGTATAATATCAAACACATAAAAAACACTGACAGACTCTCTGTTTTCTGTCAACCACATATAACTGAATGTAAATTGATGTTTGACAGCCATAGACTTCATCAGTAATCTGATGCAGAAGAATCCTGAGAAGAGGTTCTCATGTGAACAGGCTCTTCAGCATCCTTGGTTAGTACTGCTTTACAGAGTCTTGGAAAGTTACACACTCTAGACATGTGTAGTATGGATTTTATAGTTGACAGAATGTGGTGTAATCTGTAAAAATGAAGCTGTCTTAAATTGGTCATTGATTAGTTCAGAAAATTAGTGTTGAAGTTCTCACTTTTTTTTTAAATAGATACTAAATACTAAATATTTATTAGATATTAATACTAGATACTAAATAGATACTAGATATTAAATAAAACTACAGTGCTTTTTCATAATTCAACTGAGCTGTCTTAGAGACTAAATGTTTGAAGCTAACTGGTTCTTTACATAATATGACACAAATATTTACATTAAACTCAAAAGATCATATCTCTTGTAACATAGTAATGACACACTAGATATGTCAAATACAGAAAGCAAAATGTATAAATTAATGAATTGTACTCTAAAATGTTCATCTTTAATGTAGGAACCAATTGGTCCAGCTCAATTTACTATGACATTAATAACATTTAGAAAAGTATATCAAACTATGAAAACATCAGAAAATGTTATAGGCATAGGTTTCTAAAGGTTAAGTCAAATAAAAGTATTTGAATTAAAATATAATGCAAAACTATGTTTTCCCCCTCGACTTCAGGATTGCAGGGGACACTGCTCTGCGTAAGAATATCCACGAGTCAGTGAGTCGGCAGATGAAGAAGAACTTTGCGAAAGCCAAGTGGAGAGTGAGTAACATCTCTTTGGCCTATTTCTGCATATGATTTTGGGTAATAGCAGACGGAACAGAAGGATATTGAGGCCAGAACCATATGTAGTCCTACAACACAGATACTCCAGTGAAACTGAGATTCTAATCCTCAAACCTCCCTCTTTCCTACAGCAAGCTTTCAATGCTACAGCAGTGATCCGACATATGAAGCGCCTGCAGCTGGGTAGCAGTTTAGGCAGTAGTATTGACACCACCCAACACAGGAACCCAAACCAAACCCCCATGCCTATGAAGAGTCAGTCTGTCGATGTATCTTCCATTACCCGAAAGGACTGTAAGTTAATAACGTTCTAATATTTTTCTTCTGTATATTTTGTATATTAGATAGCTTAGCTTTTGGGATAGGGACAATATATATGATCTTTTACGTCATTCACATGATCTTTTTTGTAATGTTAAACATATTGCATTATAAAGAACAGCTCTTGAAGTGGGTTTTCTTTTTGTGCAGATGCATCCCAGAGAGGCACAAACACAGGGGCAAAGGACAAGCGATGTACACGGCCTTCCACGGTCACCACCATCATAACCGGGTCCAAGTGACATGACCACAGCCCATTCCGATTTTTAGAACTCTCTCTTCATTATCCATTGGTCACCTCCTCATAATCAACCTTGATCTAGCAGCTGCCACTCAGTCCCACTGTTCACTCCTCGCTGTGCCTGAAGGTGCAATGCCCTACGAGAGGAGTTCAGACAGAATGGTCTGTTGTGAATCTACGGCTGATTGAAGCTGCTGTTGACCTGCTTGGTACCTGTTTTGTATTGTGGAGCTGAGGTTGTATAATGCACTATGGAGATTATGGAGGACTATTTAAAACTGCTTTTATTCTGACAATATGATGAAATATCTTTAAAGAAGACTTATTATGTGGTATGTTAACAGCTGGTTTTGGGTTTCTCACATTTTAATTTCTCACATTATGACTGGACATCCAGCTGGAGCTACATTTTTCTGCTTAAAATCAAAATGAGGCAATAAGGTATTGGTTTAAGGTAATATCCAGAAATACATTTTGGGATTGGTCACATGACCAACCACATGGCCAAGTCAGTAATGAAGCAGAATAGCAGTATAAAGCTAAGAAGCATTGTTTTATTGCTTAATAATGGCATCCATTTCATGTTTACAGCAGTGATTTGTTAAATGACTAGGGAATCATTTGTAAATGGCTCCACCCAGTTACTCATTGTTAAGTACAGTTAAGCATTGTACTGTAAAGACCGTAGAGTGTCTAAATTGATTGGTTTCTACAGTGTTGTTTGTGGTATTGATTTTTATAAACACAATGCTAGACTTTCATTTTTTTTTTCCAACTGTGCATTGTAGAACTGTAACTGTGGTGTTGATGCATATGGTTTCATTTTCCACGATCTGTGGGTACTGGTGAAGTAGGATTTGTTTGATGATGAAAGTTTCTTTGGTAAAGGATGTTATCTGCAGTTTGTATTGTTGAAGGATATATTTCAACGTGGGCATATATTTCTTTTTCCATGTACACTTGATTATTTTTGGTTTGCTATAGAATAATAGCTGCTGTTTTTTCATGTAATTGAAGCAGTTCTTTAGCTACAGCTTTGTATTGTGTTCAGTTCTTTTATTGTAAGATTAAATGACTGTGTGTGAGATGGAAAAAAACCTGTTACAACCAGAATATATCAGTGTTCCATACAGTTTTTCTCGAATGCATTTTGTAATACAGTGTAAGACTTCACTTATGAAGGAGTCTTGTAACTTGATGGTACAAGTACAAGCACTGCTAAATTAAATATATTAATGAGGTGAATAGTCTCTTTTTCTACTGTATTGCCGTTTTGGCTGATGGGAAAACTGAAAAACAGATGGCAGACAGCTCGTGGTGTGCTCAATATTTCCTCGCTGTCTTCATAGAAATGCTCTGAATGTAACAGCTAGGTGCCGCTTCTTTCAGTTACGTCACAAGGCAGAGAGAAGGAGAGAGGCCCTATTCACAGTTTATCTGACTTCATCACAGTATTACATTGACATTTTCAGCACTTAAAGGAAAAAAGGACAGATTTAAGATTGGATATTGTTGTTTTTTTTATTATTAAACTGATGTACCATTTTACATGTAGCCTCAACATAGACTTGTCAGAATGCAATCTGATGAGTTTACAAGAGTCCATAAGCCTGCCTACAGTTTGCAGATTGGAATACAGATATTGGCTGCATATATGCATTTATGGCACATTTTTACCATTTGTAACCACATGTATAGATGCAAATTTTGGGTATCAACATTATTGTATGAAACATGAATACAGTTTGAACTAAACTGGTAAAAGCTGAATCATATTTCATTCTTGCAGTAGGTCATATTAAACTCATTACAAATTTTTACAGTATACCAACTTTAAAAACCATGTCTCACAATGCATGAAATACGTTTTTCTTTTCAATATATATTAAAATAAAGCAATGTACATAGTATTATCAGCTGTGTATATGAATATATGATATGTTTTGTGCTCTTTGTATAATAAGCATGCTTAACACTTAGCACTCTTGTGATATATTTGCTATTTTACACACTAAGGTGCAGAATTACAAAAGCATTTAGCATTTAGAACAATGGTGCAGAATGGAATTTTAGTGAAAACAATCAAATATTGTATAATAATTGATTCCTCGTCCAGTCACAATTCTGGTACAAGACGTGTGCCTACGGCATTCGTTTAAACGTTCTACTTGCATCCCCACCAGAAATGACTGCTGTTTGAAAGGAATTTTTTGTCCAGCAGATGGTGCTGTTGATCTGATCCAAAAGGTTCCATGCCATTTCTATTGTTTTTGGGGTCAACAAATGTAGGGAGTGCTCATACTCTAAGTAGGCCACACATTTGGCAGGGATTATTTTTTGTTCAGCTGCACCTTTCCCCTCCCCTGATGGACAAGAACCTCTACTGGTCAATTTTAAATTGTGTGTCGGTTGTATTCATAAGAAGGGTCAAGTCCATCATAGTGGAACTCTCTCCACTGCTCTGTCTTCTCCCGGGTTCGCTCATCTTGCTCTGAAATACCATCAAATAAAAAGGATCAGTTCATAAATGGATGCATAGGAGGATCACCGGATGGATGGATGGATGGATGGATGGACTGACAGATCATTTTTAATTTATTTTGATTCAATATGATGGTAATTTGATTTGAAACAGTTTATAGTGAAAAAATAAAGAGATGCTAAAAGTGTGCATTGTCCTATGTTAGTATTTCAGTTTTTCAAAATGAAAAAAGTAAGTATAATATTTGAAATAAAACATTTAAAGTTATTTTAGTTCACACACTTCCTAATATAAAATACATTATCATACATTGAATTGTTATATCCTTTACATTGTGGATAGATAGACACACAGGTTCATTATATAGAGCGATAGATAAACAAACAGATAGATCATTGTTCGATATGATTTATGAGAACTTTATATTCACCATCATGTTCTTCCTCTGCGTAACTCTCAAACTCGTTCCTCTGCTCTTCATGGTATTCTCTCTTCCTTTCATCTGCTGCCAGCCTCTGTCTCTGCTCAGCTGGAGGGCAAACATTAACATCATAACAACATTCAGAATGAAAGAGAGTATTGAGATGTAGTTTTTTGTATTGGTTTTATATGAGGGAGAAATAGCATTGATTTTGAGGTTACATCTATGGTTGCAAAATGATATTCGTTAATCAAATTTGCATATACTCTCTCAGTGTTTCTGTATAGTACCCTGTAGCTGTGGGTCGGAGCACCTCCAATCTGCTCATAATGCAATTTTTGTCTTGGCACACTTTTTTGATTTTAGGGTACCAATACACTGAAATCCCAGAAGTCATGGGATATGTAAATGGGTTATGAAGTGCCATTATCAGTTTGTGTGTTCCACCTGTAGTGAGTGAGGTTGAACACTGGAAATCATGCTTCTGGCAAGGCGATGTGAATGATCAGACTTCAAGCAAGGCATGATTGTATGTATCAGATGGATGGGATATTCCATTTCCAATGATGTACAGGCATTTAGCTTTCTCAGTCCAAAGTGTCACATGTGTACTGCGAATTTGTCACAGAAGGCATTACCAACCACAGTGGACAGCGCAGTGGCTGCTCACAGGTGCTTAATGATTGTGACAAGTGGAATTGTCTGTGGAAATTGACAAGTGACTCACATAATTCACATCCAGATTCACTGAAGGAGCCCCACATGCATATACTGTAGGTCAGTTCAGTGTTTATTAGCTTCAGTTGGACACACATTTTGGATCACTTTTGGATCACTCTCTGGGCAGTGTTTAAGGAGTGCTTTGTAATGCTCAACACTTTGCATTAACCTACTGATGATCGTAAACAAGTCATAGCTCTTACAAGTTAAATCATTGTTAAAAGGTATGTAATCTCTTGGGGTACCAGAGCACTCTACATTAATTATACTAAACAAAACAAATTCATTAATCTAGCTTGAGATATTGATAAGAATATTTTATCCTTTGTTTGATATTTCAATTTTTCATCACATGTTTGTCTTTATTGTAAAATCACAATAGTGAAGTCACACCATTTTCTGCAGTATATTACAATAGCTTAAGACCTGGTATAAGTATAGCATTAATTATAGTCATGAAGTCATAATTAATCAGTATGCACCAAAATATTCAATAAGAGCAGCAGTCAAAGATATTGCTGTCCTCACGGTACAGCATCTGTCTCTTGTTTAGCTGTTGTTCAGAACCTATACTATAACCTTTGGCACAGTCAGTCACTTCTCTGACCTCCTAAATTGCGAAAAATCATGTCTTTACTTGAGCTTATTTCATAGTAATCTCAGGAATTCTGAATGAGTTCATGTGGTTCATCTGTATGCTGCAACATTCAAATGTTTTCATCAAATGAATTGAGTAGAAGAAGAATGAACCAAGGTAGGAAATGTTAGTGGTGGGCAAAGTCAAGTCAATGCCAAAGTATAATTACAGTGAAAAAAAAGACAAATAATTGCCTGAGGACTGTGTGCAGGCCCTGCTCTGACAGTGGCTGAGGGCTAAATGCTGGTTTCTCCATGTTGGCCTGTGGCTCCTGCTCACCGCTGTGGTTAGCCTCTACTGCATTCCTCAGCTGGCTCAAAACACAGTGGTCAGGGGCAGCACCTGCAGAGCCCACACTCCGCTCTAAAGCTCTCTCCTACCTTGGGTGTTTCCGTCTTGTATTTTTATTTCTTTTTTTTCTTTTATTACACAAGTATTTATTTTATACTTCTGTATGGTGATAAATGTTCTTTGACATGTCAACAGCAAATATAAAATAAAATATAAATATATAAACAAATGCCATTGTGTTCAACCAGCCATTCCAACTTCAAGTCCAGTCATCGTCTTTGTTGTGTTAAAGTGGTATCTTATATCAACACCTCTATGACTATATTCACCAGTTTCAACAGTCCAGGCATTGCTGTTTCAACCGAACCTTCTTAAGACCTTACATTAGGAACACAAGACGGATCAGTATTGCTCACCACTGCAACTCACGCGTCAATTCTCTTGATTGGCCATCAGCTGCAGAAAGATCCTCTGGAATACCAGAAACAAACTCACCATTGATCTCATCCTGTGTTTTCACTGCCCTCCTGCCGCGACGTCTGAAAAAGCTGCTGGCATCACTCTCCTGCATGAAAATTCTCCTCAACCCACCTTAGGTTAACACACAACAGTAACCAAAACCATGTATCATACATTCCTGTATACTCTACAACTCTTCAGCTACCCCCACATCCATTCCCAGAGCACTTCAATTGATCAATGGAATGTAAAAATGCATGAATCAGCACCCATGAAGCCCATATACAATCATTAATGAAGATGAGATATAGCCATTACAGCTGAATGAGGAAGATCTTAGGACATTATGACTATGTGAGAGACGTGTCACCTTGAAGACTTGCTGCTTTCTTGTCCACCTTTCCATCAGAAACAGATGCACTGTTACCCTCATGGCACACTGTAACACATCATACAGAACATCACAAATGTTTCCTACCTTCAGTTCCTTTTGACACATTTACTCAAGCAATCACAGTCAAATTCTACATTCTTCTAAACTTCAGCACCCACGCTGGTGGTGGTGGTGTGTCCCAGAACATAAGAGACCTGAGAACCTCCATATTGCTTTTGGCAAAGAAACATCTTGTATCCTCCATGTGTCATACTCACAGGTGAGAACAAACAGCACAGTCAGACAACTGAGCAAGGCCATGCGCATCCACCACATTTTTAAAGCTGTATCCAAGCTGCAGAAGGTCACAGAACAAAAGGGTCCCACACAGAAATACCAGGGAGCTGAGGTGGAGCTTGTGACTGAAGAAGCAGAGGCAGGAATTTAGGAGATCAGACTCATGGGAGGGGCACAGGGAATTTGTTTCTGGAGGGTGGAACCAAAGACATAAAAAATTGTATAGGAAATAGTAGGTATAATTTGGGATTTGGATTTTTTGCAGGAGGGTATCCGTGTTTGATATGCGAATCACAATTTTTTTTGTTACTTCAAGCCGGGGGAACATGGATATGTCCTGTCTATTCCTTCTGGTTCCTATCCACCTACTTCCCTACTGTATGCAAACACATTTTTAGAAAATGCATTGAAATGACTTTCTTATTCAAATTCATATGTTAGAAACAACTATGAGGTTAGAGAAGCTATATGAAACTGTGTAAACTTTATGGAAGTAGGCCTCCAGTTTGCCTACATGACTCTACAGTGCCCCCTCACTTTTTAATATATTTATTTTATTTTATTTTACTTTATTTAACTTTCTCCAATGTTCACAAATTTTGGCTTCAATATAGATCTCCATGTGGCACACAAAATTCCATTGGTTTGTATTGGCTTGGCCCACCAGGGAGTTGGACATACTGGAATTTGTGAATTTTTATAAAATTTGTATATTTTTCCTCAAATTTTGATTTCCTCAAAATTTGGACAGGATACACCCCAGACAAACTGGATGTTAAATTGCTAAGGAATATTATTTGATTGGTCAAGCTATGTTGTGATTGTGGGCAATTGATTTACCTAATACACAACACTAGACCAAATGAAATGTTAACATGGTCAGAACACAGTCTGTTGGGTGTAATGAGAAAATGTAGCGCTATTGTAAAAATATGGAAAAGTGAAGTGAAGTTTAGATTAAATGTATTTTGTGTCTGAAAACTCACGCTGATAGGATATATTGGTTTCAGTGGGTTTTTTGTTCTCATTGTTGAGAATGTTTTTAGCATTGTGCCATATTCATTGTTGTCTGCTATTTAGTTTTGAGTTCCTACAAAATAAGAGACACATTTTTGTTTTGCTTCGCATTTTAAACTGGAAAAAATTCTGCATGCATTCTTTGGACTGAACGGGAAATTTTGTGGTTCCATCCTCTAAAGCTTCTGTAGACTCCTAACATTTCCAACTAATGAATAAAACTGCAGGCAAAGCATTGATAATGAATATCAAATTTAACCCATGTCTTCTTACATTGTGGAAGATTGTTCTTTATGTCCACATTGTTATTTTTTATCAGGTTTTCAAATATTTATTGAATATTACATAAATATACTATTGTATTTTATCACACACATATGACGAACGTGTATAATGTATGTATAAACATATTTAATGCTGTTGTGAATGTTTTCTTTATTAATATTTTGCTTGTTCTACCATAGACATCACTGTTTCCAACCACCACCTTCACAGTAAAAAAGCTTGCCAGTATGCAGACGTGACTTACACACCAGACTAGTGAAATGTGTTTGGTGCAGTGAGTGGTTTGTATTAGAGGGAAGTGAGTACGGGCCCCTTCAGACAAGGAACCCCTCTCATAGCACTTGTAGACAAGCAGGAGGCCATTGGAGGTGTTTTCTTACAGGTTTTTTCACCTGGAGTCTGGGTAAGCCTCAGGAATGGGTGCATGTATGAATGTACAAATTGTGAAGTATGCCTTCTCAGAGTTGGGGCCAGACGATGAAATGTGTGAAAGTGTGTGAGAGTGGAAGAAGTCAAATGTTTGTGTTCACAGGATTCTTGAGTTTTTCTTAACCACACTAGGAAATAATAGGAAATAGAAATAATGAAGACAAACCACATATTTTCCATCAAACTAATATATGGCAACTTTTGATTTGGAAACTTTTTTTAATGATTTAAACTGGATTATAAACTGAAGATGTCTGGATGTCTAGACTTCCATATAAGGTTCCCCATGAGACTTCCCCTTAAGACCAGCACCAGAGGTTTGGGGTTTTTGGTTTGATCCTTGCTCTGGTCACCGTCTGTGTGGTTTGTTCTCCTCCTGTCTCTGTGGATTTCTGTGTGGAGTGTGGGTTTTCCTCCCACCTCCTTAAAACCACATGGTAGTGAAAGTGTGTGTGGTGCCCTGCACTGGACTGGTGCTTTGTCCAGGGGGTATTCCTGCCCAATGTTTTGGTGTAAGAGATACAAGAAGATGGCTGTATGGATGGAAATTGGATCATATCACTAGAACTGCATCTAAAGTATCCAGTAATGCTAACTTTTTTCTACACTTTCTAAACTTTCTGACACAAACATTAAAAAGATTAATTGCTACAAAGATCTGTAGCAATTAAAATTTTTAGACCCAAAGGTTACAAACTGTGCCAAAGGGTTTTTAGGACTAATGACATTCAATTCAATAAATAAATGAAAATAAAATCAGTGCCCTTCAAGTCAAAGCACAGGGCATGCTATTCTACTCCTACAGCAAAAGACACCACTAGAGTAGTTTACACAAGATTTATTTAGAGACAAATACATGGTCATTTCTCATAGCAACATCACACATATCTGGATACCTTGCTTTTTGGAGCTTTTGGAACTTTTTCAAAGTTTTAAGACATCTCCATATGATGACTTTAAATTGGTATGGAACCTCTTCAGGAGGTGAAGGCTATTTATAATCACAAATTGCAATATTGAAAACTATGGCATCACATTCATATTCTTTTGAGGGTGTATAAAGCACAATGTTATGAGTTCGAGACCTGGGTCTGCTAATTGTTGTTGGTTCTTTGAGCAAGGCCATTCCTCACAGTTTATAAATGTTATGTTTAGAGGCCGACACCTGATCCACATAAAACTAGACCCCCATTACTACCATTCCCACAAATAGTGGGCCAATGGGAAAAGGGACTCATGTTGTTCCTTCAGGCTGAGCCTGGCTGGGCCCCGTGGGTGAAGGCCCAACCATTAAATGCTCGCCACAGAGGGGCAGTATACTGAAAATGAAAACCTTTTTTCACTCCAATTATATGTTCATAGACATGAACACAAAATGAGCTGACCAGATAAAGCATAAACTCACAATGGAAATTAATTTCCACAATTTCATTAAACAATTATTTTGTCAGGGTAGAAGGCTGTAAGTGTATAATATACCCCTGTAAAATCTGTAAAAAAAAAAAAAAATATTGGTTCACAAGTAAAAAAACAAACAAACAAAAAAACATTCTTATTATTCAACATTACAGTTGATAGCATCTGTGTCCACATAAAAAAGATTTGGTTTTGACATCAGTCACTAGATTGATCATTGCAGATCTGAGAAAGATAATTTAGTCAGTGTTGTAAGATAACTTCATAATAATCTCTCAGCTTCATCGGAGATTAAATTGGTTTGAATAGTCAGGAACAAACAACAAACCACCATGACATGGCCTGAACTGCTAGCTGAATGCCAGTGTCACTGTCCACAGTTAAACTACTTTTACATTGATGTGAACTGAAAGGCAGCTGTACAAATTGATAACTTTCAACTAGATTAAAGTTTTCGCCTAAACCCATTGAAATTTTCAATTGAAGTTGGTCAGATGAGATTAAGATTAGGCTGCTTGCCCGCAATTACCAGAGGTATATTTGCAGGAGTCAATGTGAGGCATTTGACCCAAACTGTAAAGCGAATTAGACCGAATAATGAAGAAAGTCTGCATCAGCATAATATCAATAGCTAGAGAGATAAACTTGGACACAGTTGGGAGTTTTAACCGGTCAGTAACCCCAAACACACATCAGAGGTAGTTGTGGAATGAATAAAGCAGGCTTTTGAATGGCCTTCTCAAAGTCCTGACCTCAACCCTAACAAAAATATGTGGACTGTGCTTAAAAGTCTACATCAAAACATTTATACAAACACATCTGGTCAAGCTACAACTTGCTAAGGGAAATTTATCCAAATATTAGATGTACTGTCTGTGTCATTTTGATGCTGTTTTGGTTTCAGGAAGCCACACAAAACTAAAACTTGTGCACTGATTTTTTTCTTCTTCTGTTAAATATGTACATTGTACACTCTGCCCATTGCCATGATATTCACAGCTGTATGTGTAAAATATGGGACTAAACTTAAGAAAAATGACCAGGTTGTTCTGGAAAAGTTGGATTCTGTTTTTAAGCTGTGATTGGACAGTTAGTATATAGAGGAAGGGATTAGTGAATGGTGTGAGATACATTAAGTTTTAATACAGATCCTTTAAGTTCTGAAGTACAGAAGTGAGACCATGAAGTTCATTCTGTCCAGAACCGCAGTAGACAGACATAAGATAAAATACATTGATCCATAAATTTCTTTAATGCAATGTGGAATAATTTTGTTGGATGTCACATTTACATAGACTGCTCCTGTAAGCAGGTCTGTAAGCAGGTGTGTGTGTGTGTGTGTGTGTGTGTGTGTGTGTGTGTGTGTGTGTGTGTGTGTGTGTGAGAGAGAGAGAGAGAGAGAGAGAGAGAGAGGGAGAGAGATGACTAATCCGAGGAGAGCAGAGATAACTTGGTCAAACACAACCATGGGTTCAACTGGCCATGCACTGAGGAGGGGTTCATCAGATTGCCTTTGATTGGTCAGAAAAGGCTGGCAAACTCCACCAGACGTGATCCTTCACACACCTACCTTCAGTCCAGTTCTGTGAAGACAAGAGACTGACAGAAGCTTTACAATGCCACGTTTTACCGTGCATGTTAGAGATGAGTGGCTGACTGTTCCCTGTAAGGATACATCCTACACTATAAACTGGTTAGGAGTGGAAGCCCTAAAGCGTTACGCCAAAAATAAGCCTGATAATGGAGGAATCCCACAGGTCAGAGATGTGCGCTTTGTGGCCAGGAGGTGTCAGGGACAGGGACTGCTGGATGGTGATGACATAATAGACGATGTCTTGGAGGACAATGACTTTGTGGAGCTTGGTAAGGTTGTATTGGCACTTTTTACATTTATAGTTCATTAGTTGTTGTGGAATGAGAAATGAATTAACTGGTGTTACAGAACGAATGTTCACAAATCAGTTTGGGTTTAATTTTTATTTGTCTAGAGATTGAAGGAGACACTATGTCATCTGACTTCATTCCCAGCCAACCTGGAATGTCATATTTGTATCCTTATAAAATGTTCCTATTGTGGTCCCACTAACAAAATGTTGAAAATGACTATTGGTAAGTTAACAGTGGGTATAAAAAGTCCTTTTGAACACTTCTGTGTGAATGTTTAACCTACTTTTCCTTAACAAGAATTACCAGAACAAGACCCTACAGAGAGCCGGTTGAGGTGAGACAACCTTTGATACAACCACTGAAAATCTTGGAAAAAGACAGCTCTAAATGAACTTTGTGGATGTTTGTCATAATATATTTTAATATGGCAGTTGATTATTCCACTTTGTCCTGCAGTAAGTACACAATGGCATCATAAAAAGAGTAAAAAAATCTAAATATGTTTGTTGTCCGTTGTGTGCGCAGTACATTTTTCTAGATGGCAATAGTTTGAGTTCCACTGACCTAATCAACCTAGGACAAGGCCGCTACAAGATTAAGGTACAACAATATCCAGTTTATCTTCTACAAGATCTGTAGGTCTGAAATGTATCAATTACATTTTGTTAAATTATTGGTTTTGTTGACGTATTTGGAATAATTTTTTAAAGTGGAAAATCAGCGTATTTACTGTACAGTTGAAAATTAATTTTTAGCTAACTCCCGAGGCTGAGAAAAAGGTTGAGCAATCAAGGGAACTTCTGGACACCATTGTGAATGAAAAGAAAGGTAATCAAACATTTATTTCAGCTGCGTTTTAAAGCATTATATACTGAGTATAAACAGTGTCCTGTTTACTGCACTGAACTTACACTTACACATCATCTATAGCATTTTAAAGTAATTAAATAATTTTTGATACCTTTTTAGGTTACCGATATATTTACTGACCAGACACCTACTTTGATTCAGAATGGAACTGTGCAGTAAAGTAGAATTTCATTTACTTTGTTTACTCTCCAGTTGTGTACGGGATCACCACAGGATTTGGGAAGTTTGCTCGGACAGTCATTCCTATCAGCAAACTCAAGTACAACCATGCTTTTTAATTTTGTTTTAGGTACTGATTGACTTTGCGTGGGCCAACATTTCTAATCATCTGAAATCTGTTTCTCTTGCTTGTAGGGAACTGCAGGAGAATCTCATTCGCTCCCATTCAGCAGGTAGATAAATATTAAAATATTCTATTAACTTCCCTTCTAGTCTGAGTATTTCCTCTGCCTCTTCTTCAGCATTATGCCATAATTAATATGCATTGTGTTATTGTGTGTTTGGGCAGGTTTGGGTGGTCCTCTGAGTCCTGAGCGGACACGCATGTTGCTGGCCCTCAGGATTAATGTCCTGGCTAAAGGATACAGTGGCATCTCTCTGGAAACCCTTCACACCATGATACAGGCCTTCAATGGTACATGAAAGCATTTAGAAGTTCTGAATTCTTGTTGAACTTTTGTTTAGAAGGTTTGGAAGTGCTTTCTGAAATACTAAGGCTCTTACAGAGAATACTTCAGTATTAATATTAGGAGATGGATGCTTGTTTCATTTTATATTTACTTAAGAAAGAAAGAGTTGGAGGAACTCCTACAAGACATTTTTTTTTTTTTTTGTGCTGTTGCTTCATCATTTTGTTTAGATACTTACTGACTTAAAATGGATTCTTCAAGGTTGTTTAGTAATGGTTCTGTATAGAAAACTGGCAATTCAAAGAACCATTCCAGTGCTTAAAAGGTTCAGTGTTTCTCAATCTTGGTCCTGTTGCCCCTCTGTCCTGCACACTTTAGTGGATTATCTGCTTTAAATCAAGCTTGATAATGACCTGATTAATTGAATCTGATGTGTTGGGAGTAGGGAATCCAATGACATGCACAGCAGGGTGGCACCAGGACTGTGTGTGAGAAACACTGGTGCAGTAAAAGGGTTGTGCTGATAGGAAAACTTTTATAGATGCTTCTAAGTTGATCCTACATGGTTCTATATGGCACCAAAAATTGTTTCACTAACCAGCACTTAGAGTGCACGTTATACAAACAAGCAGTTTGTCTTGATTGCAAATGTGCTTGACATTGAGAAAAGATAAGATAGAGCTTTATTCATCCCTTGGGAGGGTTCCCTCAGGGAAATTAAGAATGTAACACAACATGAAGGTGGAACTGTTCAGATGGAACTCCATCCACACTCTTTAGGATGAGTTACAGTGTTGTTTGTGATTCAGAACTAATTTTTCAAAATAATGCTCTTGCAGCTGAATGATATCCAAACCTCAAAGCATAGTTTCAGAATGCCTTGCCCTACCCAATGTGTGAATTTTTGTCAACTTTTGGACATAAAATGGCCTCACCCAACAACCACTTTATTTGTGCACTCTTATGACACAATGTGTTTCAATTTGAAAAAGTGTTTGTTACAACACATACTACAACTGTGTGAGTATATACCTTTTTTGTTAGACAGGCAACTGTCAGAGTTCTCAGAAAATGACAATTGTTCCACAACATTTTCTAAATTGCATGTTAGAATGCCAACAATATGTTGCACTGTAGGATATATACTTACATTCATACAGCATCAACATGGATTTCAACCAAGGTTGGACACCAATACAGACAAATGTAACTGTAAAGGGTGTAAGATGGGTCACGTCTCACTATGCTTTTCCTTCGTGTCTTCACAGCGTCCTGTCTGTCATTTGTTCCTGAGAAAGGCACAGTGGGTGCCAGTGGAGACCTTGCTCCTCTCTCTCACCTGGCCCTGGGGCTAATGGGGGAAGGGAAGATGTGGTCACCTAAGAGCGGCTGGGCTGATGCCAAATATGTAAAAGCCATCTATTCCAACACTCCATTCATGTTGCTTCCCAGTGTTTACCAAACTAAAATGATGAAACCCATACCTTGTGAAATCTGTTTGCTTTTCCCAAAGAGATCTTTGACTTTTGCATTGCCCCTAGGTATTGGAAGCTCATGGACTGAGGCCTATATCTCTGAAACCAAAAGAGGTACTACTCTGACCCTCTCGTCAGGCTTTAACCACTTTTATCTGACTTTGTGTTGACATAGTGATGGTGTCCTTGGCTGAAAAAAATGTATCCTTTACCCACCTGCTTTGTTTTGTAACTGGCTGGGAGCAATTAGGGAATAAATGTCCCTGACCTCTCTGACAGTTTAAATATTACATAAAAGTTTGTAGTAATACAGATACAGATACTGTCATGGGTTTAGTATTTTGTCAGAGTGACACAAAAACTTTTTGACCTAATTATTAATTTGGCAATTGTTCTTTACACTGTGTGAAAATTTCATGATGAATAATATAATAATATAAATGCTCCAAAATGAACTTAAATATTTATTGACTTCCAGTAAAGTTACCATTATATATATATATATATATATATATATATGTATATATGTATATATATATATATAAGAGCAAAAACTGTTATGCTCATTATTAGACAAATCTATAAATTTACCAGGCTGAACTGACATTATTATATCAATTTATGGAGCTTTGTATTGATATAGCATGATTAATCCCCAGGGCCTGGCTCTGATTAACGGGACACAGATGATCACCTCACTGGGTGCAGAGGCTATAGAGAGAGCAGAATCGATTGCCAGACAAGCTGACATAATAGCTGCGCTCACTCTGGAGGTCCTGAAGGGAACTACAAAAGCATTTGACAGCGGTGAGAAAATTATTCGCTTGGAATTCATGTTCTTATCTACTTCAGACACAAAAGTTCAGACCAAACACTTCAAAGACTGCGAAACATGGGAGTGACCTCACTTTGATACTTGGAACTATTGTCTCTGACGTAATCAGTGTTGTCTAAACAGACTATTACATTTATTTACTTAATCACCAGTTTTCAAATGTTCATTCACAGCTCCTTTACAGCTTTGTAAATAGTAAACAAATCTGTGAATTAATAAATGTCAGAATGTCAGATGTAAGAAAAAATGGTGCCAGGACAGAAAAGAGTCTGGATGCTTTTCTTCCTTGCATCGTGAGGGATGGTGGGTCAAGCTGAGCTGTACTTGATGCTTGAAGGGCTCTGGATACAGCTTGAGTTTTGACCATTGCCATCAAGTTTGGAGGGGCTGGTCCATTTTTGGCTCAGTAGGCCAGCATCAAGGTTTTGAATCTGATGCAGGAAGCTACAGGAAGCCAGTGAAGGCAACACAGCATTACAAGACTGAACTGGAAACATTTAAGATGAACTGTGCCATTTCATTTTGGATCAATTGCAAGGGCCTGATGCTACAGCTAGAAGGACATTGCAGTAGTCTAGTCTTGAAATGACAAGAAACTGAACAAGCACCTGAGTGGCTTCTCTAGAGGCCTCTCTCTAAAGGGTCAAATTCTCTTGATGTTGTAAAGGAAAAATCTGCATGACCAAGTCAGGTTTGCAACATGAGCTGAGAGCGATAACTTGTGATCCACAACTACACCAAGGCGCTGTGCTCCTGCCGATGGAGTGACCAGTGAGTTGCCAAAGGAAATGGCAAGATCATGGTGAGGACCAATGGTTCCAGGATCGTATACTAGTTCAGTGTGTCATGTGAGATGAATCCTGTGTGTCAGACAGTGGAAAAGAGAGGATGAATTGAGTTTCATCAGCATAGCAGTTGTGAGAGGATAAGAGGATATTCATTTGCCAAGAGAATGAGTGTAGAGGAGAGAAGAGGACCAAGCACTCAGCTGGAGCAGATGAGGCATGACCCTGCCATGTTACCTGGTAACAACTCCTCTCCAGGTATGATACAAACCATCACCATGCAGAAGTCTACTATTCAGCTTTTAAAATGGCCTTCCGAAAGTTCTGACCTCAAACCTATTGAAAATATGTAAGCATAAAATTTCCAGTGGCTTTGTTTGTTTGTTTATTAATAATGGTTTCCAGTTTCAGCTAATGCTATGCATTTAAAGCAGCTTCTGTTGTTCTAAAGCTTATAAGATATTAAAGTGAAGACATTTATGAAACTAATCATTATGTGAGCTGATGAGAAATGCACGTGGGCTTAAACGAGTTCAGGGCCCATATAAAAATTGCTTAATTATATTATTAAATTAAGCATATTGCATAATATGCAAGATATATTTATCTTCCAAATATATATTTGCTTAAGATACAATTTAGGTGAGCAGACAATTTTTACACACTTTTTTTTTTACCATATCCAATCAAAGCAAGTGTTCTAACTAGTAATGAGCAAAGGCTCTTTCCATAGTAGGACCTGTTTCAGGAGCAACATACAATTATTTTTAAAAACCTTCTTTCAAAAAGAACCTTTTAATTAGTCAATGCAACTGAGTTCCCATGTTTCTATTTAGACATTACTAAAGAACCTTTGAAGAATTCATTTTTAAGGGTATGTACATGTAGAAGTTCCAGCTCCTTTCAATGAAACAATGAAGCTCAAATTTGTTCTAAATCTCTTGCAGACATTCATGAGCTGCGTCCGCACCCAGGACAGAAGGAGGTGGCCTTGCGTTTCCGTGCTCTTCTAGACTCTGATCATCACCCCTCAGAAATTGCAGGTGCTGATTGCTGATTGAACTCAAAGTCTAAGAATGTGTTTCAGTGGTCAGTTTCTTGCAAACTGTCTGATCTTTGTATCTATAGAAAGCCATAGATTTTGTGACCATGTCCAGGATGCATACACCATGCGCTGCTGTCCCCAGGTAAAGCCTCTTTTAACAGTCAACATTCTACACTCTATGAGCATCTGTGGATTTTTTAATTTGGTGTTTGTCTTATTTTCACAGGTCCATGGTGTTGTCAATGATACAATAACCTTTGTGAGAAATATCATAAACACAGAAATTAACAGTGCTACGGACAATCCTGTATCCTTCCTGTATAATTCTGGATTTTAATGTAAAATTAGAGATTTTCAGTTTTGACCTTTCTTTTTTATCACAATTTAGATATGCTCAGTTCCCACCCTCTTTGTATATTGTAATATAGTCTGTATATTATATATTCTATATATTTATATAGTGCTGCTTACTCCTACTAAATTATTTTTTCTGCCCATCTTTCTGCTTTCTGTACTGTACTGATGCTGCTACTGAAACCTTAATTTCCCTGAAGGAACCCTCCCAAGGGATCAATAAAGTTCTATTCTATTCTATTCTAGCCCAATCTTCTCCATCACACGATGATGCCAAGTTGAGAGGTTAAAAGCAATTCTGCGCTTGCTATTAGACACACTTCTTTATGTATCATTGGATGAATTAGCATACTTGGAGGAGAATAATAACTGACTATTTTGTTAGGTAATTTTGCTAACAGTTGTTCAAGCTAAATGATGGAGGAGATGGTGGGACATCTAACCCATCCTGAGATTAAATACTGTATATTATTTTTGGTCTTCTGGCCAAAAACCTATTTGTCAAGGATACCTGTTAATTTCTTTTAAACTTTTAAGCAAAGTTTTTACAGTGAACCCTAACACATGAACTAGATGGTGTTTGCAGAACGAGGAGAGACCATTTCTGGTGGCAATTTTCATGGAGAATATCCAGCAAAGGTAGGTCTATGAACCCATAAGCCAGGGTGGGGAACTCCAGTTTTGTGCATTTGCTGCCCAAGCACACCTGATTAAACTTACATTTTACTTAACTGTGTCATGTCTGTCTCTTGTCAGTCCTGTCTTCCTGTTTTCTATTTGTCTCTCTCCATGTGCTCCTAAGCACATAGGTTGTTTGTTTTGGCTCTGTCTCCGCCCTTGCTCCGCCCATTCCCACCTGTGTCTCCTTTGTAACCCTGCCCCTTTGTAATCAGTAGTTTCAGGTGTGTGCAGTGTTTGGTATTTAAGACCCTCTCAGCCAGTCTTGGTGAGTCCTTGTTGAAGATGTTAATGTCAATCATTGTAGATGTTGTTCGTGTTTGTTATAGGCGTCCATTTGGTTTGATAGTTTGTGTTTTGTTTACTTGGTGTTTAAGATCCATTTGTTTTGTGTTCTGTTCATCGTAATCAAAAGCCACAACCCCAGTGTTTGCTGCCGCACCCTTAGTCTTCCGTTCTGTCCACTCGAACATGACAAACTGGTGCAGTCGGTATACTGGAGCAGGCAATCAGCAAACTCTGCTGGACTCCAGGCCTTGGTTCCCATCCTAGTACTGTGCAAAAGCCAAAGGATGAAATTGTTAAATGTTAAATTGTACCTAAAAAAATCAAATACCTACATACAAGCACTTGCCAAAGCCAATATCTCTTAACCTCCTGTTAGTGTTCATAATGGCGTACATCTAGCAGCTTTTCTGAACCCACATTAAAGTCTGACAGTATTTTAGATTGACCAACACACAGTACAATGGGAAAGTCCATTGAGCTGCAAATTTGAGGATGTCTGCAGATGTGGACAAGAAAAAGCCATAACTGATCCTCTGTTCAAGCAACTGGAAGTCACTATCAGTTATTCATAGGTTTCTGTAAAATATCATAGGATTCATAGAATCTGGAAGAAAACCGAAACATCACCCTCAGCTGAGATGAAATTGGTTTGGATGGTAAGGAGCAACCTAAAGGCCACCATGGGCCATAGGCATGACATGAACTAGACATTGCTGGAACACCAGTGTCACTGTCTACAGTCAAATGAGATTTATTTCACTATGAACTTTTCTAGAGCTTTTGCTCTAGAATCAACAGCCTCAACTGAGTTAGCAACAAATAAAATATTTTGGTAGGAAACAGGGCTGGGAAAAAAGTAGTCATTGTCTTTTTGGCTAAGACTGGCCCCTCATAATTAACGGAGCAAAACTGGTAATGTATGTGTTCCCCAATTATTGTGGTGAGGTGTATTTATGTTTATTCACTTAGTGGAGAGCTCACTTGACTGGAAAAAATGCTCACAAACCCTGTCAATCCTATGAGCAACTGTACACCAGAAGGTTCTAGAGAGCAACAGGATATTCTAAAGGGGGAGAGCTTCTTGCTTTGGGTGATTTTAAAATGTTTCAGGCTCAGGACTAGAAATGTTGACTAGTCTCGCTTCTGTCTCCTCAACTGCTACCTCTGCATGCTTTTAATCAAATAAAAAATGGCATTATATTTAAAAAATAATAAAATAAAATAAAATGTACAGTTAATCATTAGTTTAGAAGTCTATCAAATAACCATTGTAGAAAGCAATACATAGTTCTAGCTCCTTAGGTATATTCTATTTCAAACATAATCAGCATCTTAAATATCAGATGTTTAGCATCTTTTGTTACACTGCTCTGTGTAGTTCAACTGATTATCATTTTTTATTGAAATCACCTCAGTTCTAATTATTCAGGTTAAAATGTGCTCCATCTTTTAAAAAGATATAACATGCATTTGTATCAGGCTAAAACCAAGGCTGCTTTATGAACTCATCTAAAGCAATGATGTCTTAAAAGCAGTTCAGTTCTTATTCAGTGTGGGTTACCTTTAGCTAATAATACATTTATACTTTTAACCCTTACTTTAGTAATGCTTAAATTGCAAAGCTTTTACTGATCATTTTGCAGTTTTGAAATAAGGTATTTTATCACTCGTTTCTGTGTTTTTTAAATCGTGTTTATCCACAGCGTAGAGGTTTGCTACAAATTCAAACTACTGTGCAGCCTTTCAGCACCTTTGCCCTAAATATTTAAAATGCCATTTTGCCTAAAATGAACACTTCTCAGTCATTTGCTAGTTTATCAGAATAAGGTGCCAGGGCTGCTGGATTTTAAGAAGTATGCAAATCAATCGCCATTGCTCATCATTCTCTTGTAATAGAGCTAATGTTACCTCCGTCACCATGTATTATCCTTACGTTACTACTACCTGCTGACCTGTTGTCATACACTTTCCCACTCCCTCTGTTCCTCAATTTCTCTATCAAAAGCCTGTATCTCTGGCTGCTCCTCTCCCTGCCTGCTGCTGCTGCCTTCACCTTTAACCTACTGTTGCAATCCCATGTCCATTTTGCAGTATCTACGGTGATATTCTACAGTGAACCTCTCCGCACCCCCTTTCTTGTGTGTTGGTTTCTATTTGTTGCAACTCCTTTAATGCATGCACTCAACACTGTGAATCTAGTGGGGACAACACAGGGAAGGGGGTTCTGACTATGTCTTGATTGGTATGTCATTCATGTCCAAAATGAGTGTATGTAAATGTTCAAACACAGCAGTGAACTGTGAAAAGAACTCTGAAGGAAAATTGCATAATTCTTTTTAACACAGACCCACAAATGAAAATGTGTATGAATTCTGTGCTTCTTTGAGGAGAGGCTTAGAAATTAAGGCCTGCATTAAATTATCTTACACAACACTGTAATTTATTATCAGGCAAATCAAGCAAATTAAGACTAAGATGTTGCAAAGTACTGTATCAATACCAGTATACCAGTATCTGCCTCTCCCTCATATCTGTCTCTCCTTAGGCATTAGATTATTTGGCTATAGGAGTTCATGAACTGGCATCTATCAGTGAAAGGCGTATAGAGCGTCTGTGTAACCCATCCCTCAGTGAACTTCCTGCCTTTCTGGTTAATGAAGGAGGATTAAACTCTGGCTTTATGATTGCACACTGCACTGCTGCAGCCCTCGGTGAGTCATTCACAAACACAAACATTGGGGCTCATTGTAGCTCATACCTTGTTTTGTATGCACAAAATTCAATTTAATAAAAAAAAACAAACAAAAAAAAAATTACATTCTCATTTTGACCAGGACAACCAGTCAGTTCTTGTGCATTTAAATTTTTTTTTAAATCAAATTTCATTTATTAAAGCATCAAACCAAAGTTCATATAAGTGTAAAACTGATCCCAACTATGGTAATCTGCCTTTTTGCAAAGACTAGTACCAACATTTTTTCACCACACCACCCAGCACCAAACCAAGAATACACACTTATATAAAATCTTATACATTTTCTGATTCTTCATGTATTTAAATGTACATGTCTTCCCTCGCAGTTTCTGAAAACAAGGTGCTGTGCCACCCCTCCTCAGTGGACTCTCTGTCCACTAGTGCAGCCACTGAAGATCATGTGTCCATGGGTGGGTGGGCTGCCAGGAAGTCCCTGAGAGTGATTGAACATGTTGAACAAGGTACAAGCACTGCTAGATTATATTCACACCTGATTTCAAAACCGTTACTAATAATTCATAGTAGTTCTGGATAATTAGTTAATACAAGTAATAACTGAATATATATATATATATATATATATATATATATATATATATCCCAAGTTTAAAGCCCAAGGTTTAATAAGTTATTATCAACTGTGTGTATGGTGGATACCTAGACTAGACTAGACAGAGCAGAAATTGAAGGTGTGGGCTCTGATGCTGTGCTGGGTGTGTTCTCCCTCAGTGCTGGCTATTGAACTGCTCGCAGCGTGTCAGGGTATTGAGTTCCTCCGCCCACTCCGCACCACAACACCACTGGAGAAGGTGTATGACCTTGTGCGCTCTGTAGTCAAGTAAGTATAGCGGCTCTGTTCAAACACAGAGTTGAACCTTTTGGTTAATATTTGTTCATTCATACACAGTAAACCTCAAAGTCGAAATCCACACACTGACAACTTAAAAGACATCAAAGAGTTATATTAAGTTAAACAGATGAAATATATATATATAGATAGAAATTAAGATGATAACATTTCCCATTTTAAAGATCAGGTGTGGGATTTTACAGATATGGTAATTTCTGTTCAGGTTTGCCAGGTCAAACAGCTAAATACACAAATACTAGTGCATCTCAAAATATAAGAATAAAAATGTTCATTTTAATAATGATTCTGTTCAAAAAGCTAATCTGTTATATATTTCATACACATTGCACATTGAATAGTAATTTACTGATTTTCATGAGCTATAAAAAATCAGTATAGAGTTGAACTATACACATAATGTATATTAAATATGACGGTTTTGAATGTTTGTATATATATATATATTTACTGAAATTATCTGTGTAATTGAAGTTTTTTGTAAATAAGATATATATGTATGGTTATCTCTAAACCTGCAAAAAAAATTGCATCTCTAAAAGGATCTAAGTAAATACTAAGAAAACTAATACTGTAATTCTCTTCTCTCTGATAAACAGGCCCTGGATTAAAGACAGGTTCATGTCTGCAGACATTGAGGCTGTACACCGGCTTCTCGTAGACCAAAAGGTGAGTCTCAATCTACCATACTTCCACACAACCATGATTCTGCACTGACTGCACTGATAGTGTCCTGTTTTTTCAAAGACCATCATAACCAGTACAGCCTGGAAGTTGCAAGAAGGTTCTTAATAGCAATGCCAGGATGCCATAACTAAAGAATTACTTTAAAATTCTCTTTCCATAGATGCCCACTCAAAGAATACATTTTAAGGAGTTGTGTAGGTGTGAAGAAACCATTAGAAATTTAAATAACCGTCACACAGTATAAACCTTCACACTGACATTCACATGACCCTTTATTTAAGATTTCCTCACTAATACGCTGAAAAGGATCCTTGATGAATCCCAATCTTTACCTCTATAAAAGAAACATTTAACTGGACTCAAATCAGAGCTTCACCTTGTCTTATGGATTTGTCATGTTGTCTTTGTCTAGGTGTGGAATGTTGCTAAGCCATACATTGAGAAGTACTGCACCGAGCTCCTGCCTGAATCACGTCCGTCCTCTCCCACCGCCTTTTCTCTGGATCCTCCTACATCACCACGGAAACGGGTCCGACATGAGTAACCAAGACAATGTTTTCCATTGAGCTGTGCAAAAAATTCAATAGAAGTTCATGTTTCTGTACTCAAAACTAATTTGGAAGCATTTGACATGTAGTAAGTGTAATGTCTGATCTCTGATTTCCAGTTGCATTAAAGTTCATTTTCATTCTATGTCAATATTTATGAAACTATTTTATTTTCATTTTTATTCTCATTGTGACTATGCTTTAAGCTCAAAAGAAACAGTGTTTTGGAAATGGAGGTTAAACATGTGGAAGAGATTTTGAGAAGTGTGTAGTTATGCAAAAATGATGTAGTGTACTTACAGAGAAGCAGACTTTGTAGTGTGAGCAGTACTTTACAATGTCTATTACATGATATAATTTCTTGGCATGGGGCCCCATCCTGGGCTTGGTCCTGAATGGAGTTTCCTGTGGCTAAAAAAATATTTTCTTTCTTTCTTCTTCCTGACTTTGATGATTTAAATTACAGCTTTTTGTTTTTATTCACTTCAAAGTCCTCCTGACCTGCAATAAAAAACCTCAATCATTTATGAACATGAGTAACAGTGATATTTCAATAGTGCAACTGCCTCTGATTTTGTCATTTTGAGCAAGGACATCTTAAATCATATAGTTTTTAAAAGATTTAGTATCTTTGTCTTCGTTTATTAGGCTTGTATGCCACTCATAATTAATGAAATGCTGTATGAAGAGATGAGGGTCATCTATAGAGAGAGAGACAAACAGCGGGGAGCAGCATGTCACAGACAGCTGCTGGGTGTGTGTGTGTGTGTGTGTGTGTGTGTGTGTGTGTGTGTGTGTCAGCAATCCTTAAAAATACACCTCTCTTTCTCTCTCTCTCTGTCTCTCTCTCTCTCTCTCTCTCTCTCTCACACACACAAACACACACACACACACACACACACACACACACACCTTTCCCCTTTTTTTTCACATGTCCTTTCACTTCCCCTTAAGAAGATATAGAACAGCAGAAACAGTGCACTATATTAGGAAGCAAAAAGAAGAAAGTATTGGATATTATTTCTTTCCAAGGAAAGGGAAGGATATCCAAGGATTTCCAAGGAAATATAACACTCAAAGATACTGGAAATAATACATCAGGTAGGTTTTTCCTTACATAAATGTTGAATTCTAAAAATTCTAGTATGTTTGCAGAAAATATAAGGCAAAATGTAAACAAGTAAAGTTATATTGGTTTCAAATGCTCACTGTATTTCATTAAAACTGATTCTTATGTTTACATGCACTTACCAATACTATCCATAGTTCATTAGACACAGGCTGTGTCTTAAACTGGAAATAGTTGGCACACTTGATGCTTTGCTGCCCTAGGTGTCTCATAACGCAGTTTAATGATGACTGTTTCTGTAACTGAATCACAAAAGCAACAATGTGTTGTGATGTTGCCAATGTATCAACAGCTCACTGTTGAAGGAGTTTATAAGATTACCCATTAGCATTTTCACTAATAACAAGTGTCAGTGCTTCACACCAGGATATCAAATCCAGGTTTTACTCTGAAGCTGTATTTTCTATTTGTAAACCATAATCATTGTGCAACATCTGACATCAGATTTGTGGTGGATTGAGTAAGGATTGTCCCATGAGGTTCTTTCTTTTAAAAAATGTGCCTTGGCAGAAAACGGGATAGAAAACACTGGGCCAGATTATAAAATTCAGACTTGATTCTGTGCCTTACTGCCTCAAAATACTGTATAAGTATTTTTACTTTACTTTACAGCCTTTATTATACATGTTTTACAGCACGTTTTGTTGTTCTGGTGATGGTCAGTCGTGCCTGCCGATGCCTCTTTCCTCAAATATTGTTCATAGGTGCTGTCTAAGCCTGTTGTTGGTGCTCTAGCCGCTGTCATCTGAACTGAAACCCTGTTGGTTCCAGAAGGATGAGTCTAGACGATGACACACGTTGGCTTGAGTGGGTCACCAAGCAGTTTGAGAGCATTGCTGGTGAAGACAAGGAAATAGACCTGGATGAGTTCAAAACAGCTCTTAAAGTGAAGGAGGTGAGAGATGAATGTATATGCAAAGCTTGCAAACCAAACAAATGCTGAGAAGAGAGAAGGGTAAACAAACTGGGGTGATACCGTTTTAAGGTACAATGAAGCAGTTTGATGTACATTCTGAATTCAGATGGGCAAATGTACAATTCTTTTGTACAAAACTTTTAATCAACCCTAATAGGACTAGATCTCCTATAGAACATTAAGTACCCATAGTTTAGAGGAATTCACTACATATATTGAATATATACTTCCTTTGTCCTTTAGGTGCCTTTTGACAAACTCCAGATATATATATATATATATATATATATATATATATATATATATATATATATATATATATATATATATATATATATTATAATATAGATAACTACATATTATACATATCAATATATCTACAATATCTGCACATACATAAACAGATACACATGAAATTATGCTTTAGCTTGTTTGGTTGCTTGCTTTGCTAGTTGTCAGTGTGGTCAATGCCAGTGTATTTTGAGACTGATCTGCTTTTAATAAATATAATATTACAAAAGCACAATATATTTGTGCTGTGTTATGTTTGTTGACATATGTACATTCTACAAAAGGAAATAAAGCATTTTGCAGTGTTGTTATTTAAATAGTTTAGGCCTGTAGAGAAGTTAATGTACCATCAGACAGTAGTGCCTATTCAGCCCAGCTCATGTCCTCCTACTAAACAAATTCGGTTATTTACTGAATGTCACCTTGGAGACTAGTAAGGGGGTTTACAGGGGCTGTGCGCTTTCATTAGTCAAGATACATTGTGTGTAGCCACATAAGTTTAGGAATAGATATGGTTTCTATAGAAAAGGCTTATTTTACAGTGATTAATTTTATGCCTGTTCCACCAAGTATTCACACACAAAATTCTAGACACAATACCCCACAATGACACAGTCTTTGCTATGAAACTCAAAATTGAGTTCAGTTGCATCTTCTTTCCGCTTATCAGCCCCTTAGATGTTTCGTCAGGTTGACTGAAGTACACCTGTGGTAAATTCAGTTGGATTGTACATGATTTGGAAAGGAACATCCCTGTTTATATAAGGTCCCAAAGTAGACAGTGCATGTCAGAGCACAAACCAAGTCATGAAGTCTAAGGAATTGTCTGTGATCTCAGAGACAGGTTGCATTGAGACATAGATCTGATGAAAGAGTACAGAAAAATGTCTGCTGTATTAAAGGTCCCAATGAGCACAGTTGCCTCCATCATCCATGAATGGAAGAAGTTTGAACCACCAGGACTCTTTCATAGAGCTGGCCATCCAGCCAAACTGAGTGAGGTAGGAGGGCCATCGTCTGGGAGGTGACCATGAACCCAATGGTCATACTGACAGAGCTTCACTGTTGCTCTGGGGAGAGAGGAGAACCTTCCAGAGGTAGAGTGCCCAAACAGAAGCCACTCATCAGTAAAAGGCACATGACAGCCCATCTGTTTGTCAGTTTGTCAAAAGGCACCTAAAAGACAAAGGAAGATTGAACTTTTTGGACTAAATGCCAAGTATCATCATGTGAAGCCAGGCACTGCTCATCACCATTCCTACAGTGAAGAATGGTGGTGGCAGCATCATTCTGTGGTGTTTTTTGCAGCAGGAACTGGGAGAGTAGTCATGGTTGGGGGGGAAAGATGACTGCAATGTACAGAGACATCCTTGATGATAACCTGCTCCAGAGCACTCTGACCTCAGATCCAAACAGATCACAACCCTAAGCACACGGCCAAGATAACAAAGGAGTGGCTTGAGGACAACTTTGTGAATGTGCACAGCCAAAGCCCAGACTTGAACCCGATTGAACATCTGTGGGGATATCTAAAATGGCTGTGCACCAACACTCCCCACTCCTGATAGAGCTTGAGAGGTTCTGCAAAGAAGAATGGGAGTAGCCATCCCAAAAACAGGTGTGCCAAGCTTGAAGCATCATAATTACTGAGAGGCAGATAGCATCAACATCATGAGGTAATGTGTGTAGAATCTTGATGGGAAAAATATAATCAATCTATTGATTTTTTTCTGTTTTGGAATAAAGCTGTAACACAACATGCAAAAAGTAAATCAACGTCAATACTCTCTGGTTGCACTGTATTTATAGTTCAGACATTTGCGCAAAAACCTGGCAAAGGACAGGTGAAAACAGTGATATAACAATAGTGTGTGATAGTTAGTGTGACCTGATATCTTGGTGATATATCTTTAGGTGTCATTGATGAACAATTGGAAAACTGGATTGAGCGCAGCCAAACTCACTACCAAGTATTTGTAGTGCCCTCTGGTGGTGACAAAAGTGGTTTTCCATTCATAACTTGTATTCTGGTAAGATTATAGGCACCATGAAGGTCTAACTTGGTGAAATACTGAGCTCCTCTACATTGTTCAAGGCCACTGGGAACAGGGGCAATGGTACTCAAGTTTCTGGGTGGTGTTATTTAGGGCTTGGTAGTCAATACAGGGCCTTGGCCACCATCCTTCTTTAAAACAAAGGGAAAACCTCGCCTCTCAATGCATGCCTCCATTGCCTTTTCCTCCTCCTGTGTAAGGGGATAAACACAGGATTTAGGCTGTTTATATTATATTTATATGTGTAGCTAACTCCCCTTCATTGAGAATCTCTGTGAGTAGGTGCTGGGTGGCGATCCTGCTGTGAGGAGCTCCTCCACTGACTATGAGACACCAGTCGTTAAAGGCTGGTGCTGACCGAGCAATTCACACTGTAAAGGCCAGATTTGCACTCTGGGCTGCCTGCAGTATTGCGCCATGTTTTCCAGAGTGATAGCCTACAGAGTCTGTGTTCAAAACCAGCAAGAGCAAACCAAGCAGAAGGGGAATACCGAGCGGTGTAATTGATAAACAAACCAGAGTCCAGAACCAAACAGGGACACAGTCCAGGAGAAAGTCAGAGTCGTATTCACAGAACAAAAGAAGGCCATACACAGTAAACAATACAAGACTGAAACACAGTAGTGCTGAGGAGGATAGGCAAAACTTGGCAAATGACAAGAGTTGCAAACAGGATATAAAGAGTGTGTGACACTGTCATTTGTAATCAATATTCCAGCAGTTGAGACTGTTGCTGAATTGTGTGATTGAGACTGCTGTGGAGTCACATGATCGTGACCCGGGATACATGTAGTGTCAGAGGCATACTGCAGTACGTCCGATCTGATGACAGGGTATGTGACACACTTTTGATCAGCATGGCTTATAGCTCATGAAACTCAGAAATCCACCTTCACAAATCATGAGAATATTTCCTTTAGAGTAAATTACTATTCAGTGCTATTTTATTAGATTTTATGCCTCACAAGCAGTGGACTGAAGCTGGTGTCTGTGCATCAAGAGTCACCAGACAGAGACATCTCTAGAAAAGGCGCTACAACTGCAGCATTCCTAATATGAATCAGTCCTGAATTAGACAGTACCAGAAGCATCAGAACCTGGACTGTTGGGAGGAAAAGTCCAATGATCCAACTTATTCACTTCTAATCCTGGTCAGGGTCACAGCGGGTGCCAAGCACTCCCAGACTCATTGCATATATAGAATACTCTGTGGACTGGGCAGAGTTCACTATAATGTACCACAGATAAGCATTTGCATACACACACACACACACTCTCACACACACACACACACACACACACCAAGGAGGCAATTTAACATGGCCAGTTCAACCGCCGCATACATTTTGGAAAGTTTAAGACAAACTTAATGGAGGTGCAAATATCCTTTTCACCTGACCCTAGCACCTGCCCACAGTGCACCAAATCTACCAAATGGTTTGCTGACCATGATATTCCTGTACTTGAATGGCCAGCCAACTCAGTGGACCTGAACCAGCAATATAGACAAGTATTGGCCACTATCTAAACAGTCAGTAATCTGTAATGGAATACATTTGTAAACCCTCCCAATCATTCACTGCTCAGGATTCCTTTACTCTACTATCTTTATATAAAAGACATTAAACAGACATTTGTTTAGAGTTAGAGAGTAATGCTGAAAAGCTCAGATATATCACTTCAAATATGTTTTGAAACTGATAACTAATAACAGTCCCTGCTTCTTGTTACAGTCTTCTTTGAACGCTTTTTGCACTGTTTATCTAGATGGCAGCAACTCTACTTAGTCTGGATGAGTTGCTGAAGGCGCTGAACCTCCTCATCCATGGCAGCGAGACTGACAAACTGCGCTTTCTCTTCCAAGTCTACGATGTAGATGGTCAGTTTCCTCATAGCCTTTGTTGCAGCAAACACAGTGCCAAAGACATCACTCTATTATGTATGATGTTGCTTCAGTGACAAAGTGTCAAAGGCTTTTTTAATGAGCTGTTCTTTCTATGTTCAAGTCTCTGTAATTTCCTTCAGTCATCATTCACTTTTCCATCAACTCAACTACACATACTAGTGCATGAGAAGACCATCTTCAAAAGGCATAAAGTTAACAGTGTTTTTTCAACATAGTAAGCAAAATTAGTGTAGTACTTTTCTTTTTTACAATTTTGAATAATAAATAAAAGAAGAACCATGCAAATGTTTGGCCACCCCAAGATCAGACCCAATTAGGGGCTATGGTTTATTTTATAATTATCAAAAGGAGCTTATAATTACTCTGACTCCTCAAACCTTAAACTTCATCAATTTGTGCCATGTTCTGCTCTAACCCACTGCCTAGCATTCTAAAAAAAATAATTAAAATTGAATTTTAATTCAATTACTACAATTTTTGCACAGTTCATAGTAACATGTTTTAACTTAGACTGTCTAAAACCTTTGTATGCAATACCCTCGTACATTCATGCATCCATACCTGTACCCATATTGTTAAATCACATCTTGTAAACCACATTACAGGTAGTGGTTCAATAGACCCTGATGAATTGCGTACAGTGCTGAAATCCTGCCTGAAGGAGAGTGCCATCTCCCTGCCTGAGGAGAAACTGGATGACCTGACGCTAGCCCTCTTTGAATCAGCTGACAAAGACAACAGTGGCTCCACCACATTTGAGGAACCAGTTGGGTAGAGTTGAGACCTTCCCTGAGGTCATGGAGAACCTCACTATCAGGTAGCAAAAAAAATGATAGAATTTTTCACATAAACAGATTTAAAATTATTTTCTGGAAACATTCTGGAAATGATGTACAAAAATGACTGGCCTATTATAGTTAATTATAAATCCATATACTGTTATACATTATTGTTTATAGTATGATCTGAGCTCATTCAACTTGTTTTTCAGTAAAAAAAAGAGCTTCATTGTTTAATTATTTCAGCTATAACAAACACTCAGATAAAAGAATAACATTTTGTGTTGTATATTATATATATATAATATAATATATATATATATATATATATATATATATATAAAGTAGTATATATAATATATATATATATATATATATATATATATATATATATATATATATATATTATATGCTAGGCAGTTGCTATGGTGTCCTTGGTGGTTGCAAAGGTATTTCAAGTGGTCAATAGTTACTGTGGTACCCCATGTAGTTTGTGTGACAAGTGGATTTTTATAAGCTGCACACAAGCAGGGTGAGAACTTTTGAAACCCATTCATTGCTGTGGGTAAAAAAACATTACATAATCCTCCTAAATCTCACAATCAGACCAAAGAATTGGAAGCTGAAATAGTGGCACTATCCTACATTATATATTAATACAACATTATATATTAATAGATTGTTATAACATATTTTATTAAGTTTTTTATTATGTTATACATTATTTTACTGCTACCTTTTAATTTCTAGCCTCAGGACATTTGTGACCGGGAACACCAAGGATGTATATAAAAGTTAAGAATTGATTTACATGATCAACATTCCTTTTGTGTGTTCAGATGTCTCATTATAATTAGATTAAAGAAACTACATTATTTCAAAGAACCAACACAAAAGGAGAGTTAAAGTCTAAAGGAATTGTATGAGTGTGTAAGTAAAAAAATAAGCTAAGAGAATAAGCATACTTTTATTACAATGCTGATATTATGTTGTGTTTCTTCAGTGCTGCTAACTGGTTAAAGCCTCCTGATCTTGAGCAGAAGAAGCGGCAGACCCCACGCTACCTGACCCGCACTTACTGGCACAACAACAGTCGAAAGCTGCTCTTCCTCTGCCTGTATGCCTTTCTTAATGTGCTCCTCTTCATTATGAACATGCTGCAGCATGCTGCTGGTGGACCCTGGTTCATGTTGGCCAAAGGCTGTGGAATATGCCTCAACCTCAACTGCACATTTATTATGGTGAGTATTCTTGTATCTGTTTCTGGAATATGGACTGGACTGATAACAAGAAGGCATTTTTCTATAGACTGATCTTGTGTGCAGGTGCTAATGTTACGGCGCTGTCTCACCTGGCTGCGGGCCACCTGGGTAGTGAGAATCTTACCACTGGACCAGAACATCCTGCTACATCAGATAATGGGTTATGCCATCCTTGTCTTCACCATCGTGCACACGTTGGCACATGTCATGAACTTTGGTAATTCTAAAATATCGTTTTTAGCATACATTTGTAGAGTTGATCTGATGTGCTGATGTTGCTTTATTGTTCATCTTCTGAAAACAAGATCAAGAAAAATAATCTATACTCAGAAACAGAACTTGAAACATATTGCCGTATTTGCCATTATTTTCACATATATTTTTTTTTGCAGAGACAAATGTTCCATGACAACTCAGAGAACCATGTAATTATGTAAATTATGATTAAGTTGTTTGTACTTTTTTTGTTTTTTTTTGTTTGTTTTTTTTCTCAGTTAACCTAACTAAGGCAGAAGATGGGTACCAGCTTTGGGAATATCTCTTGACCACTCGTCCTGGTATTGGCTGGGTTAAAGGCACTGCTTCAGTCACAGGGGTCATGCTCCAGGTCCTCATCTGCCTCATGGTGGTTTGCTCCAGCACGTTTGTCAGGCGCAGTGGTCATTTTGAGGTATAAGATTTAAAGCAGCATTGTGCTCCCCCTACATTTGGGAAATGTAATTTGTGCTTTGAGACATCCAGGAAGAACATGCATTTCTCACTGAAAGTGGGGCTGACACGGTGGAGTAATGTTACAGGATTTTATACAAATCTAACTCAAGGAATGCAGCTTTACAAAGTTCTGAGCAGTGTTGTCCACATGATTTACACAGAGTACCCAGAGTAGCAATGAAAGAGGTGATATTCTTCCTTTTACAGGTCAGTGGAGCATTAAAATGTGTTTAAGGAAAAACTGCTATATAATTTTGCTTTACAGGTCTAAACAAATGTCTTTATTGAATAATTAATATTTCTTAAATGCATTTACTAAATAAATCATAGCCACAGTATATTTCTGTGATAATTACAGTGTGATTAATGCCATTTATTAAGTTCCTGCTGCTTACGAGAGATGCAAAGCAGCCATAACATTAGCATCACTGACAGGTGAAGTGAAAAGCATTGATTATCTTGATCTAGAGTAAGAGTAAGAATCTGAGCCACTTTGACAAGGGCCAAAAGGAGAGGATCTAAGTCTCACTGATGCCCCAGTGAAAGCCCCACCTCACAACTTAACAGAACGTAAAGGATCTGTTGCAGATCTTAGTGCTATATACCACAAGTGGTCTTGTGGAGTCCATGCATCGAATGGTCAGATCTGTTGTAATGGCACAAGGGGGACCTATACAATATAAGGCAGGTAGTACTATGTTATGGGGGATTTATGTTAAACAACTATTGTAAATAAGTTTCTAACCTGTGTCTCAAACCAGGTAGGGACAAGGAAAGCAAAAGCTTTTGATAAATTTTAATGTATGTTTAAAAATATATTTATGGATACATTTTACATCCATTTAGGTGTTCTACTGGTCCCATCTCTCCTACATCTGGGTGTGGGTACTGCTCATAATCCACTGTGCCAACTTCTGGAAGTGGTTTGTTGTACCTGGTGTTGTTTTCCTTGTGGAGAAATTAGTTGGCATTGCGGTATCTCGCATGGGAGGCCTTTATATTGTTGAAGTCAATTTGCTGCCATCAAAGGTACTACCTTACATTTTATTTGTTGTCAGTTTATTTTTGTTCCAGATTATTTGGTAAAAGTAGTTGTTTTGTTTAAGCCAATTCCGTTTTCTGGATTTTAAATCAAACAGTCAATGAGAGGTTAAAGTGCAGAGTGTCAGTGTGGAAACTGGAATTCTGCAATTTAATTCCTTTGTCACTGTTTCATTTGAAATCAAGTGTGATGTAGAGTACAAAAAATCTACAAATTACTGAAAGTAACACAGTAATATTACAAAATTACTCACAGGCCACACTTTTGTGTTTATTGTTCAACATTAAAGGTGACTCATCTGGTGATCAAGCGGCCACCTTTTTTCCACTTCAAACCTGGAGACTATGTCTACATCAATATACCAGTTATAGCCAAGTACGAGTGGCACCCCTTCACTATCAGCAGTGCTCCTGAGCAGCAAGGTACAACTGCTGTGCTGATCTCTAACCTTAACCTTAAAAGGGATAATATGTGAAGTAAATAACATATTTTTGATCCAGTTTTTGTTGTTTGTACTGTGCAATAAAGGTGTAAACAAATGAGATTGTGGCCTACTTTAAGCCATGTTTATCTGAGAAACTTTAACCTAAATTTCAATTTCAATTTATTTTTAATTGATTATATGCATATTAGAATGTTATGTTATTTTTTTCATAATTTAATAATTAAGGTAAATTCATATATATCATATTTATTACATGTAAAGTGACATTTCATATTTACTTTTTTGTTACTTTTGATTTGTTATTATTTTCATGAACTAAAAATAACACAAAATAGACTTAAAATATCCAGAAATATTTTATATATTTCCAAAGATACCATGTGGCTCCACGTGCGCTCAATGGGCCAGTGGACGAATCGCCTGTTTGAGTATTTTAGACAGTCTGATAGCCAACCAACTAGCAATAAGAGGCTTACAGCCAACCTCAGGAACCGACGCCATGAGACAAAGACCAAGGTGAGTGAACATAGGTACAATTAACTAAATTTGATTTGCATGCCCAACTGGTCACATCACTTCTCTATACATTTTCTATGTTTATTGCTGTTAATTATCATTTATTTCCATGACAGGAGGAGATGTTCAAGTGCATGAATTGTAATGGAACTGTAGCATCTAATGAGGATGTTGCTGTTGAGCTAACTTTGTATCGGATGAATGGAGCACACAGTGCTTCTGAGAAACCTCACACAGACCCCACAGCACAGGCAGAACTAGGAGATGCTCCTTCAGCCACCAAAGAGGTCAGTTATGCTTCTGAGAGGTGATTTTTTTATTTGTATTATTTTGATATTTCACATCAAAATACAATTAAAAGCCTAACTGTCATATACAATGAAACATCATAATCTTTGATCTTCCAGATCTCTGCTAAATTGAGTGAGAATCATAGGTATTGTAACATCAAGGTGAGTAATGAAAATTAGCATGCAATTCCTCAGGCTCCCTGTCACGTAACAGCATTGTTATTTTTAATATGTTAATATATATAATTCCATTTGAAATAAATACAATACATGGTTGACAAAAGCATTCTCTTGCTGTGTACCATAGTGTTATGTGGATGGACCCTATGGTACCCCCACCAGGCAAATCTTTGCATCAGAACACGCAGTGTTGATTGGGGCTGGCATTGGCATCACACCCTTTGCATCAATTTTGCAGAGCATCATGTACCGGTGAGATTCTACAGCACAGCATTCGCACTTCAAGTATTAAGAAACCAAAGTACACCAAAGCATGTGTGATACACATAAAAAACCTAGTATGACAAGTTGACAGTGTGAAGTCAGTAAAGTCAGACTGTAGCTTTTTAAACTGTTAATGGTGATTAACTGTTTCACTTCAGGTATCGAATGAGGAAGCAGAACTGTCCCAACTGTAACTACTCCTGGTGTGAGACTATTAAAGACAATGAAATGAAGCTGAGAAAGGTAAGGCATTGAGGCAAACTGTCAGTAAATTGAAATGAAGATGAAATGAAGTAAAATCTAAAACACCCAACCTGGAGGGCAGAACTGCACATGTTAAAACCTCAATTATATACAGGTGGATTTCATTTGGATTAACCGAGATCAGAAATCCTTTGAGTGGTTTGTGAGCCTGCTGACCAAGCTGGAGATGGACCAGGCTGACGAGGAGCCTGAGGGTAAGAGAGAGAGAGACAAGAAAAAGAAATAGAGAGTGAGCATTTGTGTGATAAAGGCTATTTTGTAATAAATCCTATTTGTGTTTGGATTGGTTTGTTTTCAATGCAGGTCGCTTTTTGGAGATGCACATGTACATGACCTCAGCTCTTAGCAAGAATGATATGAAGGCTATCGGACTGCAGATGGCACTGGACCTGCTGGCAAAAAAAGAGAAAAGAGACTCCATTACTGGCCTACGTACACGCACCCAGCCAGGCAGACCAGACTGGGGCAAGGTTGGTTACTTCAGCAAATCTGCTTCTGATCAGCAGCCGCAGTGCCATAGTCTCTGACCCCTAGAGTACATTTTACACTAAGCTGTACTATCTATGCTGAATATTACGAGTTCTGTGTGATGCTGCCTTTTCTTTTCCATGATCACTGCCATGTTTTATTGTGTTTTGTGGAATGTGCTTTAGGTGTTCCAGAAGGTGTCTGAGGAGAAAAAAGGAAAAGTCCATGTCTTCTACTGTGGCTCACCAGCACTTGCTAAGGTCATCAAGGCTCAATGTGAGCAATTCGGATTCAATTTCTACAAAGAAAACTTCTGAGACTTCACACACCTATTTACATTTATTCATGGTCTATTTCTAACTGTGCCCCTCCAGCATAAACCTTCTAACAGCCTCAGAGTTTAATCTGAATTTACACTGTGACATTCTCTTTTTTTATCATTTGTCTTTCAGTGTTTCTGTATGCATGTACTGGCCTTTGCACTTTCTGACAGAACACCACACTTTTTGATAATCCTAATAGGATTCACATTTAAACATGTTTAAAAACTTAGATTAGCATGTAATTTAATAGTAGTATACATATCATAGCTGCTATAATACTCATATACTTTATACGTTATATAAATATAAAGTGTGATCATTATTTGTGCAGTTTGATCAAGGTGTTTGTAATCACATAATTACACTTATGTCTGTGTCTAGTTACAATATATAGGTCATGTTTTATATTGATATTGTGTATTTCTTGTGTTTTTGTTCATATTTTGTATATAACCCCACTCAAAATATTATATATGTAAAATATACTAATACAAGTATTTGTTATCTGAAGTGTTTCTATAGCCCACATGTATACACATGCAAAGTTTCAAAATGGAGTGTGTGTGTGTGTGTGTGTGTGTGTGTGTGTGTGTGTGTGTGTACAGCAGCATAACACTTAGCATAGTACAATATGATGATACCACATTTATTTCACTGTTGTACAATCAGAGCATTCAATTTGTAATTTGTAAATAAATAGTGAAGGCCAGTAAAATATCAAAAGAAGGATAGAGTCAAATGTCTGTAAGATTCTAAAGACTTGTTTTAGAAAGACATCCCACTAGCAATGCTGAGTCATATCTGGCAGCCAAATCCATTCCACACAACACATTGCATGACTATCCGGGCAGATAAAGAAATCAGTTATTTTAACTAGATCTACTGGTAAAAACTAGTGTTTAGGTTGGGGGTCAGCACTGACAGCGATGGATTACTGGGATGCTGCACCCTCTCATTTGTAAAAGACAATTACTAAATTCATTCATATCTTATGTATTATGACAGTTCTAATGTTTTGGGTAGTGCTTTATATTTATATAGAAGGGCAGAAATGAAAGAAAAAATGGTCTCCAGCAGACATTATTTATTTATAAGAATAAATAAATAAGTGTTGATACTGTAATTGGGTTTTTGAGTTAACTGAACTTTAATATCATCTTTTTATTTCATAAAAAGAATTGTAGGTGAAATGGTTCCTTTTTCTTACAGTCTGTAACACTGAGGTCAGACAATTAAAGTATTAATGTAAACCCAAAAAGGGAAGGCTGGGAGGAATGGCAACACAACACAACTGACATTGAATATGTAGAGGGACATGTCCAATATGCAAACAGTTGTGCCACAAACCAGTGAGAAAGTTGTTATATTAGAAAATGTACAGGGTGCTACTGTATGTTATTAAAACAGCACAGCTGACTCAGTTTCATATATTTGTTGAGAAACATATGAAAAATGATTAAACCCACCTCTCTGGTTGAGAGGTCAGCTCTCATAGTGGTTGAGGGTGGCAGCTCACAGTGGCTAACAGCTTCTAAGTGGTTAATTGACAGCTGCCACGCTTGGGCCTGTAGTGTTATTGTTATAGTCCAATGATTAACACTGTCCTATGAACTGCAGCAGTTGATGATTGAGGTAGACCAGCCCAAATAAATTCACTAATTTTAAAAAGGTTGAGGCAAACTTTTTTTCATTGTTGAACAAATAAACATTAAGTTGAATGAACTGAAACATATGTTAGAACAACTGAAATCTGTTTGCTTAGAAACAAATATATAATCTCAATGCTGTAATTCAGCTTTTCAGTAAACATAACCTAAAACAAACATGATCGAAAAAACTTTTTTTCCACACATTTACATTTACATTTACATTTACATTTGCGGCCTTTAGCAGACGCCCTTATCCAGAGCGAATTACAAAAGTGCTTTGCTGTTCACAAAAGTGCTTTGCTGAACACACATTGACTATGGGGGTGTCCACCATAAAGTAATCGATTCCTATTACTTCATTAGTGCTGCACTATATAGGGATAGACTGTTTAGCTTACTAAGTAGTGTAGTGACACAGATGAATTCGGCCATTTCATCATCAGCAACCACCAGTCACATAAACACATTAGTGTGTGCGCCCCCCCAAACTTAACGTTATTGCAAAGACTTCAATTTTTTATATATATTTATATAAAAATTGATTTAATACATGAAATTCAATAAATTAAGAAAATGTATCATTTTCATGTTTTATTTAGCACCATGAAGAAATCTGGACCAAACATATGATCAATAAACGAACAACCACTTTACTGGTGTAACGAAAGTTTTATTTTTTTCGAAAGTTGGTTTATGTTGAGGACTTTTATTATTATTATTATTTTAATTATTAATTTGATTAAGTTGATGTCAGAGATGAGAAATCACTGTACACGTCAGACTGCACTGAGCAGTCGTAGTGCCCTCTCGTGGTGAAGTCTGCCACTGCACTGAGTCAATCATCTCTAAAGGTCTAAACTGGTTGGGGAGCGTTTCCCTCATTACACAAATCGTCTTCGGTGTTACGCAGAGGAACGACTGGAACAGAGGTCATTGATGACGAATATTATTTTTAAAGATATTCATCTATAAATGCTTATTACGTTTAATGGCGTTAACCAGAACCAAGATGGCAATTTGTTATTACCTTCCAGCACCAGTCCTTATTAAACGGCATAGTAAATCCGCCGTGGCCACGCCCTCCCTGAGGGCTGATTGGACGGTGTGAGCGTTCCCCGCGTTTCCATTGGCTGAGCGCGTTGTCACTCCGCGGTGTACAGTGATGCGGGTTTGGAAGAAGGCGGCTTTGTTTGTGTGCAGATTTGTTGTCTGTTCATTGCCTTACAATGACTTAAATAGCCTTAAAACTCACAGGATAGCAGCACGTGTCTTTTCTCCTCTGCTGTGGCTCCGTGTTGAGCAGGAAGCAGGTGAGTTGTGCGATTTCTGCTTTTGTTAAAACTGATTTCTACCAAACGCCCTCTTTCGCATTCAGAATCACGTGAATCCCTTCAGCTTCAGAGCCCATCACCACAATAAAGAGTCAAATTCATACATGCATCAACACCAGGAAAGTCAGCAGCATCAATGTACTGTATTTACACTTTAATGTCTTATCAATACCTGGTCTTTAATTCTGAAGTTCTATAACCACAGTTATTAAAGTGCTTCTGCCTCTGATACCTGGGGTGTTGAAAGCAGTTGTCTAATGATCAATGCTGGAATTTCTTAGGCAGGCAGCACCAGAGCCTGGAGGCAGACCTGAGGCAGGCAGCACCAGAGCCTGGAGGCAGATCTGAGGCAGGCAGCACGTGAGTCTGGAGGCAGACCTGAGGCAGGCAGCACGTGAGGCTGGAGACAGACCTGTGGCAGGCAGCACGTGAGTCTGGAGGCAGACCTGAGGCAGGCAGCACGTGAGTCTGGAGGCAGACCTGAGGCAGGCACCACGTGAGGCTGGAGACAGACCTGTGGCAGGCAGCACCTGAGTCTGGAGGCAGACTAGAGGCAGGCAGCACGTGAGCCTGGAGGCAGACCTGACACAGACAGCACCTGAGCCTGGAGGCAGAATTGAGGCAGGCAGCACCAGAGCCTGGAGGCAGAATTGAGGCAGGCAGCACCAGAGCTTAGAGTAAGACTTGAGGCAGGCAGCTCCTGCAGTGTTCTCTGAGATGTCTTCCAGACTTGAATCGGCTGCCTCTGCATGGCTGTGATGTGAGGATGCGCTGCCTGGTGGCAAGAGTCAACCACAAGACTCTGATAGTCATCTGTGCAGTCTTTGCTCTGATCACTGTGCTGCTATGGAACAAGTGCTCCAGCGATGTGACTTTCCACACCCCAACCAAGCCCCAGCCTGAGGCTGCACCCACCCCAGAGGAGGAGGAGGAAAATTGGCAACCCCCCGAAGCACCGCCAGTGGCCAAAGAGGTCCCGTATGAGCAGATTGACTGCCTCATCAATGAAGATGTCACCATCAAAGGGCGCCGGGAAGGCAGTGAGGTGTACCTGCCGTTCAGCTGGGTGGAGAAGTACTTTGATGTGTATGGACGTCTGGTGCAGTATGAGGGTACAGAGCGCTTTGAATTTTCTCATAGCTACTCAAGGGTGTATGCCCAGAGAGAGCCCTATCATTCAGATGGGGTCTTCATGTCGTTTGAGGGCTACAACGTTGAAGTGAGAGACCGGGTGAAGTGCATTAGTGGAGTAGAGGGTATGTGACTTCTTCAGTGGAGAAATTACAATCAGATAAACTTCAAATGATTAAAATCTTTCATTTGTAAGCAAGTTATAATTATTCAGGCTTATATAGGAATAACTTCTAAAATGATCTGGCTCTAAAATATGCTTTGCTCTCTTTGCTTGTTTTTAGGTGTGCCCATATCCACCCAGTGGGGCCCACAGGGCTACTTTTACCCTATCCAGATAGCTCAGTATGGACTAAGTCACTACAGCAAAAACCTTACTGAAAAGCCCCCTGATATAAAGACATATGGAATGGAAGAGAGAGATGGCAGCCCCAGTGTCTGGACAGTCCCAAAGAGCTGCTTTCTGTCCAAGCTTCATGACCCAAACCACTCAGCAACTGTTCATCAGTTCAACTGTTCACCAGGTATAAGCTCCTATAACCAACTGTCAGACTTCGAGGACAAGTAACACAACATAGTTTAGGTACAGTTTGTGTACAGTTCTATGGTGATATGGTCCTGATCCCAAATTCAGTTGGACATTTTGCAATGCAGTGGCAAGAACTTCATCACATATTTACAAGATAAAGTCGATTCCAACTGCAAGTACTTGACATTTGGCAAAGCATATCAAACCCAAGCCTGGACTAGGGCTAGCAAATATGACAACAAAACTCATATGCTGATAGACTCAAGTAATGATACCTTACCAAGAGATAATGTTAAAATATTAGTATTTATCTGTAACACCAAAAACAGCACATTGTATATTTAAATAGCCGCATTTAATTGCAGTGTTTCTATGGCATAACCAAACTATTTCCACACAAATGACCCACTCGCGTTCCTTTAAGAAATTAAATCCTACACAGATGGTTGCCTGCCTAACAGATGCCATATTACATTTTTTAATATTCTGTATAAAATATATTGCCCTCCCCTAACTTAAACTGATTGATACACCAAGAGATCATTTTCCAAGTCACTGCTATCGTAAATGGTTCACATGTATTTGTCATTGACCGTGAATATTAGAATATTTTATTAACTGAAAATAATAAATCACAGCCAGTCTTTGATCTGCTGAAGTTTAACCATATTACCCTGCTGCTATATATCAGTCTTTGGTTTCTTATATCTGCTCACTTAGATGTAAAACCTTGATTCTTGCCATCACAACCTGATGTCAGTTTTCAAAACCCCATCCAGACCTATCCAAGCTGTTAGTTCTAGTTGAGCTTATGATTCAGTTTGACCTGTCCTTCAGTACTCACGGAAGACAAGCATTAAGATTGTTCTCTGTCTTGGTTCCCAAATGTAAAAATCATCAATGTCTAGGTTTTTTTTAATTTAGGTTTATTATCCTGTCTGCATTTGCAATTTGTTGTCTATATTGTAATGATTTGTTCCCTAACAAAAAGTAAAGATTTTCCATTTAGAGTACCACTCAGTGTTAACCTTTGTACCCTGAAACATCAGACAAAGGTTGTAGTGGTAGCATCTAAAAATATCTTTAGGCTCTAGTTTGTGCAAACCAAAGACTTTTGAAATTTACTCCGGACAAGCGTGAAAGATTGTCGTATTACTGTGATCAGTATTAGATGAGTATTACTGTGTTATCCTGCATTGTAGTTGCCACTCATAAAAAGTCCATATAATCCAGGTAACTGTGTTGTTTCTTATTGTGTCTTATTTTTTTGTGTAGATAACTCTGAGGGTGTATCTCTGCTTCTGGACAATTCAAAGGATTTTGTCCTGTCCTTCAATGTGAAGTTCACTTCCAATGGTAGCGTGTCAGTGGTGGTGGAGACTACGGAGAAAGGACCCCCGTACGTCATCCACTACATCACCAGCTCCCTTCTCATTTCCTTCAAGGACAGGCACGTCACCTATGGCATTGGCCCCCGAGCAGGCTGGAGTACATTGAGTCGAGACCTGGTTACTGACCTGCGTAAAGGGGTTGGTTTGTCCAACACAAAAGTAGTGAAGATGACTCGGATCATGCCGCGGCGCGTGGTCCAGCTGGAACTGCATGGCTCAGGCTTCATTAGCAACATCAGCATTTCGTCTACAGCTCACATGGCTGCCTTTTTTGCTGCAAGTGACTGGCTCCTGCGCAATCAGGATGAGCGTGGCGGGTGGCCCATTAGAGTGGCACGGAAGCTGGGGGAGGGCTTTAGGACCTTAGAGCCTGGCTGGTACTCAGCAATGGCCCAGGGCCAAGCGATGTCCACTCTAGTGAGGGCTTACCTGATCACACATGACCCAGTGTACCTCAGTGCTGCTATGAGGGCCACAGCACCATTCAAACGAACGTCGGAGCAGCATGGCGTGAAAGCCTTGTTCATGAACAAATACGACTGGTATGAAGAGTACCCAACCATGCCCAGCTCCTTCGTGCTCAATGGCTTCATCTACTCTCTGATTGGCTTGTACGATGTGGCAGAAATAGCAGGGGACAAATTTGGCAGAGAGGCTGGCATACTGTTCAGCCGAGGATTAGAGTCCTTGAAAGCCATGCTGCCACTGTTTGACACAGGTTCTGGAACTGTGTATGACCTGAGACATTTCACATTGGGTGTGGCACCAAATCTAGCACGCTGGGACTACCACACCACTCACATAAACCAACTGCAGCTGCTAGCTTCCATAGATAGTTCGCCCATTTTCAGAGACTATGCCAAACGCTGGAAGACTTATCTGAAAGGGGGTCGGGCCAAGCACAACTAAGGTTATCCCAAAATGTCATGTTAGTCAAAAATTTTTACTAAAGAGTACCTCCCAATTGTTAAGATCTGTGTATAAATTTAAAAGAATAGGTTGTTGAACATATGTGTTAGAAATGTGACAATTAGAGGTGTGCCAATCTGCTCTGCACACCAATCAAGGCGTATTTTATGGAACCGTATTAGCTGTTTTACACTCAAGCTAATTTCCATCAATTTGTAAAGCTACATTCTGCAACTGTTGCCAAGGTGACTTTTTCTTCATTTTTTTGGACAATAGCAAGCAGTCTAAATGTCTGCCAAACAATGATATGAAGTATCTGAACTGTCAATATATCAGCAGTGGTTAAGCTTCCCACCTTTCAGCAAATCGTTGGTAAAGTAGCTGCATGTGGTACTCGGAATAGTCAGCTTGGTGATTACAGCATGTTTAATGCTGAAAAAAGGGGTGCTTTGCACATATTGGAGCGAGTTGACATACAAAGTTGACAATATCCACTTCCCTTCCAGTATGTTTCATTTCAAAAACTAATTTCATTCAATGTATGTACATACTTAGACTTTAAAGACAACTGTTTAACATATTGGTACTGTCCAATAAAAAATATGTATCTGCATTTTAGTCCAGTTTTAGTTTTCAAACCTTGTAGCTGCACTGCACACTGTTTAAATAATTCTAAATGAATAGACCAATAGAAATGCTGTAACATTAGTCAAATATTTTAAATAAACTTCTATTCAAAGAGCATTTTTGTTTTCTCCTGTAAAGTTGCCATTTTGGAGATACATGGTTTTCATTGGACAGCAATGATATGCATATGCTAAAATTTGATACTAGTTCAGCATTTGAAAGTAATTGGTAGCCTGACATTAATAATAAATTGGTTAGGAGGATTGGTTTTGCTAACTTTGGTGTACTGCAAATGTGCATTGTGTGGCTGTTGTGTCTTATGGAAATACAAATCTTATTGCACTTACTGTGGGCAAATACTTTAGACTTGCTGGCAATACTGGAGACAAAGTACAACTTAATTAGAGTCGCAGCTGAGAAATTTCATCTAGTAGTTTAAGTGCAGTTGATGTACATTCATATTTTATGAAGTTGATGAGCTTTTAATTAAAGCAGCATTTTAGATTGTTTGGTTCTTACACTTTAAAGATTGTAGTAGTAGTAGTGAAAGTTCCTTTACATTTAAAAAATCGGTTAAGCAGTCAAAGCAATTCTGATATTTACATGCACTTTAAGATAAGCACAGTCAGTTTAGTGTATTATGATCTGATAGTCAGCAGTGATAGAAGCAAATAGGACTGTGAATTTATGTGGAGTTGAACTGAGTAATGATGAACAGCATATTGTTCTGCTTTATGACCAGGATTGTTTGTTCTGTTTGAGGTCTTGTGGGGTGTGCAATAGTTTTAAGTGACATGTTGGATGTTGTATGTTGTATTTATTTTTATGTGGTAACCAAATGTGAATTTGAACTTTCTTTGGTCATTTGGTCATAAAGTTTGAATTTTAGGCAATGAGCCAAATGGCTTACATAACAGATTTCTGATAAATGTGCTGGTGTAGGATTTCTGCTTGATTGTTTTATATTATGAGCAGCTTAAATTAAAAAAATAAAAGTATTTAGGCATTATGATTGCATGTGCTTCTCTCATTTACTAGTTCTCCTCTTTTAGTGGTGTTTCATTCTTAACAAAAAGTGGCAAAACAGATAAGCTCACATTCCTTTTCAAACTCTGTTAAACTGATTAAAAAGAATACTCTCTGATGAACACGAGACTGTGCTGTTTGTAAGGAAATGGAACAAAATTACGTGTACTTACAATATCTATTTCAAGACATTTATCAAATGAAATGATACAAATAAGAGTCCGGTCTACAAGTGACATATGTGGTACACATCTCTGTGTACCACCTCAGTGGATTTAAATCAAGGCAATTATAGTTTAATTGAAGTGTAGGATTTGGCTTTAATTTAAGGGCTTTAATGAGAATATTGCTCAAATGATTTAAAGATTACAAACAGTAATTGGACCAGCTAACGTAAATTTAAGGGTTATTTTTTAATATGTGGATTGTTGCTGGTTGTTTGTATCATGCTTCATTAATTTCAATTCCTGCTAAAATGAGTTTAGGCTGGATGAAGGGCTCAACAGTCAATTTTGTTGCCTTAAGAAGCTTTTATAACATATTTAAGTCATTATCCATCTTTACTATAAAGTACCTTTCCTCCAGTTTTGCAGCATTTGACTGAATCGGAGCAGAAAGTATAGCTCTGTATACTTTAGATTTCATTCTGCTAGTTTCCTTCAGCAGTCACAACAATAAACATAGACTCAGTTCCACTGGCAACCATACATGCCAGTGCAAAAACACTGTTTTCACTACAATATGCAGATGAACTGGGATGCTTCATCATCATCATCTTTCCATCCATCTTCTTATCTACTTTATCCAGGTCAGCTTTGCGGTGGGTGCAGAGCCTCTCTGAAATCATAGGATGCAGAATACTCATAGGAAACCCTCACAGACAGGGAGAGTACAACAAACATTTCACAGAAAGTGACCTGAGTGAAGATTGAACCCACAACTTCAGGCCCCAGGAGCTATATGAAACATGCACTCCTTGTGGCACCACTCAATCAATTGAAAAGTTTATCTCTTATATACAAAGTCATACACAGGATAATTTAATTTTATAGCAATTTAAAGGCAAAAACAAGTACAGCTGTGTACAATACTGTAGGTACCATGCAGTGAAAAAGTGCCTTAATAACACATACTGCACTAGGGTTATATATTTGCAAGAACCTGGTTATACGATACTTATCGCAATACATGGATAACAACTAATTATATTGAGATGCACTGTGATATTGTAAGCAAGGTGGTTTATTTTTAGATCAAAGTATAGAAAACACACCGTCATACACATACAATCTGAGCAAAAGTATGATGAATTTATTACAGATGTGGTGGTGTTTTTATGAATTTATGAATAATGTTTATCATTGCTGTCCAATGAAAAACACATATCTCCAAAATGCCAGCTTTACAAGAGAAGGCTAAATGTTCTTGACTTTAAATGGAAGTGAATGTAATATAGAACTTGTTTTGTGCAATTTTACAATATTATGTAAACTTAGTGCAGTACATTTAAGCTGGCATTGTCAGCATCTGAATACTTATGAAACTGACTTCACATAGCAAGGTGACCCCAGTGTTGCACAGCCTACTTAATCTTTGTCCCATTGTGGTGGACAAAACATCTGCATGCATATGTTATGCGGGAAGAGGCTGGGAACTGGATCTCTAAAGCGGCTTTGTGACAGCATTCATTGTGAAAAGTGGAAATTGATTGGTATTGCCAATTGAATGTCACAAAGCAGTGAGCAAGGAACCAGGCTCACAAGGCAGCACCCCCTTCAAACTACATTAATGATGGAGTTGACCCCCACTGGACCCCCACGCCTGCAGTAACACATCTGTAAATATGTTGATTTGGTGGTATACATAACAGCAAGAGAAGCAGATACTGACACTCTGATAATTAGTCTGTGAATACAGGTGGGAAACCTGGCTTTGTGGAAAAGTGACTGAAGTGACTCGAGAGATGTTTCCAGAGGTCTGGTCTTGTTTCAATGGTACTAGTTGTTGGTTTTAGCGGCCTGAACGGCTTTGCTGCCCTGAAGGCAGTGTGTACGGCTGAATCGACGTGCTCTATGCTCGGTTATCCTGCCTGCCGTAGTGACGCAGCGTCGTGGCTCGACTGCTTACGCCTGCGTACGCCTAGGCGTCCACAGAGCTTGTTAGCAGCAGTAGCAGCAGCAGCTCGGTTTTGTCGACGCTTTCAAAGCCAGCGCGGTCAGAATGCCTCGGTTGTAAAGCAGCGGGAGGACATGAACGTGGTGGCAGGGCTGCGCGGCGCGGCGGGGCTGTGTTTCAGAGGGCGCTTGTGTTGCCAGGGCCGCTCGGTTACTAACGGGCTCGCGTAGCTACGTTAGCCAGCTAGCCTGGAGCTGCGCCTTCGATGACACATCAGTCCGGGAATTCAGCGGAGCGGGTATGTCGTCCGCCGGCCGCTGTGAGGGCTTTAGTCCGGCTTGGCTCGTCCGGGGCGCTCGCGGACGCTCTTGCGCGTCGCCGCTGCGCTGTTTTCGTAAAGCACGGCGCTGTTGCTAATGTAATCACCGCCGGCTGCCAAGCCGTGTCCATATTTGGGCGGCGCGCCGGACCCTCTCCCGGTCAGGTTATTGTTAGCTGCACTCAGGGCTTTGACCGACCCCGCTTTTCGGGTGAGGTGATGAGGACGGTGGTGGTGATGGTGATGGTGAGGTGGGATTTGCTCTGAGCGAGGCTTTGACGCAGTTCTCATCCGAGGTGTCCAGCAGAGCCACAGTCTCGGTACAGTGACACGAAAGAAGGTTGTTCTGGTCAACAGCACCAGTAGTGTCCGAGCTGAGCTGGGATTACTGGAGCCCCGTTCCTGACCATGTAGAGAAGGTCGTAGGATGGTTTGTTTACCTGCAAGTGTCCTCTGTTGCTCTGTCAGCTGACAGCATCAATCACCACGCCGCGGTCAGAGGGGTTTGGACAACTCGATGTGGAGAGTAACACAATTCAGCTGGAATTTATGTCTGCTTAATGGTGTACAGGGTTTAGGAGACTAGCTGATAGTTTTCACAATCAAGGGGGATAAAGAGTGTGTTATCTCTTGCTGTAGCTCTGAAAAGTATAGAAGTACTTGTTTTAACATTTATTCTGAAATCCATGACCTGTCACTAAAGTTTGCTGGGTTGATTTTTGCTCCTTTTTCCTAGGCTGCATGGCCTGTGTGCTGCTGAGTTAGTAACTGGCCTTTGTGAGAGGAAGGGCCGAGACAGGCACTTGGCCTGAGAGAAAGAGAGAGACAGAGAGAGAGAGAGAAAGAGAGAGAGATCCAGAGAGTGAGAATGGCAGTGCAGAACAGGAATGCTGTGCTGGTCCTCTCTGGACGGGAGCGTGGGGCCTGGATGTTGGGCTCCCAACGTCACTTGCAGCAGCTGGTGGAGGAACGGACTCGTTGGATGAAACTGCAGAGTCAGGTAGACGGACCCTTTCAACAGCAGCTTTCAACTCTAAAATATGTTGCCTGTATAATCTTGATTTCCAAACTTATTTTTAATTCTTTTTTTTTCTTTCTTGTTTTCCACAGAAGGTTGAACTTCCGGATAACCCTCGCTCAACCTTCTTATTGGCCTTTAGCCCAGACAGGTAGGCCGTAAATTGGTGTCAGTACACTTTGATTATTTTATTATGTTTGGACATCTTTGTCTTAGTATTTGAATTTGGAACTAATGAGGATTGGTATGTAACAGTCATATCTCCTGCTCATGTTTGTGATGTTCTTGTTGCCTTCATAGGAACCTCATGGCCTCCACTCATGTGAACCACAACATTTACATCACAGAGGTGAAGACGGGAAAGTGCCTGCATTCTCTGGTGGGTCACCGACGGACACCATGGTGTTTAACATTTCACCCAACTATCCCAGGTCTGGTGGCCTCTGGTTGCCTTGACGGAGAAGTCCGCATCTGGGATCTTCATGTAAGTACCTTTTCCTAGGATGAATGGACTCATGATATGTTGTTTTTGTGATTTTTGGTGCATGGGTTAGATTTGTGAATGTTATATTGATTGTCATTATGTTGCATTGTTGTGGTCCAGGACAGTGTAGGGGTAGGTGGTTTAGCATAGACAGTTGATTACACATGATGCAACGTAGTATTTTTATAGTTTTTTATAGTTTTATAGTATATAGAGAATAATTTACATTGATATTTATAGTTTACAGCTAAATTATCATCATTGAGCAAAATGTTTTTGAAAGCAACTGAGGGGGCTTCAGAAAGTCCAATATTTCCCCCAGTCTTGTGACTTTTTTTTAATGACAGTTTGGGAATTAGGCTTGTAACTATCCATTATGTCCATTATGATTGAATTGTTGAATTACCTAGAAAAGGAAACTAGACATTTGTTTTGTCATTATCTAAATATTTCAAATAAAAATCAAGGATTTCTTTTCCTTTTGCACAAACCAAACTTTGTAGACCCTAACGTATTTTAGTATCATCTGCATTGCTTCTGAAAATGTTGCTTTACTCATTGTAAATGTGAAAAGCAAATCTTGCATGACATTGAAAGTATACATATTGAAGTCATCTGATTGTTCAAGAACTATTCAACATGTTTTACCGCTGATGATCAAAGACGAATTAAAACATTCATTTGTGTGGTCGGTGATATTGTAATCAAGTCTGACGTTAGTGAACACAGAAACAGCTGGTCATCAGCTAGGTCATGTAGAGCTGAGCAGTTGGTGACGTTAATTAGCTGTATTTATTGATGCTGAATTGATTAAATGTAGCAGCTCTGTTAAGAATATGTGAGGAGAGTGTAGAAGTTAAAAAGCGAAGTCCAGTAATAATAGACAGATAAAACATTAGTCATCCAGACAGGAATTAAGTCTAGTTCTGGACTATGCAGAATTCAAAAGGGAGATTAGGCTCAGTCTCTGGTCAGGATGCTGACCCAAAAAGATTAACTGCTTACCTGTTGTCTTGTTTGCATTTTTCCTATTCCAGACACAGTCTAGAAAAGCTGAAAAGATTACTCCTAAAAGTGTCATTTTTGCGTGCTGCTGGCACTTTCAGCTCCTATATTTCACAATTTTATCATATCACTCATATTAAGGGGTAGCACTGGGCAATGATATTTATAGTTATAGTAATATGTAACAATAAGAGTGTTAGTTCTTCTAGAACATTGACCAACTAAATATATATATTTTTAACAAGGACGCATTTTTCCTGTTTCTTTATTTTTTCCCAAGATTTTGACACTTCATTTTGACAATTCATTTTAGTTTTTAGAGGAGAAGTTCATCAGAAATGTATTACTGTTGCCTATTTTAGTCTGTAATTCAGTGCTATTTGTTGTGCAGGGCGGCAGTGAGAGCTGGTTTACTGAGGGGAATGTAGCCATTGCATCTCTGGCCTTTCACCCCACTGCCCAGCTTCTGCTGATTGCCACCAACAACGAGCTGCACTTCTGGGACTGGAGCCGCCCTGAGCCTTTTGCTGTAGTCAAGACTGGTAGTGAGACTGAGCGTGTCAGGTAAAACAGTTGTTTTAGTATAATTGTGAATTTCTGAGGACAATTACTCTTTTATTAATTACTTGTACACATTTGTTTCCCAGGCTAGTAAGATTTGATCCTCTTGGCCACAATCTTTTGACGGCTATTGTGAACCCATCCAACCAACAGGTACAAGCCTTTTGTTTTCCAGATTGTTGCATGTTGTTTTGATGAACATTGTCCTTGTGGGTGTTTCACAAAACTTGGTTTCTCTGTTTGCGAAGTAGCATGTGAAAAGTCAAGCCTGCCCAGTAGGATGAGAGGTCAAGGATGTTTATTATATGCGGTCCTCTTTTGCTGATCCATGTAGATTTTGTTGAATGTTTTATGGGCCATGTTTTGAGATTAATTAGTTACTCACATGTGCTTTGTACTTTGTAGAATGATGAGGACTCTGATGTTCCTATGGACAGCATGGAAATGGCACTGTTTCGCCAGCGCTCCCTGTTGCGCTCTCCTCCAGTTCGCCGCACCCCAATCTTGCACAATTTCTTGCACATCCTTTCCTCGCGCTCCTCTGGAGCAGCCACTGGGGACCAGACTCGCCCTGCACCAGAGCCCCATGAGCCTTCTGCCAACATGCCACTGTTCCAGTACCCTGGACGGGCAACAGATCTGGGCGACCACCCTTCCCAGCAGGGCTGCACTCAGCACCTGGGTCTAGGCTGCTTGTGCAACCGCTGTGCTGCATCTCAAAGCGTTCTTGGCCAGAACCCCTCACCCCTTCCACCTTCTGATTCTCCCCGCTCTCATGCTCACCCACAGACTCACGCTGCCCCGGGTACTTCAGCCTTCTCCACGACTCCCAGCCAGTCCCGGCCTCCTTCAGACAGGCCTTCTGCTTTTAGTAGTGTGTATAGTGCAACTGCGGGGAGCTCGCTCCACAGAGGCCTTTCGTCTCTCAGAACTAGCCTACCCATGGGCCCACAGTCAGGCAGTCCTCTGGAGCCCGTTCGTCTGCCTGGGGCAGAGTGGTCCGGAAACCTTCTGAGCACAGGGCCTGAGTCTGCCCTTGGTGCTGGTGTTGCAGGTATTGGCACCAGGGGTGTTGTACTTCCTCCCAGGACTAGCTCCTCAGCCATGGGGCTGCACTCACTGCATAGATACTCTGATGGCTCCTCTTCCTCTCCCATATACACATCAGCCACTGAGGGTCGTGGTCTGGTGATGCCTGGCACAGACCCTAGACAGGTTAGGGCCAGCGATGGCACCAGCAGTGGCCATCATCCTTTCTATGATAATGCCCAGCGGAACAACCCCGCGTCCATCCGGAATGTCCTCCAGTGCAACTTGAGCCGCTACTTTATGGAGTATGAACGCATGCAGGACTTGGAGCGACCTGGCGGCAGCCGAGAGGTGGCTGGCCAAGGACCAGTGCAGGAGCTGTTGGCCAACAGTATTGATTCTGAAAGACCTGGGCCTTCCCACCGGAGCTCCTCTCACCCTGCAGAGGGTAGCAGCAGTGCTGGGCTGCCTCACAGCCATCCCAACCGCTGCCGCTCGTGCCACAACCTTCTTACCTTCAATCACGATACTCAGCGCTGGGAGCGTTCTGGACAGACTTCCTCCACTGCCTCTCAGGACAGCGCTCCTTGGCAGCTGACTGTGCCTGCCTTCGATGACCCCACTCAGAACTCAAGAGGAGAATCCCATACCCCAGAGATGAGAGCCTTGGACCCTGGCGAGTCGTCCTCCAGCCTGCGGGGACAGCAGCCAATGGGTCTAGTGTACAACCAGGAGACGGGACAGTGGGAGAGAGTGTATCGGCAGGCCACAGCCAGCCCCTCCACAGACGCAGCACAAGAAGCCTTAAACCCAGAGGTGCCTGTGGACAACCCTGATGAGGACTCACTCAGAAGGTGGGCTTCATATTGTTACTATGTATTGAAAGTGGAGCAGGGTATTGTTTAGGGCTGGGCAGTATGACTATTGTCGTTTTGTTGTAAATTCTGTTATGATGCACGATATACTTTTTATGAGGATTTTGTGGATCTCATACCAACTGCACAGTGTATTGCAATGAGTGTAATTCTGTTTAGTTGGACGAAGTGCAGCACATTTTGCATAAAAATCACTGTACTCAGTGTGTGGTTTTATTGAATAGCAATATGTGTCTTTAAATTTTGTTAAATTATTTTTAGCATATTGCCCACCTGTAGTATTGCCACCTTGGAGTTCAAAGTGTTGCTTTAGAAAGAATGTTCAACTTTAAATCAAAGGGTCTGCTCACATCTAGTAAAGTTGCTCTACCTTTCTTGTATGTGCAGAATACCAGGCAAACAGTGTACTAGGTACTCAAACAATTATTCTTGTTTTAGGAGGCTTTTAGAGTCATCACTTTTCCCTTTCTCCCGGTATGATATGTCTGGATCCCGAGACCACCCAATTTACCCAGACCCTGCCAGGTATTTGAAATTAAATTAAAACTAACTTGGGACAGATTCAAGGACAGTTTGGTTTCATGTTGTCATTTTGTCTTCTTCAGGTTGTCTCCAGCTGCATATTATGCTCAGAGGATGATCCAGTATCTGTCACGGAGGGAAAGCATTCGTCAGCGCTCTTTACAAAACCGCCTGCGCACTCTCTCCTCTTCCTCCGACAACCAGCCTGGCAACCCTTCATCTACACCAGCAGAGGGCAGTGACGCTGACTATGAGGAGATAGAGTGGGTTTCATATCTCTTTATATTTCAGGTTTTTGATGTTTCCGGGTTGATGAGTGATGTGACAATTGTATATTTCATCATAGCAGCAAAGAAAATGGTATTCTCTTAGCAGTGTTCACCACAAAGATGTGCTGGTTTGAGTTATTGGCCTGTTGTAGCATCGTCTTCTTTTAAAAGCTACAGTGTTGGTTGGAAGTTTACAGACTTTCATCATGGACATGAATGTCATGGCAGTATTGAGTGATGTTTCTTTGATTCTGATGATTCTGGATCAGAATGAGTGACCTCATAGATATTTAATAGAGAAAATAGCACGAGGTCAAATATATACATGCACAGGATTCCTAAACTATGTAGCACATTTGGTGAACATGAAATTTTAGACCATTTTTTCAGTAATGGAAACATCTGGACAATGATAATAATGTTTTCACTATAAAACATTCTCGTGTATATAGGACACTGTTTAACATATATGCCTCACAAACATTGGCACATTTCATTGTAAATCATTTAGCTGTGTGAGCAACTTTTTAAACAAATGTTTTATTGCTGGCTTGCATCAGTCCATCAGCAGTTTTCAGAGTAGTTGTATGTCATTGGCTCAAGTTTTAGAAATGAAGATGTAAGGACTATGTATATGTTTATCTTTAATAAGCGAGACACACTAAAATAATGCTAGTCTTCTTTCTCTCCAAGGCAGCTCAGAAACCAATGACCCTTACATTTGATAAAACACTAAATCATTTTCTGAGGGATTCACATTTTATGGAAAATACTTGCATATAGTTCTAGATATTACATTTAGTAATAGTGTGTGACAAATTTTTACCGCTTAATACCTTCACTGTACATATGATGCGATTAGTGGAAGTAATTGAACATGTCTGGGAAAATACTTTTCTAAACACCAGATACTTTTAATAGCCATCAAAAACCTTCAGGAATTTCCTGATTGTAAAGTTTTGTTGATGTATTTTTGTTTCCTTGTTTATTCTGTGACCAATTTTGGTATGCATTTGGAGTCAATGTCTCATTTGTGTCCCAAGTTTCAATGTCTAGATCAGTTGTTTTCAAACTGTGGTAACTCAGCATGACTTTTGCTGCATGCACTAAAATGTTAAGGACTGAAATTTATATAAAAAAAAAATCAACTGCATTTTTCATAACATTGCATTTGTGTTTAATACTAAGCCTGTATGTTTATATTCTATATATACTAGTGCATTTCAGAAAAAAAGAAAATTGTGGAAAAAGTTAATTCGTGTTTATAATTTCATACAAAAAGAGTCAGGTTTCATCGTCATTACATATAAAGTGACCCATTTCTTTTCTTTTCTTTTTCATTCATATATACATATTTGTTCATCAAATCAGAAATCCAGAAACTCACATTATTACAGTATTTAAATTCAGGTGTGACCAAATTAGAAATCAGTATCAGAATTTAAAATTGTACAAATTTCGAGTTGAAAATCTTGAAATATCGCTGTAAATGTAATGAATTTTTAAAATATAGTTAATACAGATTTTTATTAAATTATGAACAAAAAACATTCAAAATATTAAACATTTTTGAGAGGCATACTTATGTTTTAATGTATAATTTTTAATTTATGCAACTTTAGGACTGTTTGTCTTGAATTTGGTTTGGATTTGTGTTTAGAATATTTTCATTATATTCCATTATGTATTCAGCCTTTACTTTAGATGAGTGTTGTTTGGTCAAAACTTCAGCTGATTAAAAATTAGACTTCTAATAAAGCTTTTGTCCTATGCTTTTTAATTTATTTAATATGTTGGTTGCTTTTGTCCCCCGACAAGGTTTTATGCCAGTGTGTTCATAAATTTTTCTAATTATAGGGAACCTGGAGACAGGACAAGACACCGAATGCCCCGCAATGCACGAATGTCTGCACCCTCCCTAGGCCGCTTTGTGCCCAGGTCAGTCAGGATTTACTGTGTGTCATTATCATTAGGTTTGATTTGCTTCGGTGCTTTGGGTGTTTTTGTATGTAAAGGAAATTAAAAAGTCTTTTTGAAGAACAGTGACAGTCATTAGCTTGAGATATTTTTGTTTAACTATTTTTGTTCTGTGTTATTTTTTTTGAAGGAGGTTCCTGTTGCCTGAATATCTTCCTTATGCTGGTATTTTTCATGAGAGGGGTCAATCAGGTCTGGCAACTCACTCGTCAATCAACAGAGTGTTGGCAGGTACATGGCGTACATTTAGACTTCCTGTTTATTCAGCTGAAATATAAGATTAGATAAAAAGTTTTTACCTGATTGAGTGGTTCCTGCCTCTGCCCATTTCATAAATGTGAAGCATATTTAAAGAGAGAAGTACATGATCTATTGCAAGGATCATTTGATTTGAGCTCTTGAGTGCTGTTTCCAATCATTGTTATTGTTTTTGTTTTTTTCCAGGTGCATCGATTGGTGATGGTCAGTCAGCAGTGGCCAGTAATATAGCCAACACAACTTACAGGCTGCAGTGGTGGGACTTCACCAAATTTGACCTCCCTGAGATCAGCAATGGTATTTTATCAGATATATAAAATCATTTCAATGCAAAATGTACTCGACACACTCAGATCTGAAGTTTGATTACTAAAAGTGAAATGTTTTGACTAATCTAAAAAAAAAAAAGAGGCAAAAGGCCAATCATGCCATTCTATTATATCCAGTTGATGGTAACTTTTCTCTTGTTGTATATTTGTGTGTAGCTTCTGTGAATGTGCTGGTTCCACACTGCAAGATCTATAATGATGCTAGCTGTGATATCTCGGCGGATGGGCAGCTCTTGGCTGTGTTTATACCCAGCAGCCAGCGGGGCTTTCCAGATGAGGGCATCCTCGCCATCTACTCTCTTGCCCCCCACAACCTGGGAGAGATGCTCTACACCAAAAGATTTGGTGAGTGAACCTTTTGCATAAAATAAAATTCCTAATTAAATTGGAATAATTGGTGAAATGTTTTATGAAGTTTTTTTTTTATGTAACTGAGAAAAACCTTGTGCTTCTTCTTCAGGTCCGAATGCCATCTCTGTCAGCCTATCTCCAATGGGTTGTTATGTAATGGTGGGATTGGCCTCTCGCAGGATCCTTCTCCATCCTACCACCGACCACATGGTGGCACAAGTGTTTCGTTTGCAGCAACCCCATGGGGGAGAGACTTCCATCAGAGTGAGTGCATTTTTCTCATTGTGGTGTTTTTCTTGCTTCAAATTCCACTTGATGCCGTTTTCCAAAGTAAAAATGTTAATTTATGCTTGTCTTTTAACCCTCACATTTCTCTGCTGTGTAGATGGTGTACAATGTGGTGTACCCAATGGCTCCAGATCAACGCAGGCATGTCAGCATCAACTCTGCACGCTGGCTGCCTGAGCCTGGAATGGGCCTAGCCTATGGGACCAACAAAGGAGATCTGGTTATCTGCAGACCTGTGTGAGTGATCCCCAAGACTCCCCAGCTCATGCTCAGATTTCTGTGGTAAACACTATTGTAGAAATAAAAGAAAGAAGTCACATTGTTTGGCATAGCAGTATGAAAGATTTTAGCCCCAGCATTTAAATTGTCTGTGGCATTGAGCACACTCGCTCAGTAGTGAATAGAGGCAGGCCACATACTCATCCAGAGCGATTGGCAGCCACCTCAGCACCCAGGGACCAAATGGTGATTAGGAGCCTTATTAAAGAGCAACTCAGCCGTAAATGTTGAGGGAGGGGAAGAAAGCTTTGACCTAACACATCTTGCCAGTACATGGAGATGAACAAACAACCATCCCGTCCAAATCCTGCTTCTCTAAATTTAGGCCCTTTGTTATTGGTAGAGTTAATGGTTCTAGTGCAAAGGTTCAGTATTGTTGCCCTGTATTAATACAGCTTGTCCAGTTTTAAAATGTAAAATTCAGAAAGCAGAAAATGTAGTGTTGCCACAGGTTCTCAGACTAATGGCGAGGCATATATTTGGAGACACATTTCTACACTGTTCTTAACAAAGACTAATCTTTTATTTTTAATGATTTTGCGTAAAAGCAGAATTTTGAAAACCCACATTTTTTATTTTATTACAACCATTTTAGTCACTGATGAATGGTGTTGCATGCTGTTAGAAAGAGGGGGAAATCTAAATAGTTTCTAATGGAAACAACAAACTATGACAAGACATTTAAAATATTATATCTGAATTAGAAACTCACTGTAAGTGTATTTCCAAATACCCAGTAATACTGTATACCACAGTCGATTGAGAATGGAAAAGTATAAAATATTAATGCATTAATGAAAGTTACAGAAGTACCTGGGCTTGCATTCCCCCCCTTTTTTTATATATTTATTGATTGATTGACAAGTATATTAGAGCAAATTATCAGTCTACTAGCAGCATAATACTTTCAGTAAAACAAAAACATTCTATGGAAAATGACTGGCCCAAGGATAATTTTAACTTATCTTTATGCTGAGTGTCTTGGAACAGAAGTGCTTTCAAGAGGTGATGCAGTACCTGCAAATAAGTGCATGCTTTAGCTGTGTTGCTTTGTTAGGAGCTAAGCATAAACCACATAGATCAATTTAGGGTAAGAATGTGGAATGCTTCAATGATGAGTAAATAAATGGATAGACAGTATGCTGAATAAATGAGGGTTTGTTAATGTATTTAAGTGAAAATTGTTCTTTATTTTTAGTGACTACCGGAATGATGGAGACAACAGTGCTGATCAGAGCTCAGATCCTCTTTTTAACATAAATAGCAGCGGCAGTAGCAGTCGCACTCGTGGAGTGGAACGCCCAGGGTGAGGAAACTGCACTGATCTCAGTGCATGTTCAAAGTTTCTAAGACATAATTCATTTGCTAATACATAATATACAGTGTCCTGATATCCTCTTCCATTGGGATTTTAATCATTTCCCGACTCTGTTTATAGGACAAGTAGATCTGGGTGGCGTTTGGACAGGGATATGGGACTGATGAACGCCATTGGCCTGCAGCCTCGGCAGCCCGTACCCTCAGTGACTTCACAAGGCACGCAGACCCCAGTTGTGCGGCTACAGAACGCAGAGACTCAAACAGAGAGAGAGCTTCCCTCAACAAGTGTGTTCCAGACTATTCACAGACCACAACAGAGTAAGAGACTCACGCAGACAATATTTCACCAGTGCTTCATTTGCGAGTTTACCCATATAATATTCCTAATGCGCACTTGCCTCGCTTATCCTGGTTTGACTAATCAACCCACGTTGTACTGAGACTTGTGGGGCTGGTTTCCTGAACAGCAGTTAAGCTTGGTCATGGAAATGTTGAGTAGTTCAGGACTATCCTGTCCTGGAAATTGTTTAGAGTCATTTTATGAGGCTGGTGGTTCAAATCCAGGTTCATGCTGCTCATCGGCAGCCGGGGTCCAGAGGGAGAGAAATTGGCTTGCTCTCCCTCGGGGGGTGGGTAGATGGCGCTCTTCCCACATCTCACAAGTGTGCTGCTGGTCGACACCGTCATCTGCGGTCCATTGCGTCAGATCCGGGGATCCAGCGTTCTCCTCCAAGCGCGATGGCTGCCCGGCAACGATGCAAATGGCGGCAGTAGGAGCAGGGCATGTAATGTGGAAGGCTACTTAGGGGGATGGGTAAGTGGCACGTCTAAATTAGTAGGGGCGAAAAATTTGCTCTATTTAGCAGAAATAGAGGTGATGTTCATTTATTTGGGTCTTGCTTTACTCAGGACTATATTTGTAAAGTTTGTATGCAGGCATGTTTTTTCTTAATATAAAGTACTCATTAAGTGATGGATGCTCCTCCCGATTTGCCTTTAGTGGTGGAGACTAGTGAGGTTCAGACTACTAGTACAGAGACACTCGCAGGGAATGAGTTGCGGCACACATCAACACCTGCACTGGTCCATGGAGCAGCTTCTCATGAACCCTCTTCCCAGACTGATCCAGTGACTACCAACAATGGTATCTATATCTATAAACACCCCCCCCTCCCCATCATCTATAATTGAATAACTATCCACAGCGTTGTATTGCCTACACACATTGCACAGTGTGCCCTTTATACCTCTGCACTACAAAACTTTGGATTCTTAAATCTCAGTCTGATAGATATATAATTTTTTTGTTTTCGTATCGTTACGCATTTCTGTTTTTGAATTTTGTTTATGGTGCATCCAGAAAGTATTCACAGCGGTTCATTTTTTGCACTTTTTTTGTTACAGCCTTATAGCAGAATGTATTTAATAAATTTTTTCCCTTGAAATTCTACAAATAATACCCCACAATGACAAATGAAAGAAGGGTCAAGGGAGACATCTTTGATGATAACCTGCTCCAGAGCACTCTGGACCTCAGCCTGGGATGAAGGTTTATCTTCCAACAGGACAACAAACCTAAGCACACAACCAAGATAACAAATGAGTGGCTTCCTGGGTCCTTCAATGGCCCAGCCAGATTCCAGACATGAACCTGATTGAACATCTCTGGAGAGATCTAAAAATGGCTGTGCATTGATGCTCCCCATTTAATCTGATGGAGCTTGTGAGGTTCTGCACAGAGGAATGGGAGAAACTTCCCAAGATGTGCCAAGCTTGTAGCATCATACTCAAAAAGACTTGCTTCAACAACTGAAGTGCTGAACAAAGGCTGTCAATACTTATGTGCATGTTATATTTTAGTGTTATGTAAATTTGCAAAGATTTCTAACAAACATTTTTATATGGTCATCATGTGGGATTGTGTGTAGAATTCTAAAATAAATGTAATTTATTTTGAAGTAAGATTGTAACAACAAAGCACTGTGAATACTTTCTGGATGCACAGTATATGATTTAATCCTTATACATTATCTAATGATTATTTGAGATAATTAAATTAACTCTAATGTTGCTCAGTGATCTCAAACTCAAATAAGTATCAAATACAATACACTTGTCTTAAAAAGGTTTCATTAGGATTATTATTAGTTGTTACTCGATTGTAATGCATTGCAGTTTTCTAGTAACTACTATGAACCTGTGTAGTTCTGAGAGTGATGGTTACGTGGCGTTTCATAGGTTCAATTCCTGTTTCATTTTAGGCACAGCCTCAATGACCTGTTGGGTCACTCATGACACAAAATATACATTTTCTTCTCCACTTTCAGGGGAGTCTCAGGTAGATCCTGGCCTAGGGGAGGACGCTCTGTCCCGGATCCGGCGGCTCATGGCAGAGGGTGGCATGACTGCGGTTGTCCAGAGAGAACGCAGCACTACTATGGCCTCCATGGGGGGCTTTGGGAACAACATTGTGGTCAGTCATCGCATTCATCGTGGCTCACAGACCCCTGCTGGAGCAACACAGCCCAGCGCCCCAGAGTCTGGCCCCAGCACAGGACAGCTCTTCGCAGACTCCTCAAATGCACATTCTGTAGCTTCAGGGTCTCTTCCTTTGGAAATGCAATCTACTTCTTTTCTGTTGACTCCAGGCCCTAGTACAGCATTGGAGGCAGTGGCGCCCTCCGCAGCCATGGAGGACAGTGTGGGGGACAGTCAGATGGAAGAACCCCATGCCCAGCCCTCCTCCAATAGTTTGTACACGTCAAACATCCGTAGCAACAACAACCGCAACAACAACAACCGTGAGGGTAACAGCAGGGACTACTCTGATGACCTGTACAGCAGATAGTGCTACCTCTGGCTGTCAGAGAATTACGCACATCTCATTGTAGCAGGCTGGTCTGCTTGTGGCAGACTGTGAAAGGTTCTCCTGATGGAATAGAACACTTGGGCGGAACTGCGTGCCTGTGTTTTTGCCTCCTCCTGCTTTGGCCTTATTTGCAGACGAATGAGTGCCAAGTTTCCATGCCGTCTCCCTTCAGAGGAGACATCAACCTGCCTCTCAGAAACGTTACACAGATGTGTTTTTTATTGGTTTTGTCCCCCCCCCCCCAACACACACACACATACACCCTTTGTGGAAGGCCATTGTTGTTGCACTTGGTCATTGCACTTCAACTGTAGTTTTGCTTCCTTTGATACAAGTCTCTGACATTTGATCATTCCATGCCAGAAAGGGCTTCTACTTGAGTTTTTCTTGTACATGGGTACGTATTTGGTGGGGTTCAGTTTACTGCTCTTTCAAGCGCTGTCTGTGTCATCTGTAACCAATCAAAGTGCCAGGGCAAGGCTGCAGGAACAGGTCTGCTGGTTCATGTTTGTCTCAGCCAGGGCAGACAGACCATATGTTTATTTCTGAAAAAAACAAAAAAAAAACAACAAATTATTTTAGCTCAAGGACTGGATCAGAGTCGTAGGGGCTTTGATGTTAGACCCTGCTAGCTGTTAATTCTGTAGTTATCATGTGTTCCCCGACTCCTAGATATTGGTTCTGGGTTTGCAGAGCAGAGATTAAGGCCAAGGTGTAATGGTTCTAAAGTCTATACATAATGTTCTTGATGTTGAGCAAGCTGTATGTATGGAAGGTGAGCTCAGAGCAGCATAACGTAGTCATTGTTTTACCATGCTGAATATTAGGTTGTCGCTAGCTTGGGAAGAGCAAATTGTTTAAGTTAACTGGAAAAAAAGCAGTTTCACAAGCTTTCTGTGTAGTGAACAAGTAGAAGTCCATCAGTTGTTTTAATATACCTTTTGAAAAGGGCCAAAAACAACAGCCGTCACCGTGTCATTCTTTGCCTGCAGTTTGGGGTGTCTGTCTGGAATGGCTGGGTTTGATTGCTTGTTGGGCTTCATAACCCTGAACCAATGCTGCTTGTGCTCACCTGCGTTCAGCCTGTGATGCTAACTAATGGTTTTTGTCTTGATCCCACCAGTCACAGCATGCCTAGGATCTGATTGCACTAAACACCCTGGTTTCTCTCCATACTACCCACGCCAGTGAAGAGAGTCGGCGCAAGGACAGATGGGGCATAGCTGCCCTGAAAAAGCTGGGTGTAGGGAGAAAAAAATACTTGAATTTGAATTACATACAGTAGAATATCTCTAATGGGTGAGGCTTCTTGAGGCTTCCAGTGTTCTTGGAAAACCAGCCTTGAACCAGCAATTGTGCTGTAACACAAACACTGAGTAAAATGACTGGCCCGTGTGCTTGTGCGTGCGTGTACTACTGTGCATGAGTGGTTGTATCACAGGTAAGTGTAGCATCTCCAACCAACAAATGATGAATCGAGGAAAAAAAAGACTTGAAAGCTCAGTTGTTCTTTTTGTTTTTTATATATATATATATATATATATATATATATATATATATATATATATATATATATATATATATATATATATGGATGTCTGGATGTCTGGAATAATATGCTCTGTGTGCCCCCCAATGCTCTTGTTCATGTGCTTCTGGTTGGAGACGTCATGAAGAGCTATGGAACTTTTGTGGACTTCAAGAAAGCATCAAGGGGGCTTTCCTCGTTCCTCTGCTTGAGGACGAACAACAAGCATGGAATATCATCATCCCTGTCGGATTTTATTTGGTGTCTGAAAAACTGAGCCTATGGTTCTTTTAATAGTTTGAGTAAATTTGACAATGTGTCCTTCAGTAGTTTCCCCATTCCCCTTTTAGCTCAGTAGTATTTAACCACCATGGAAAAAAAAAAAACGCTGAAGGACCTTCAACTTCCCACTATCTGTTTAATGCCTTGATTATGGGAGATTCGGTCAGTGTTGAATTTCATGCACCACATTTTCATATGGAACAGCGTGAACAAGTGATGGATTGAGCTTTGAGTTCTTGAGAAATTATTTGTGACTTGACTGTCAAGCCTATTTGCCTTTTAAGCTTTGAGTGGTTTTGATTGCTATTGTTTAAAATGTTAGTTGAACTAAAATCTTGTTGGTGCTGTTTGTTTGTTTGTTTGTTTGTTTGTTTATTTGTTTATTTATTTTTTCACTTCATAAGCCTGGTACAGTCATCAAGGAAAAGAGCAGGAGTGGATTTCTGTGTTTTTCTTTCCCCCGAAACACTGTTACTGATCTGAGAACTGAAATCGAGCAATATGTGGTAAGGACACAGGGACGGAAGTTGTCATTGAGCAAACTGTATCATTCCCTTTCCATGCTGTGTGACTGTATCCTATGTTTTCTTTTATCCTGTTAAACCTAGTCAGAGATATATCAGTTCAGAAGGGTTACTTTCTTCCACTCTATAATTTGCCTGCTTCAGACCATGCAGTACACTTGAGTTTGAGATGATGATGATGATGATGATGATGATGATGATGTCTTGTGTGTCGCTCTCTTTAGGGTTTGTTTTAGTGTTTTAGGCTTTCTTCAGAAGCTCTTGTACATACTGATCAACTGAAGCATATGGAATTAGAGAAGATACCAGCAATGCAAAACGATGTAAAGTGATAGATATACATTACTGACTGCCAGTTTTAATGTCCTCACTGCTGGGTCAGTGCTGAAGAAGTCAAAGGCATGGTTATGGTGGCAAAAACAAAAACAAAAGTCCCTTGTCCTCTGAGATGAGAGGAGAATCTTTTATTAAGTCAAGAAGCGTGAAGTTCATTCTTTTATTAGCTAATATAGGGGTTAGGTGTATGTTTAACGAAGTGCTGTGGGACACCAAAGATCCAGTGTTATGATGATGGTTAAAAGAGATTTAATAAAACGGGAATATACAAAGTATGGAGCTTGTTGAAGTAGTTCTTTGTTTCAGTAGCCTGGGAGATAAAAAAAAAAAAAAAAAAAAAGCTTAAGCCTCTTCCAACAGAAGAATAAATGATGATTGAAGATAAAAGAAAATTACATGGACTTCAAGATCACGTAGGTGCCCAAGCTTTTACTGAACAACCGAAGGCCGAATAAGTGCATAAGTATAGTTTTGAACAGGGGTGGGGACCATATTCCTGCACAGCTTAGTGCTTTTCCTACTCAAGCACATTTGATTCAACACGCCTGATGATTGCCAGGTTTAGTAAGGGAGTTCGAGCAGGGGAATCAGCAAATTGTGCCAGACTCTGGCCATCAGTTCCCCACCCTTGGTTTTAAACGTATCTTATGCAGTTCTGCTGCCTGAATGCTGAGCTGACTGAATCTTTATGTTGTCAACCTCCATGTTCAAGTCAACAGTTAACAATGTCACATTCTGAATGTCTGTTTACGTCTCTAACACTGGATTTTACTGATGATGAAATTTGAATTTCTCTTAACCCTTTGAAACTGAGCCCTATTTAATGTGTTTTACCCCATTTTTGACAGAGGCTTATTTGTAATAACACAATAATTACATGAGAGTCACGTGTCATATGCTGATAATCTTTGTGGAAGGCCTTTGGCTTCTCAAATATGTAATTACTTGATGTGTAAATACTATCAAAAGTTTAATATTTGAAGTGGCCAAGTTTTTAATCAAACGTTACCAAGTGCCTGGTTTTTTTTGTTGTTTTTTGGTTTTTGTTTTACTTGAAACTGAAAACTAACCTTAGAATTCTGGTCAAAATGGTTGCAGATGGGTGTCTGTAAGTTGAGAATCCCCCCATAATATAGCTTATTACTGTGACAAATTATATGAAAATGATCAGACAGACTTAATTTTTTGAAACTCCTGCCTCTGGGATCCATGCAGATTTCTAAAATGTCACTGCATGCCAAGCCTTGGGGTTATTTGTTCAGGGCCAATATGGCCAACATCTCAGTTAATAATAACTGCTTTATTATATTGGATTTTAATAACAGCTTATAGAATATGTTATAAAATCATGATTTTCCACAATTAGTCAGTCACAGATGCTTCACTGCACCACAATAAAACACTATTTTTAGAAACAGTAGGTTCTCCAGTTTTGTGCCAGTTTGTCAAGGTATTCCACAATTATAAAGCTGAGAACACAAGGTGTGATTTTGCCCTCGCTGTGAGGCCATTGGGCTGAAAGGGGCTTCTGGGTTTATGTCGTGGGCAAAACTAATGGTGGCTGCAAAAATGATAACACGGGTCATACTGTTACATGCAACTCACTCCTTGGAACAGAAACTGAGGCTGCAGTGGACACAAGTTCACCAAGATGAAGACTGGATAAATTTAGCCTGGTCTGATGCATCTTGATTTCTGCACATTGCAGGATGGGTAGAATGGTAGGTTCAGCAAAGCCAAATCCAACATAATGCCTGTGGGATGTGGCTGAACAGGAGGATCGCAGCATGGAAGTGCTCTTGAAGAACCAGCTCTCAAACTTAAAATTTTAGAAACATAATTTTGAGTTTGAGTAAATTACTACTCAGTATAAATACCATGGCTAGATCAGCAATCACAGGGAAGATTGCTGACCTGACAGTTGTCCAGAAGAAAATCAACACCCTACTTACAAAGAGTGTAATCTACAGAAGGTCATTGCTGTTGATAGCTTCCTGTATAAAAGCACAATAATGGATTGTATGAGTTGACTGGAATGGGAAAAGCTGCACAAGCAGCAGAGGCGACTGCAGCCTTCAGAGGACTGAAAAGTCGATTCAAGGGCTTGTTGCATCGAGAGCCACCATGGATGGACATCTCCAAGAAGGTGGCTAAGACTGCAGAATTTCTAATGTCAAACAGGAAGCAGGGACAGCATCGGAAGCGTCTAATGACCTGGGCTCAGTGCTCCACAGTAAATTTTGCATTTTGAAATCAGTGGAGGGAGAGTTTCCAGTCTGTAATGGTTTAGCATCTGCTGCTGTTGGTCCACTGTGTTTTTTTCAAGTCCAGAGTCAACGTCCAGGCAGAACCTACCTGTAGATTTTACAGCACCTCATGCTTCCATCTGCTGACAATCTTACTGGAAATGTCCGTTTCTTTTTCCAGCAGTCTTTCCGTTAACAGTATCAAAATGCTTCATACAGCTTCTACAGTATTTCAATAAATGGGGAGTGGATTTCTTCTCATGAACTATAAATGATACAGATCATAGTTAAAACAACAAAAAGTTGAACTTTATGTATGAAGTATATAAAATATGACCTTTTAAAAATGTATTATGAACATTTTCACAATATTCAAATTCCCGGAGGTGCACTAGTAGACTCATCAGCATTGCTCCCATCATGGTGGTGATTGGGATCTTTTGTTCTTGCTCTGTTGGTGAAAGTGTAGGCAGTCAGATGCTGGGTTTCCTACATTGACAGCTCTTGCTTCATAAACCCCTGCCTGGCTGCCTCCAATAAACCCATCCTGTCACACTTGAGAAAGCTTGCCATCTAAATAAATAAAACACTAAAAGGCTGTACACACAGGACCGACTTCAACATGCAGAACAGCCTGCTCCCACCGCCGATATTGCATATTAACTGTGCCTGTACTGAATGCAGGATTTATAGAGTGGTGAAAGAATGACTGATGATTCAAAAAAATCCACAAGAATATTATTGAAAATACACTTTTCTTATTTATTCACAGACCTGAAAAGTAATCAGTTAGTGATGCAGGAGATTTGATTGTACATCGATTACAAATCTATAAACGTCGAGGTTTTAAACATAGATACTTATTGGACGTCTACCACTGCAGTACTAAAAATGACATGACATTTCATTTCATTTTAGACACACAGATACTGTTCCGGTGAGAGTTACTCATGTTCTATTGCAGCTTTTCAGAGACTTCTTCAAGGGCCAAAGGTAGGGTGTTTTTGTCCTACACCTTTAGTTAAAACAGTGATATTGTGTGGTTTCCTACTCATACATGAAAAGTAAATTACAGTTAACAATGTTCTACAAAAAGAATTGAAAATACCACAATGGAAACAACCACAACTGTACCAACAAATCACAGAATCAAATATAGATGGGGTTACAGTTCCTCATTACTGATTAACTTCCACTCAGCAGCACTACACTCACCATACTGAGCGTTAATGTGGGGCTCATGGGGATGTTCCTTTGAGAATTTGGAGGGACTGGGGTGAACAGCAATACTTAGTTTTCCCTTCCTTTCTTTCCCTTCTCCGGGCCCCTGGGTCTGGGAGGCTTTAGAGTGCAGGGTTTGGACACCTTAATGGTGGTCTGGCAGTCAGCATTGAACATAGCTTTCTTCAGGGTTCCAGATCTGCTCCGAGTGCCTGTCGATGTGTCGCACTCTGTCCAACGACCGAATTTGTATTTGCAATCAGCTGAAAAGGAATGAAATCGGTGTGTTTAAATGAGAGACCACAAGGAGTCAAAGGATACAAGGATTTAAAACTAATTCTTTAGCAAAAGATTATTCAAGAGCAATTGAGAATTTCTACAAATCTACTTACACAGTTGTGGAATTCAGACAATACACTATTGTTTTCACTTTAAACATATAGAATTGGATTATACAAACCAGAATTAAAAACCATCATCAGAATTAGATTTTGACCCTTTTATTGTAGTTGATATGGCCACTTACAGGCTGATATGTAACTATCCTGTTCCTACAGCATTGTTTTTCTTACCACCAAAGTCCTTTTTCCAGTTGCACGGCACTTTACACTTGTGCTTCTTGGATTGTTCATTGCAAGTGGCCTCTCGGACCCCAGGCCCGCAGTCTCCACTGTTAGGCACGCACCTCCCAAACACCCACTCGGCACATTCTGACTCTGCTTTCGTGTCCTTCTGTTTCCCTACAGGAACACACACATGAATTATCACGGTATATTAATACCACTAATAAACAGAGACAAGTGGTGAGGATGTTATGAGTGCAGGACAAACTGACCTTTTTTCTTTATGGCTTCCGCCGTGATTGTCAGAGCAACCAGAAGCACGATCGTGGCTGAGAATACACTCCGCATCCTGTGAACAGCAGTTTCCAACAACATTAGATTAAACACTACAGCAATCAGCTTAACAGTTCCACCTTTACTTGGATGTTAGTACAGCATAACACACACTTGCAGTCATGTCAAAGTCTGTACTTCATCAAGCAGAGTACTGTAATTGAGCTGAAGTCGGTATGACCATTGCAGCCTTATGGTGGAGTGGGGAGTAACTGATTGGTTTGTTTTGATAGATGTCCAATGTTAATATTCTGTGTGTGTGGCAAGATCATGCTTGAATGACATGCAACAAATGTCAGTAGTTATTGTGCTTTATTTAATCTAATATTTAATTTATTTAATTAAGTACTTCATTGTATTGTACTTAATACAGGCCTCTCTGACTGCTGTGCTGTACAGGTGCAAAAATACCTGATTCTGATTTGCACAGCTGGTCTTCCAGGCTTTGATGTTTGCTAGTGCAACATATGGTTTATATTATTAGGCAAGATAGGTTAAATAAAATAGGTTTCTATAACCTTAATTTCAGATCTCATTATCTGGAGATGTACTGTATTTTCCGGACTATAAGCCGCACCGGAATATAAGCCACAACCGCAGGTTTTAAAAAAAAAAAAAAAAACACCTGGAAAATAACATGTATAAGAAGAAAAATCTGCACCTCATTATAAGCCTCATGGTTTAAAGCGTGGAAAAAAAGGAGCGGCTTATAGTCCAGAAAATACGGTAGTTTAGAAATCATTTGTTTTAGATATCTCATTATTCATTACAATACTTAGTACTTTAAAGCACAAAGGCATTATTATGAGACTTTGTTGAGATACTAAGTCCTTTGTTTCAATACTATCTCATGTGAGATGTTAACTTTTTTCAAAAAGTAGTCATTATTTTAAGATATCTCACTATTTGTAGATACTGTCTCATTATTTCAGATACTAAGTCGTTATTTTGAAATACTATTTCATTATTTGGAGAAAGTAGGTCATTATTTTGTGATATTATCTTATTTATTGCAATAGTAAGTGATTATTATACTCTAATCTTATTGTACTGTATTTAATATGTCACTTTAGTGTAGCTACTGTATGGTATTTTACCTCCTATCTGACTGCTATACTCTACAGGTGGAGTTTGGCATGAACTGTGAGCTACTGTGTAACCACTGATCCGTTCCTTGTTTGTGCAAAAAAATACTTGGCAAATTAATCTTGTGAAAATGTGATCTGTCAGGTTTGCCTCCCAGTACATACTGCTTATATTATAGAGACTAATGAACAAGGTCTATCTTTACTGGTCCCAGTAACTACTTTAGCTACTTGGAGCTCTTCCAATAAATGACACAATGGGGGGGCGCAGGCTAAAAGGCGCAGTATCACACAGGAGTGCAACATTTGATGCAAGTGTAACATTTTATTCGAGTGAACTTAACACAATCATAAAGAGTGCAGCACAGGAGCATCCTGTGTGTCTTGAAGTGTTTCTTTGAAGAGCCATCTGTAAGCCCTCATCTTGAATATGTTGCTGTCAGCTGACTGGTTATGAAGACATAACCTATTTGCTGGGTCAAGAAAAAAAATTTCCTTTTGGATTTGTTCCAAAGCTCCTCACATCATGTTAAACATGCCAAAAACAGGGTTCTCAACAAACACTGGGATTTGAACAGACCCTCATGATCATCACCCAGCATCACCATGTGTGCAAATCCTCTATATTTTTGCCCCTCTCTATCTCACACACACACACACACACACACACACACACACACACACACACACACACACACACACACACACACACACACACACACACACACACACACACACACACACACACACCACTTCTCCTTTTCATTATCCTCATTCCTCCATTAAAAGCAGCCCCTCTTTCACTGCCTCAGCACACACCACGGTTGCCATTCTTCACCGCTTCATAAATGTAGAGAGGGGCTTTTTGTTGGAATAGAGGCAGAAATCTGCAGGGGTGCCCTCCCCTTCTTCTTTCTCAGAGAAAGAGAGAGAGAGACACACACAGAGAGAGAGAGGTGAGAGAGAGAGAGAGAGAGGAGAGAGAGAGAGACAGAGAGAGAGAGAGAGAGAGAGAGAGAGACAGAGAGAGAGAGACAGAGAGAGAGAGAGAGAGAGAGAGAGACAGAGGAAAAGAAAAGAAATATAAGGAAGATATATAGTATTATATACTTATAAAGTATATAAGAAAGAGTGAGAAAGAGTGAGACAGGCCAATGTGCTCAAAAGCCTACGGCTCAGTCTTAGAGAATCCTGATTCAGTGGCTCCAAACAAAGGCAGCTCTCGCCTGTTTTCCTTCCCTTTTTAAAAGAGCCCTGAACACAGAACCCATGCCGTGTCTCTCGACAGGACTGCTGAATGTAAGCTTATTTGCATGGGAAGACAAAACCAGCTCTGTGGAAGAGTATGGCGAGGGGACGGGGAGCATTGCTTTTGGCTGAATATGTAAGGCTTGGACATTTTGAGAACTTCCTCTCAGAGTTTCTGATGAGGTCTGCTTCAGAGTAGCTTTCTGACAGCTATGTAATGTGTTTCAATTAACACACGTAGGTATGGAAGCCCATTCCTGCCACCATTAAACAAACGGCCCTATTTTAAGATATTTCAGGATTTTGAAACCCTACTGATTCTTTTAAAATACTATCTGATTCGTGTGCAAATTCAAAGTCATTAAAGTGAGATACTAAATCATTATTCTGAGAAACTGTCATTACTTTGAGATACCAAGTCATTCATTTTAAAATACTGTTGTTATTGTGAGACAGTGCCATTGTTTTGAGATATTTTTCTCATTTTAAGATACTATCTCATTGTTTTGAGATGATCCATCATTTTGACAAACCATTATTTGAAATCTCTCATTCTTCTGAATGTTAAGTCTATATTTTTTCATTTGTCGACGCTATATCATTATATTTGAGATGCTAGGCTGCCATTTTTTGATATATTAATATTTGAAATACTATTATAATAATAACTATATATATTATCACTTTGAGGTGCTATCTTGTAATCTTTAGACATGTTTATTTTGAGGTACTAAATCCTTAATTTGAGATATTTCATTATTACTTTGAGGCGCTATCTCGTCTTTTTCAGATGCAAAGTTTCATCGTTTCGAGCCTGTTATTTTGAGGTGTTTTTTATTTTTATTTTCAGGTGATATCTCATTTGCAGAGATGCTAGTGATGTCATTAATGTGAAATACTACACTCTTTCTTGTTATTGTGTGAATCTGTCTCTTTATTTTGAGAAAGATTCTCACCATTTTTCTAGATGATATAAAGTGGAACGTGCTGCCAATGCAATGGAACAAAAAATAATAATATAAAGGGGACGAGACAAGCAGCCCCCATCTGTAAAAAGCAGCAGAAGCGGGTCAGGAGAGCTGGCACCAGCAACTGCTCTGGTACTCGAGGGGACAACATCTTGATCACTGAAGTACCCTCCTACCCCGGAGAGCCTCACACAGAGCAGAACACACACCAAACACTCCTGAATGCATAGCTGCAGTGAGGGTCTTAAGCCAAGGGCCCGAGTTTTGTTCTCTTTCTTCCCCTTCAGTTTTCAGTTCCAGCTCAATGTTTTTAAGACGAGCCACTGATTCATCACAACAGATCACACAACCTCCACCTACCCAAAAAGGACACTACACACTCTACACTACACACCCTATACACTACACACTCTACACTACACACCCTACACTACACACACCCTATACACTACATACTCTACACTACACACTATACATTACACACCCCACACACTCTATACACTACACACTCTGTACACTACACACACCATATACACTACATACTCTACACTACACACTATACACTACACACTCTGTACACTACACACACCATATACACTACATACTCTATATATAACATACTCTACACTACACACTATACACTACACACCCTATACACTACACACTCTACACTACACACCGTACACTACACACACCCTATACACTACATACTCTACACTACACACTATACATTACACACACCACACACTCTATACACAACACACTCTATACACGACACACTCTATACACTACATACTCTACACTACACACTATACATTACACACACCACACACTCTATACACTACACACTCTGTACACTACACACACTATACATAACATACTCTACACTACACACTATACATTACACACACCACACACTCTATACACTACACACACCCTATACACTACACACTCTATACACTACATATTCTACACTACACTACACATTATACACTACACACACTATACACTACATACTCTATACACTACATATTCTACACTACACACTATACATTACAGCACACACCCTATACACTACACTCTATACACTACATACTCTACACTACATACTATACATTACACACACCACACACTCTATACACTACACACTATACATTATACAAACCACACACCCTATACACCATACACTCCATACACTACACACTCTGTACAATACACACACCCTATACACTACATTACACATTCTACACACTACACATGCTTTACACTCTACAGTGAAAGCAGAAAGGTAGAAACTGCAGTTCAGCAACTCCATCCCATCGACAATACACGTATCAAGCAACGGAGCAAAGAAAGACAGAGCAGAGCAGAGCCGCGCAGAGACACGCTTACATTCACAGAGAAATGTGTTGATAATACAGAACGCTGTTACTTGCCTTATCGCTGAGAGAGAGAGAGCGCGAGAGAGAGAGGGAGCGAGAGAGAGAGACTCTTCTCCACAGTCTCTCTGTGTGTCCTGCTGCCTCAGCTGCGCTTCTTTCTTCCACCCGTTTTCACACAGGCCCCGCCCCATTGCGCCCTGATTGGTTGGTGGTTAAACCCGACAGGGCATTCAGAGACAGAATTGAACAGACCAGCCAATCGCAGAGCAGGGGGCGGTGCCTGTCCTAAAACGGGTAGGAAATAAACGAACGCCTTCCTCTCGCGACTCTTTGTTTTGCCGAAAACTAGTTTGATCTGGTCGCGCTGGAGCCCATTTAAAAGCCCCCAGCAGGGACACAGCCACTGCACGTGACCCAAAGTTTACGCGAAGAGCCTTCCATTTAAAAGAGACTTTTTGCATGATCTGTATCTGTATGTAGAGCCTGCACTCTCAGTCCAGACACGCAACAGACCAGTGTACCTCACACATGACTCTACAACAGCTGATCACTAGCGATCCAAGAGGCACCATCATGCCCAGATGTATCTCATCTTGTATCCAGGCTAGAGGTGACCCAGCAAGGCAATAGAGCCTTTCAGCAGATCACTTTCTCCAATAAACCCATCTCACCTACATCATCATCATCACATTCACACATATAAAGTTCCGGTCCATTCCATAAACTCCTTCTTAGTGCATCAATGAGTCTTGTTTACCCGGACAGTCCAGCCAGTCCATTAAACTCAAATGAGAACGCGCATCGCTGCTGTCCAATGAGATCTCCATATTTGCTCATTATCAGTTTGCTCATGGTTCGAATCATGTACTTGCTCTATACACTTTTGCCTTCTATACACGGTCAAATGATCAAAACAAAGAATTTCAAGTTTATGAACTTTATTTTTGTTTTACAAGCAGATAACAAACCAGTCCAAACAAATACACAGCTAATAATCCTGATTAACACACACACATATACATTATATGTATATTTATGTATGTATGTGTGTGTGTATATATATATATATATATATATATATATATATATATATATATATATATATATATATATATATATATATGTGTGTGTGTGTGTGTGTGTGTAAGTTGTTATATTTAAGTGGAATAATGGAAAAATATCCAATATTTTATTAAATGCATGATTTATATGTCTATAAACACACTCATACTGTCTATATTTGAATTGCACAGCAACTCGAAACAGAGCATGAGAACACATTAAAAATTTTCCTGGTAATGATGGCAAACTGCAAACTTAATGAAAATACTGAACCCACCCTATCAACATTCTCTGTAAAATGACTTTAATCAGTAGCATATTTGATAGCATAAGACACACCAATATATGCAGGACTCTCTTTAAAAAAAACTTATTTGCAAGAGAGTGAAAAGCAGACGGTAAGACATTAAAATACCCAAAAACATTCAATGTGTGTTATTATTTTTCTTTGTTATGCCCACTCCCACAGCAACCGGTCACTAATCTGTTTGAATGATAATCCTACATGTCAATAAGCCCTACATTTCAATAAGCCATATATCCGGAATCCTATATCTGGAATGTGATATTCATGGGTTATTCAAACACAGCGAAGGAATGGACAATTCATCTTTGGGTGTCCATAGGGAAACCCCAAATAATGATCAAATAATTTGCCCCTCCTTGCAAGAACACTTTCAAGCATTTAGAGTGCAGAAATAAATAGTTTTCTAAATATTTTGTAGAGTATATTACCATAAATATAAAATATAAGCACAGAGTAATCTGCTTAAAGGCTAGTATAGAGATGAATAAAATCTGGAAAAAAGAGAAACTGTAATTAATATTGTTAATTGATATGACATAATAATACTAATATTTATGTCCTTTGACAAAACACAACATAAATTCAAGCATTTCCCAAAGACAGAAACAGCCTGAAAGCAACATAAAAAACAGCCTTTAATGCGAGTGGCTGCATTACAAAGTTCAATTCAGCCAAAGTGACAAAAATAGCTGATGATTTAAAGCTACACTAAGTAGATAATCATATTACTACAACATGTTAATAAAACCGACTGTGGAGTTGATCATTACCATTTGGCTACCATATAACAGATAATATGAGCGAACACTTTCACTCAATTCATTCCCTTCTTTTAAAAAGAACGTTTGAGGTTTAGACGGTTTGCTTTGTAAGGTTAAAGAGCCACATTAGTACATTTAGTTCCTGTAGCCCCAAAGTGCACATGTCCTTAGGAGCAGGCAGCATGTAGCTCAAAATGATGGCAAGACAAGCACATTCATGCATTCTTTCATACATGGTGTCAAAAATGATAAATTATTTGGCATTACAATCAGAAGAAAAAAATAACAGCTTCTTTTCTGCTGCCATGCTGTCCCAGTGTTCTCATTCAGCCATGTGCTGAAAGCCTTTTCCAGATAAAAGGAGAGCTTTCCGGAGGAAGTTTTCCAAAGGAAGGAGTGTTAGGGCAGTTGTTTACACTGCTGTCTCCTGGTCATCCCTCTGGATCATTTGGTGGTGTTGCCGGTTCTCCAGATATTCAGCAAGCTCCAAGTCTCGAGCTCTCTCGGCATGCGCCTTAGGAGTGTCACCCTGAGTGCAGCACAAAGATCCTTAATGCCACTTGGATTGTAATTTGGGACCAGATTCACAATGATTAACTCTGCTTTTAATTTACGTTAGCTCCATAGCCAGTAACATTAATGAAATAGTATTTATTTTAAATCTGATGGGAAGTCAAATGTTCTCAAAGAAATACTAAACACCTAAAATCTTAAAACCTAACACTTCACACAGATAATAATTTAAGTACATGTAGTAAAAGAATAGGCTGTGTACTCCCAGGAGTGCTCACCTTAAAGTCAGCCTTTATGAGGGAAGCGCCCGCCTCCACTAAATAACCACAGATTGTCCTCTGGCACAAAGCTGCAGCCTTATGCAGAGCTGTCTCACCCCTGGATAGTGTGCACAAACAAACAAACAAACAAACAAACAAATGATCAATACAGCATTCCTAGAGCTCCACTTACATTGATTGTACAGCTATATGTTCCAGGAACAAATCATAATTTGTCACATACAGTTGTGTTCAAAGTAATAGCAGTGTGTTTAAAAACAGGAGTTAAGCACAAATTCTTTATAGTAGTTTTTATTTCCATGCATTGGGAACACTGCATACTGTTTTCCAAATCAAAACATGAAGAGAAATGTACATAATTTGTAAATACTTTACAGAAAATAACAAAAAATGAACATTGGGCTGTTAAAAAAAATAGCAGTGTCTGCATTTGTCTTTACAAACTCAAAATATGTTCTCTTTTTTATGATTTAGCAGTCCTTTGAATCAGTAACCTAATATTTAGTTGAATAACCACAGTTTTTTAGAACTGCTTCACATACGTGTTGCATAGAGTCAACCAAATTCGGGCACCTGTCAACTGGTATTTCAGCCCAGGATGCTTTGACTATATCCCACAATTCATTTGCATTTCTTGGTTTTGCCTCAGAAACAGCATCTTTCATGTCACCCCACAAGTTTTCTATCGGATTAAGGTCCGGGGATTGGACTGGCCACTCCATAACCTCAATTTTGTTGGACTGGTGTGTTTAGGGTCGTTGTCTTGTTGAGACACCCATTTCAAAAGCATTTCCTCTTCATCGTAAGGCAACATGACCTGTTCAAGTATTCTGATACATGCATACTGGTCCATGATCCCTGGTATGCGGTAAATAGGCCCAGCAGCGCCATAGTAAGAGAAACATGCCCATATCATGATGTTTGCACCACCATACTTCACTGTTTTCGGAGTGTACTGTGGCTTGAATTCAGAGTTTGGGGGTTGTCTGACAAACTGTCTACGGCCTTTGGACCCAAAAAGAACAATTTTACTTTCATCAGTCCACAATATGTTTCTCCATTTCTCTTTGGGCCAGTTGATGTGTTCTTTGGCAAATTGTATCTGCTTCAGTACATGTCTTTTTTTTTTTTTTTAACAGTGGGACTTTGCGGGGACTTCTTGCTAATAGATTAGCTTCACACAGGCGTCTTCTAACTGTCACGGTACTCACAGGTAACTCGAGACTGTCTTTGATCATCCTGGAGCTGATCATTGGCTGACCCTTTACCATTCTGGCTATTCTTCGGTCCATTCAAATGGTAGTCTGGCATTTTCTTCCACGTCTCTCTGGTTTTGCTCTCCATTTTAAAGCATTGGAGATCATTTTGGCTGAACAGCCTATTATTGTCTGCACTTCTTTATAAGTTTTACCCTCTCCAATCAACTTTTTAATCAAAGTTCTCTGCTCTTCGGAACAATGTCTGGAAAAACCCATATTTCTCAGGCTTTCAAGGAGAAAATCATATACAGCCTGTGCTGGCTTCATCCTTAAATAAGGGCCACCTGATTCACACCTGTTTCCTCAAAGAAGTTGTTTTTACAACATCAAAAAAAACAGTGATTTCAAAATGTATTGTTTTTTTGCAGCTCAGTTTCCAAACAAAGACTAGGGAGTGAAAAGCATCATTTGAAAATGTAACAATTTTTACAGATTACCGATGTGAAGGAACATTTCCCGTGATATGGACCCTTCAAATAGAATTGATGGACAAGGCCTGAAATCCATAGTTTTCATATTTATGTACTCAAAGCAAAACATGTGTGGAACATTAAGTAAGCCAATCATTAGACAAGAGATCATCATAGGAAAAGTAACTTTTCTTGCACTTAAACTTACGTCTCTTTCTCTGTAACATCCAAAATACTTGACGGAGCTTTGGGGAGCACAACATGAAAAAGAACAGACAAAAAACCGCTGTGTGAGAACTGCACACACTGACAGCACTAATGTAAGAGTAACTGAAAAATTATGGCATCCTACCATTGTTTATGATGTATTTGACCATTTCCTTGCTGCCTACATCTACGGCATAGTGGAGCAGAGTACAGCCCAGTTCATCAATAACCGCCAGACTGGCGCCTTCTGTGTGTAGCTCCACTAGCTGCAAAAATTAGAGTCATCTTTATTTCAGTGAAACTGAATTTTGTGAACAGCAGCCTTTAACATATATATCATAGAAAGCTTCAGAATTGGAGAAAAAAAAATCTTTCATACCTTTTCAAAATTTCCAGACTTCACACTTCTAATTAGCATGTTAACAGTGTCTACAAAAAAAACAAAAAAACAAAAACAAAAAAAAAACAGTCAAAATGTCAATTTTGTTTCAGAGCAGATTTTAAGGACACGCTCTCCACTACTCAATTCACAGGCCAGGATGAACAGGCAAGTACAAGATGATTCTTCAAAGTAATTGGTCATTTATCTTTAACACAGATACACAGACAGTTGATGAGGGATGAGGTGCTGACCATCCAACATCCCGACCTCACTAACATTCTGGTCACTGAATACAATCAAATCCTGACAGCAATACTCCTAAATCTAGTAGAACAGTACAGACATTTACTCCAACAAAGCTGGATAAAGTTTTAAAAAATACTTTTATACCATTGGAGCTGTGAGTTTTGCACAAGCTAAGGGCAAAGAAGAAATTTATTTTCCAAACATTCACCAGTGTTTTCTTCTTTGGGAAATTGTTCAATATACAAGGATAATAGGATCCATCATTATGAGAGCAGAGCTGTAAAGAAGTCATGAATATGATGCAGACACATTTAAGAAAATTCGACAATTATCCAAAATAATAAATAATATAATATGTAAATAATAATATAATACATTTGACTATAGAAATAAGAATATTATCATTACAATACCATTATCAGTTGTATTCCAGCCATCATCCGACCTGTGAGTTTAGATAGACAAAGGAAGTACTGGGTCATCATGACTGGTCAACATTGAGAAAGAATAAAAAACAGTACAACACTATTTAAAGACTAACGTGGACGTGTGTATTTATCAGTGATGAGTGCAAGATACAGAGCTGTACTGCAGCTATGAAATTGAGATGGCTCATTCAAAAAAAATAAAAATAAATAAAACAAGCAAAAAAAAGTAGTACTACTCAAATAGTCCAAGAAGTCTTTTTTTTTTTTTTTTTAATTCAGTTTGGAACATGTTTCTGTTTCTCCCATGAGAGAAAAAAAACAAAAGTACTATTTCAGCTCTGGCAGAAGTCTGGTACATGATCAGATTCCCCAGTGTGCCAAGAGCTGAGTAAAACCATTGACATTCTGACTGCTTCACTCTTCTTATTAACACACAGTTATACAGGCCAGAGTGTCACTGCTCAGACTAAGCCTAAATGCTTACACTCTCTGACCTAAACTCTCACCTGCAAAGGCCTTCATTTATAGACACCCCTGCATCCGTCTGTCCCTCTGTGTCAGTGCCATTGCAAGACATTCGCTTCCTCTGACCTGCAGCTGGTTCCTTATTAACCCTGCAGGAGACGTGCAGAAGGAGAGAACAATAGAGAGCATAACGGCACTGCTGATATGTTTGCAGGTCTATAATGAGTGTCTAGGGAAGGGGGATTTAATGGAGGGGGTGGGGGCTTTTCATTTACAGTAACAAAACATTGCCCATGAAACAGAAAAGAGGTCTGGCAGATGGGTGATGATCTGCAGAGGGAACATGCATACTCCATGCAGGGGAGGGGCAGACGCCATATGTTTCGAGACACAGATTTATGCTAGGTAGTATGGACCAACCAATGGCCAGTGTTCTTGAGTAAGTCATATGTTTACCATTTCTGACATACATTTAGAAAAAGCTAGAAAACAGACTTTTTGACAAATGCAAGGATTTCACACTGTATATTTTACCCTTTAAGAAAAAGGGATGCCATCTAAAGTCCCACACTTTGCTCTGAAGCAATGCAGTGCATTATTGTTCTTACCACTGATAAATAAAGGACAAATTGTGTGACTCAAATGACAAATAAATAAATAAAAAAAAAAAAAAAAAAAAAAATACACACACAAAACATACACACCCACAAAGCAAACAGACTTGGAATGCACATACAGTGAGCAAGGGATGACCGTATACATATGCATACAACGTAAACACATAACAAGAGGAACATAAGAGTTAATTGACCAGAAGGCAGATTTTCCAGGCACAGATTTTCAATGTCTATGAGGAAGCCCCATCGACAGTGTAATTTAGTGCAATTTGGGAGGGGTGGGCAGCAGAACAAAACAAACAGCACAAAACACCCTAAAGCTTTTTGCATGACTGAATTTGATCTCACATTCAAACACTCCCATAGCAACACTAACACTATTAATAATATATGCCATATGCAACTGTTTGAACATATGTTTAAAAAATACATGTTTAATTTTGAAAATGAACAGAAAAATCCTCATCAAGAAATAAAAATAAATATATGAAACTATAATAATCGTTTTAGTGGTTTCCTCCAGTAAGTTTAATGAAGCAGATAAACTGTGCATTACAATGCAAACCTTTACTCTGTGCAGAATTTCAAACATACTTGTAATTAGACAATTAGACAATGGAGTGCCTTAACATTTGCACACGACTGTATGTGTCTCAGTGCATGGTGTCACTCGTGCAGCTTTCAATTTCATTTTACCTGCTCAGTGGAGAGGGGGCTGGTGAGCATACTGGGAAGGCAAACTGGTCAGAGCTGCTAGAGCTCTCTGCCACCATTTCTGGCATTCCCGGAGATGTGCCTACAGTCTCCTTAGTGACCAGCTCGGGGTCCAGGATAAAAAGCTCCTCCTGGGAGATCTCAGTCACATAGTTCAGATGTTCCTGGAATCAGTAACATAAAAGTCACAAGTGTTTTTGAAAGACAGATAGAAAACAGTCATTTCTTATAAAGTGTGACTAGAATACAATTATTATATGTATATATACCATCATGATTATGCAAAAAACTTTGCAGGTTTGAGTGAAAGTCAATGTAAACAAATGTACTCAAATTAATTTCTGGACATTTGTATTGGTCCATTCCTCAGGAATTTTTGACACAATGTAAAGGACACTTGCCAGATTCCCATCATGTTATACAGTGAAAAATGAAAAACAAATGGACACACATACACACACACAGAAACACATGCACCTGCTGACTGAATTACATCCCTTTAACCTCCTAAGACCTGAACTCTTGCAGGGCATGCATTTTTTATTTCTGTTTGCTATTTGGGCTAATTGGCACCCGATTAGTGTAAAAACAAAGAATTAGCTTTTCACATAATGTGGTTTCTGAGAAAATGATGTCCACGTATGAGGACTTTAGTTTTATTTTTCATGTATATATTACAGAACACAGTGACGTCGCAATCAGTGATGATGTGCAAAACATTTATTTTGTGGCTGAACATAGCAGCATTTTTTTCCCCTTAAACTAACACATCTGAGTCATCCTGTCCTGAAAAGTCAGAGCTGTCATTGGCATGCTGAGCCAAGAAGGTCCATTCGAAATTCAAGGAACTGCATGATGTTCTTCTGTGGCATGCAACATAGAGTCAGGTCTTTGTGTGGACGCCACACACGTGGACGCCAGGCCCTAGGAGGTTAAATAGTATTTAAATGCAAAATAAAAGCCAATGCAAAGATCAACAAAATTATACTTACATAAGTTAAAATCTTAGGCATTTTTGTTGTCTTTCTCACCAAATACAAGAAAGTACTAACATGGTATGCCTGGCAACTTAACTAGAGGAGCAGGGTTTTATTTTTTTTTGCTTTATTATAATATCCCAGTGTAGTTTTGATAGTATTCTAATTAGAAACATTAATTGTGGAGCAAAAAAAGCTAACTGAAATCAGTCTGTTGAAAAGGATGTTTGAGATTCTGATGTAAGTGAAATATTGTGATTTTATTTTGCATTATTATCTACCATTTCATAGAATATATAATCAGTATATTCACATATATTAATATGTGCATACCTGAGCACGGTCGATTCTGTAGAAGCGATCTGCAGTTGTAGCTGTAAAAGGTTACATAGTTAAGGTCAAGCTAAATATTAATCACTACAGTAAGATGCTCATTACTTTCACCAATACCATTTGTTTCATAATCAGTGCCTGCAATTTAAAATTCATTGCTTACAGTCTAGGAAGCACCATTTTGGGGAAAGCTTTGGTATGGTCGGTGTGTCTGAGTTCAGACCGCCCCCCTGTTGAAAAGAGAAAGAGAAAAAAAAGAGCTTTCAGCTGTTCTCTGATGGTGTAAAAAGGATCACAGTCACTTCGACACAGTTACTAACATAAAAGGTTATTATTAGCAACATCACATGACACTCTTGTTTCACATCTGTCTTTAACACTTTAAACAATGGGAAACCAGTCCTTGTTAAGTGATTAAATTGAACACTGAATTCAACAATGCAGTAATAAAGCATAGTAAGGGCCGTGGTAAAGGCTAATGTATCAGTTGCATTTCCACCCAGACACAGAACTATTAGAAATGAACATGTACCTCATGCAGCTTCTCAATGTGCAGTCGACAGGTCTCCAAATCACTGTCTCCAGAGACGGTGATGATGCCAAGAGGAATTGCTGAGAAATCAGACCGAAAAATAAGATTCTGATGACTGCACTCAGACTAAACATAGAAACTGCATGTCATGCTGACAAACTGCTCAGCATTGAACTTTAATGCTAAAGAAAAGCAGATTGACTGGTGAACTGAGCAGGAGGAGTTGTGCAGGAGTGTGATACTCCAGGACTGGAGTCGCCTAATCCTGGTCTACAGGCTGTGCCAGTTCTGTAGCAGAATAATGCACAGGTCATGTGTTCTTTACATAACAGGTTGCATACAAGGAAATTACTGTGTGATTATCGTCATCTCATATAGACACTTGATTCATTTGCAGGACTTTTCTACATATATGTGTACACATTGTCCCCACTGACGCACAACATTGAAATTCAGTCCCCATTGGGAAGGGACCCATGGGAATGCAGACCTGTATTTGGACATGTTGTACAGTCTGCGATGCTGTTCTGCTCACTACAATTGTTCTCTGAGTTACGGCATCCTTTCTGCCAGCTCAAGTCTGTTGACTTCTTTCATTAAAAAAATATTTCTGTCTGCTCAGTAGACATTTTTTCTTTATCGCCCCATTCTTTTCAGATTGTTATGGATTAAACTCACAGGAGACCTGCAGTCATAGAAATACTCAAACTAGCCTGTCTGGTACAGTCCTACAATTGAATTTTTGATATTGTTTTTATGTATATGACTGGGTGATTAGACAGTTGCATCAATGGGTAGGCGTGTGTAAATTCCTAATAAAGTGCTAAGTGTATGTACAGCATTCAATATGAAAAAGCTCAGTGTCACTCACAGGCCTCCTTCAGCTTGTCTTTGTCATAGTGTAGAGTCTCGTAGTCATGCATGCTGATTCTGCTAACTTGAATCTGCAGCTGCTCAGAGATGGGCTGCTGACTGTCAACACATGCACACACGCACAAAAAAAACATAGTTTCCTGCATATTGCTTAGTGTGCATAACTCAAACACCTAAACAGTTTCAGGCATATTTATTACTTTTCTTTACTAAATTATACTAACTGTCAGTTTGTTCAAGGGTACTCAGTACTCAGATAAAGTTTTACTACTGAAATTCCTGCTTATTTGGGAAGAAAGCACTGTATTCAACAGCACTGAACTGAAAAAAAAAAATTAAAAGCTCTCAACAAATTGTTCCTTTTAAAGCTATATAACTATAAACTATAATATAAACATATAAACTATATTTGGTCATCCAATATAATTTGGACTGGATTGGATTATAAATTCCAAAAAGTGTTTTATATCTTAGAACTAAAATAGACACTCACTCATTGAGCTGAGGGAGGGAAATCCTCCTCTTGGTTTTCTGTACCATGTTGGCCTGGTTCCTGAGGGTGATGCGAATGATGGAAGGGGCCAGCCTGCAGGGCTCGCCATCCACCTGCACAGGGATGGGCTTGAAGGTGGTTAGGGTCACCTCACGGCACTGATGCAGCCTTTCTCCATGACCACCCACCTGCAGAGTAGCCTGCAGACCAATAACAACACACAGTCTTTACAACAGATCTAAACCATCAGTTAAGACACAAGCTTGGTTTGCTTCTGTAATGTTATGAAGCTATGAAGCAAATGGTGTAAACACAAAGCAGAAATATGTTGAATACGAGCAGGGGTTATATCTAACATTTGATGGGGCAGAGAGATGACATTACCAATGAAGTCATGGTGAATCCGATAACTTCAATATAGCCGTCATCGTGCCTCTGAGGCTCAAAGTCATGGTGCTCACTCGGGTTACCCCATGGCATTGTCCCAGCACAGTATCTTCACAACACAAACACAAATTAATCAGTCATTCATTCTTTTTTTAAGTTGTTGGTTGTTGTGAATTTAGTGAATTTGTACAGATACCTAGGAATGTTGAGAAAGAGCAGACACTGCAGCTTCAGTTCCTGAACTTTACTAGTGAGGTCTGTACCATCACACTGGACATAAAAGTAAGATAAAGAAAGCCAAAAAAAGATACACAGATTAAGAATTAAGTACATTTTAATATTAATCTTAAAGTGACATTTCAATCACACTTCAAATTTACAATTTCCCCTCTTATTGCACTTGTAGCTTATCAGCCAGGACACATTGTATGATTTGTAGTTTCCTTCTTTAGTTTTGCAGTGGAGCTGCAAGACTAATATATCTAACAATTATATTATAGAAACTGAATTATAGAATTACAGAAACTGTAAGTCATCTGTGGCAAACTAAGGCAAATATGAAATGATTAACCATTTTTAACTCCACAAAATTGCCAGCAGTTCCAGATCTGCATTTGCATCTAGTACAAATACCTATTGAGTATTTAATCTCATCAACATTTGCTTTGTAGACACTGTGCAAAATGGAACAAGCAAACTTCAGACACCTAATATGTCTTGACTTTCTGACAACATTTGGGGTAAGGGAGAAAATGTGTACAATGTAGTTTTGTCCAAACCATCATTTGAACATAGCTACAAAAACATTTCACATTAAAGCATAAATCATATAATTCCAAAATGGTAGACTACGGTAAGAACACTGAGGAAATGCTTCTCTATTCACCACCACTCTGATGTGCTTGGAGAGGTCTTTGGAGCTTCGCATGAGGAAGTCAGAGAATGCCGTCTAGGAGAAAAAAAATTACAAAAAGTAAGGAAAACCTTAAAGGCATAATGTGAATTTCCCCACTGCAGGACTAGTAAAGGATTATCTTATCAGCAAACGTACCCCTGCGTAAAACATCTTGTTTCGAAGACGGCTGTTGAATTTTTCAGGTTTGGCCTCTATGAAAAAAAAATAAGACAGTTCAAAAGATCCACTGAAAGTTGCTATCTCCCCAAATCAAAATCACGTGTAAATGTCTTTGAAGATACACACCTCGAGATTCATGAAATTCTAAGGTCACATGTGCATCAAACCCCAAGCTGAAGTAGTTATTGAAGACATTGATGGGAAGCTAAATTATAAAGACAGAATAAACTAAGCTTAATTTTAAGATATATAATAATATGTTAAATCATTTATGTACATTGTCCATCTCAGCAGTTTTATAACCACGTCATGTCAGAGCAGTGAGTGTTCTCTTTGGTTTTGTGAGGCAGAACCATAGAGATGCAGAGATGGCTGTTCCTGCTGCAAGTGTTAGCTGACCTTGTCTGTCTGGTGTTCGTCCTTCTCCTCCTCAATAGCCTCAGGGTTGGGCTCCACACTCAAGTTCCAACGGTCCAGCTGCACAATGATCCCATCCTCCACGTGAGACAGGATTTTAGACATAGGCTCATCTGTGTACCCCTAAAGAAACAGAGCCAACACCACATGAGCTGTCACATAGATAAATCAACATCACTTGTGTTGCAGTCTGATAACACACTTGACTGCTAAAATTTAACTGACTTTGAAGGAGCCACACACACACACACACACACACACACACACACACACACACACACACACACACACACACACACACACACACACACACACACACACACACACACACAGCCCAGAAAGGGCAAGTCCTTTGGAATTACCTGGATTTCTATATTATTACTAATAAAATGTGGTCTAATTGTTATCTAAATCACAATGAGACAGAATCTTATTAATCTAATAAAACACTCACTAGTACTGTATGTCTTTTATTGACCACATTAAGTAAAAATCCAAAGTGCAGGCTAAAAAAGTAAGTGATCTTCTATTATCATGCATTTCTGAATAAAACTAAGTAATTAAGTAAGTAAGTAATTATACTTTTTTAACCCACTGTGTTGTGCACACACAGGAATGAATCCTCTGCATTTAACCCATCCTCAAAGGTACACACTAGTGACTTCACACACCAGGGGGCAGTGAGCACACGAGCCCGGAGCGGTGGGGCAGCCCTATCCTCAGCGCCCAGGGAGCAGATGGGGAGTTCAATGCCTTGCTCAAGGGCACTTCAGTCATGTCCTACTAGTTCAGGGATTCGAACCGGCAACCTTCCAGTCACAAGGCTGGAAGGTCCAATCATTTCAATCCAAGCATTTCAGACACACTTAACCAAATAATTACAGACACACTTAACCAAATAATTACAGACACACTTAAACAAATAATTACAGACACACTTAATCAAATAATTACTGACACACATCAGAGCACTATGGTTCTCTCACCCCTCCCCAGTTGAGTGTTCTGGCCAGGTCATTCCCTGTACCAAGAGGTAGAACAGCTACAGCAGGCTGAGGTTGCAGCTGCAGCTCGTCTAATACAGACAGGATCCAGCCAACCTGCATGTTCAGAGAGTGGCAAATGAAACACGAGTTCCTCATCTATAAACTAGTGCATCTCAAAAATTGAAATACTGGGAAAAAGGTTTTTGATCATTTAATTAAAAATGGATATGATATATATCAACCTTTTTTGTTTTAAAGTTGATACTGTGATTAGTAATCTATTCAAATTTGAATCTGGATTTCTGGTTTTCAGGAGCTATAAGCCATACTGATCAACAGTAAAACAAAAAAGGCTTGAAATGACACTTTGTGTGTAATGAATATAAAATATGACCGTTTACCTTTTTGAATGAAATTGTGATCACAAGTGAGCTTATAAATGATATTATACGTTTTTGAGATGCACTAGTATATTTCCTGGTATTTGATATTTCAGTTTACAATGTCACATTGAGTTTAATAAAAATCTTTATCATTATTATTATTATTATTATTAATATTATTATTCTCATCATCATCATCTAAACTCAATCCTTCAAAATCTCGAATGAGATAAAGTACATTTATTTTTATTGGAAGGATGTCACATTTTCAATATTTATAAGTTGTTTATAACAGCTTCTTTTTTTCATGCTGCAAAAACGTGACTACAAACACCAGTTTGACTGACCGTTCCATCTCCTCCACATACCAGGATGCGCAAGTTGGGCACCTTGCGGTATATTTCTAACCTTAATAAAGAGCATAAATAACAAACATAAATAAATATGCACCCTTAAATTAAGAAGTAAACATTTAAAGAACATTTCATGAAATCTAATATTTCAGTTCTTACCCCTCTTTAGGTCCTCCCTGAGAAAGATCAAACACTTGTCGTGGATTTAGGAACCACATGAAAGACCTGATAATTTTAGCTCCCTAAAAAAGTCAGTTGAAGATCATTACTGTCACATGTCTACCCAGATGTTTTGCCAACCAAGAAAATGCCATTTAAGATTAAAGGAAAGAAAACTGGCTGTGGAAAATACTGACCTGATTTCCACCACTCTTTGGATTCACAAACACAAGCAATGGTTTCATGAGTTGGGAGGGAACTGGCTTCACTATAAAGGGCTTCCATTTTCCATCCTAGCCAGGGGATTAAGAACAAAGGCTTACAATTCTCCTACATACAGTAGCTGAGCACATTTCAATAAATGTGTCTAGTGCTACTGGAATTCCCATTATTCAGTGTTAATCGGTGTCATGTGATTGACAATATAGTGTTTAATTGAATGGGTTACCTCTAGTCCTTTCTTGCTTCCCTTGCTTTTAAGAGACGTTTTCTTCCTTCTTTTGCTTGACTTCAGAGATGCCTAGAGAGACGAGAGTTTAACACAGCTTTCTTGGATATCTGAATAATGCTGAATAATGTGGTATGAATGTGTGCTGTTTAACACAAACGGCAGTGTTGCACAGACAAAATTACTTTCACCGTGGCTGACCAATGTAGTTATCATTATACATGAATCATAAGAATATGAACAACAGCTAAAAAGAAAAGGCACTCTTAGCTAGCAAGTATTGCAACTCCATCATTTGTTGTATGAAGAGACCCTGGGTAATCGGTGGGTGCATACATACTTGTTGTTTGCGGACTCGGATTATCCAGGTAGGAGGCACTATAACAGCAGCATGAGCCCCAAGAGAACAGGTCTCCTCAATCTGCTGCACCATGAAGCATGTCACCTTATTGTGGTACTGCAAAGCAAGCACACACTGTTACCTCAAAGTCAGCAATCAAATCCACTGCTTCTGACAAGAAAGTAAAATCTTACTGCCTGTTTACACCAAGAGCAACTGATGGCCACTATATCTTTATTGTGGAAAGAGAACTTCTGCTGGAATCCCTAAGGAAAGGAGCAAAAAAGGGGAAGAAATGTGGCTAATTTTCTTAATTTCTACTAAATTTCTCAGAAAACACAATAATAAAAAGAATCATTCTTCCACAGTTTATGAGAAGAACATAAAACTGAATTACTGTGCCTAACGCACATATCACAACAACAATGTATACTTTGAAAGTGTTTTCTAATACTGCCTGTAATATGCAGGGACCCACAATTTCAGGAATGTATCGATATCAGAATCAAAATAAATAAATAAAATAAAACAAACAAAAAACAACAAATAAATAAATAAAAATTGCCATTGGACAGATTCTTGGATTTGGTTGATGTTTCAGACATCATTTGATTAAGTATTGGTCAACTGTATTCAACCGTTACCATCACAATTGAAGAAAACACACTTTTGGTTCTCTAAAAATGTTTTGAGTGTTTGCTTACATTATGTGTATGTATCAACAGAAGTACACAGAAGTACACTATTGAGATTTTTCTAAGGGTATTAGAAAAGTATACTGCTTTTGTTGGAGTAACTGTCTCTACTGTCTAAGGAAGGCCTGCTAGTAGGTATTTGAACATTTCTGTGAGGCTACGATTGTATTCCATGACAAGAGTGTTACTGAGGTCATCCACAACTCTCCCCATTCCCCAAAAGTATAGAATGGAGCACAATCACTCATGACAACACAGTTCCACTGCTCCATCGCTCAATGCTGGGGAGATTTTTATAACCTTCCAGCCCATGCCTGGCATTAGGCATGGTGCCAACAGGTTATGCTTCCTATTCCACTGGTAATGCTTCTCTACAGGGACTTAACAAGCTGTGAGTTCGCATTAGCACATCTGTGTCAGCAGTGGACTTGGAATGTATTCATCAGATAGGGTGTCCACAAATATGATGACATATAGTGTGCATGACAAAACACCGGATATTGGCAATAGCTCTCAATTCCCATCTCACTGTACCCCTATTTAAATACCTTTCCACACTGTCGGCATTTCCCATCCTGCCTCCTCCTGTGGACCCAGTGATGCCTTACAGTACTAGTCTGGAAAGAAAAACATATGTATCCCAGTGAGAAAGCAAATCCTACAGAGCTTGACTGTAAAAAAAACAGGTTAATGGGGTACGGCCTCACCTCTCGCACACTCCTCATACCTGGTTCCCTGAATGATGGCTTACACCTGAAATTAATCTGCACAAAAAAAGCATGTTTTAGGGAACAGAGCAATAATGCATGTGATGTGTGTGATGCACACACTATGAATACCCTGCAACAATCAAACATAATCCTTGAAGTTTACCTTCTCTAACTGCTCCATGCATATTGTGTGAACAGATATTTTGCAGGCAGCACATTTGTGTCGAGGCAGCGATTTTTGCTGTTGGTGTGAAAGGAAATGGTTACAGATAGGCCAATAACATACATCAGATTCCTGCCACTGGACCTGTTCTTACATACTTTCAACAGTGGTAGGAGCTCTTGCACAAGGTTTTCCCAAAGAGATACAAGATTATGCACCACAGAGGCAGATGGATTTACATGCACTCCCAAATTCAGAGAATAAACCAGCTTGCTGTTTAAAAAAATAACACCACCTTTTGGCGATGTTATTTATTAGCAGTTCTCTGCCTGACAGCACAGGCGGACGGGTAAGTTAAAGGATGGGAAAAGAGAGGAAGTGGAGCATATGTGCTCACCAGTGATTTGGCAAAGCAGCAAGACTCTCCGACATAGCAGAAATCTCCTGAAAGACTCGTCTCAAACCAGACGTGCTGTCCAAACGGAGCATTCTCCTGTGGGATAGAGCAAAGCTAAAGCAAAACTGGAACAAATCTACTACTATATTTATAAACAACACTGGCCATGCCAAATTTGTAGTGTTAGTAGACATGATATTATAATACAAATGTTACTTAGATTTATAACTGATAGCAATCATCATGTGTAAGACAAAGATTTCATATAGTAGTATATCTGAAAAAAAAATTTGAATATCATGAAAACGTTCACTTTTGTTCATCATAATTCAAAAACTATCCTATATATTTTATATTAATTTTGCTAGTAGTTCCACGCCCCTGGCATCTGTAATGGAGCAGCAAACTGATGTTTGGAGTTTGGAGCGCCCTCTGGGTAGGTATGTGAAGCTTCAGATACCTTGGATTCTGTGCCTCACCACTCTTCCTACAGAGTCTAACAGCTTGAGTTGAAACTCTAGGACTCTTGATTTCCAAATGAAAAGCAAAATTTATTTTCATCTGAAAAAAGAACTTTGGAGCACTGAGCATTAGTACAGTTCTTTTTCTTCAAGGTAAGATGCTTCTTGTGTTCGATATAGGCTCGAGGGCTCGATATTAGGAATGCTGCAGTTGTTGCTCATGACACCAGCTTCATTCCATTCTTTGTGAAGCTCTCCCAAATTCTTGAATTTAATTTCCTTGACAATCCTCTCAAGGCCGTGGTCATTCCTGTTGCTCATTTGCTACCACATTTTCCCTTTCACTCTGAGAATAGCTAGCACTGTCCTTTTGTGGCTTCTGTGCTGATGATCACATTCGGCACAACTGTTAGGTCAGCAGTCAGGTCAATATTCTAGGGACATTGTTGTGGTTGCATGTGCTGAACTAGACATGGGATATAAACAGTCTGAATAGTACCTTACCTAAACTCAAAATGAAATATACCGAGGAACTGGATTTCTTATTTTCAAGAGGTAGAAGCCATACTGATCAAAAGTAGTGGCTAATTTGAATTAAATTATGAACAAAAATGAACTTTCATGATATTCTAATTGATTGAGATGCACTCATATGTCCACCTTTGTTGCTACAGAATGCAGATTTTGTTGGTATTGTGTGACTATCCCCCTTTATCTTTTTTGGTTGTGATACATCAGAGATTAGAGATGATGTGCAGGTTGATGTATGTCTGTGGAAACCTGGGATGGCTCTCATGTCATATCATCTCTGGTCACCAAGGCTGTCAATTACTTCAGTCAGAAGTGAACCCGACATTCTAATGGTAACCCTGCCTTTTATAAATAAAGCTGAATAGCTTTAAGAAAAATGACTTCTGGCATTAGCACAGGTAAAACTACCTGTTGGAATTAGAAATTGGAGATGAAAATACAGTACAGAAAAATGAGAATGAATATGGTTTTGCCTTTAAAATAATGGGAATGAGTGGAGTTAATCATCATACTGCAATCAGCCAGCAGAGGTGCTCAAAATGTGGTGGCTTCACTTTTGACAGGTGATTCGCTGTCCATATTATATATTCTTTATATGTATAGTGTTTCCTTACTAAATCATTATCTCTTTCTTCCTTTTCTGTACTGTACTTATGCTGCGGATGGAACCTTAATTTCCTTGAGGGAACCCTCCCAAGGGATCAATAAAGTTCTATTCCATCCTTTCCTATCGTTAACATACAGTCACAGGTTAAAACAAACAGCAATCAAATAGCTAATCATCATCTTATATGGCAAAATAATAAATGTTTTCAAGCCTTAAGATCTCAATTTCTGTTGATAAAACCAGTTCATACTCTTCCAATTACACAGACGTTGTAAGGAACTTTGAAATGAAAATGAAAGAAATTGTTAGAAGCCACCAAAAACAACACAATTATTAGAAAGTTAATGCAGAACTTCTAGCTCTCGCTCATTAGTCACAGTACCATGCAAATAGATTTTGCTTCAAGTTGTTTTTTCAAAAAGAAAGAGACTCACAGTCCAGTCAACTGTCTGCGAGATCTCCCTGTTAGCTTCACACTTGCTTGGCATTGTGGAACTGGACTGGCTGGTCAGTTGCTGAACACCAGACTTGGCAATTGCTTTCCTGAAACAACACAAAAGTACATATGATGGTACAACAATTTACATTTCTGTAAACATGAACTGTTCATGAACAACACACACATGTGTACATATCAGTGACACAAATGCAGATTTAAAGTCAATTATTAAGAACAAATGTGATTTTAACAGAGATTAGCTGAAAAGGTTTTACCAGTAACAGACTTTTACAAAGTGACAGGTCAGAATGTGGTCATTTGTCAGGAGCACAGCAAGGACCTCTTTAAGATGCCTGTTTTATGCCCACTTCAATCAATGAATCTATTTTCACCCTCAGCCTCCATGGGGCACTCCAGTACACAGTTTACAGATCTCTAGACTTTCCTACCACAAGCACACGCTTTTGTATCCCTGATTTCATCAGTAAATAAGCAGGTGTCCCAAAATTGTGAGAGCAGGACAAAGCACAATGCAAGGGAAGATGAAACATGAATCTGTGATGTAGTTAAATATCCTTTGGTCATCATCCTGTGTCCTGATAGCATCATTTGTGAATTCTGAGAGCAACTGGGCAGATATAAGATGGTAAATATATTTATCATAAGGGTTTTTTACTTTCTGAGTGGTGCATATAAGTCACTGAATTCCAATGCATTATTTAATCACTCTTTTGGTGACTATAGTATAGAACCAAGTACACATCAAAGCTATAGACAACAAGGCGAAAGTTCAGCTTCCACTTTGGGAGGAAAGATGCAAGACATTGTTGAGACACATGAGAGAACTGTCTAATTCAAAACAACTCATTTTCCATTTCTTTAAAATTCAGAACATTTGTTTACTGTTTTCACATGTTATCACATATATAGTCACTGTTCTATTTTGTGGTCAAAATGTTAGTCAATCTTTTTTTTGTTAATTAATTAAATATATTTGATGCATATGGTTTTGCCCCAATCTTACCCATTATCTATTTTTGTCAAAGTAGAAAAAGCACAAAGTGCAGAAAGGTGACAAATAGTACTTCAGCACTGAAACATGATACACCCATATCTCACATAAAGACAAAGTAACAGCCAATGCATAAGCTTGTCAGAATTAACCACCTCTGGTAAGGTTCTGTGGGTGGCTTACAAGGGAGGAGGTTCAAATGTATTTTTGCATCCTGTGTTAATCAAGACCTTGCTCATTCTGACCTTTGTGTCCAATCCCTGCTGTGCAAATCAGTGACGCTTAGCAACCTGAGGGAGGGGGACCCACTGTGTGATCAGTGGCACTGATTAGTCATATGGCCATGCTACAGTACTCGCTCCACTAATGAGCTAGCACCATGGAGCTCAGATCCGCAGGACAGACATTTAGAAGGTCAACGCAGGAAAAAACCCTCATGTATGGACAGACCCCTTCATTCTACTTTCATGTCCAATCTCATTGTTATGACAACTACCAAATGATGGCAGGCACCATCATGAAAACACTGCTCATATTTCAGGGTTCGACATAAGACCAAAAAGAGTCCTCTGACTCCTAAAAGTGAAAGACCTTTCAGTACTAAATGCTTCTCAATACAAAAAAAATCTCAATCTGATTATTTTTTAGAAATGTTACAAAGTTTAAAGTAAAGATTTTACATACGAGAGAAACCCACTCCATGATTCCAGTCTGGGGTCATAATGAGCTCCCATTAGTGGGTTGAGTGCAGTGTGAGTCTTCAGGCAGGTAGAGTTTCTGCGACTGGGCAGTGGCAGGCCTCTCCCTGGCCAAGGGCTGCCCACCTTGGAGATGGTGGAGATACGTCTTCTGCGCCTTCTTTGGCTGCTTCGACAGTAACGGCCTTGTGGGCCAGGTTCAGGATGTCCTAGGTGAGAGGAGTTTCTCCTGAGGCAACGTGGGACACGGATGAGCGGGTGGGCCTGGACTCGCTCTACCACTACACCCAGAGGCAGGCAGTCCTGTTGACACAAAATAGAGTGCCTGAACTCCCACTCTGAAGAATCTGCATCTGTGAGACTGTCCTCATATGGTCCCGAGTCCTGACAATCTTCTGAATCAGCGGTGAGGCCCAGGCTATCGCTGTCACTGTCGGTGCCACCTTCAGAGAGTAGAGGGTCTGAACAGATACAGGACATGGGGGCATTCCCTTTAAACTCTACCTGTCCAGTGGCAAAATCACGTGCATCCTCCTCTTCCTCAGTCATCTGGATAACACTGGCTAGCAGCATGGAAGGGCCAAGAAGATGTGTGTCAATGTTACGAAGCTTGCTGACTTTCTTTCGACGCACAGCAAAGCGTGGATTGGCACCTGGAGTGGTGGTGCTGGAGCGGCGCCTTGCGCTGCCATTTTTGGTTGATCGGCTGGGGACAGCATGGGGCAATGAATGCAGCTGGATACTGGACCTCCTGCGTTGGGCCAGCATGGCAGAAGGCAGGCCAACACTGGAACGCCTGCGGGCACGGCTGGTTGGCACAGCAACACTGGGCCTTCGGATTCGGCAAGGCTCTGGTTCCTCTCTGTCTGGCCTAGCAATCCTCACCTCTTTCCTCTTAAAGTGACGACGGAAAAACGTGTCCATGACGGCTCCCTGTATAAAGTGTCCCTGTGGCTGTTGGTGTAAAATTCATTCCATAAGCAATTCATTTCAAGATACAGCTAAAGCCTTTAACACCATACTGCTTAGAGCAAGACCCTAACCGTTTTTTCTTTGATGAGTTTAATCCCAGTTTAATTCTAGCCCTTAAAGTGCTAATTAGAGTAGACTATTGCAAGTTATTTAACATTCATTACAGATAAGCATGTAGGAACTTTTCTAAAACACTATGAATAAAAAAGCCAGACACATTCAAAACTGTACTCTTACTATTACAGCTGGCATTAGAAGAGCTTGAGCAAATTTGTAGTGACTGCTCAAATATTGTATAATTACATTTCCATTAAAAAGTATTTACCCCCCTGATATCCTCTACTTTTTGCATATTTGTCACATTAAATGAATTCATATCATTATACAAACTGTACCAGAGAAATGGAGAACATGATGAAACATGCTATACAGTTTTTAAATAACCAAAGCCTGAAAACAAATATGCAGCACCTACATCAGAAGAAAGTATCTATCTAGTAACTACAACAGTGACTTACGAAAGACTTCCATACTCCACAGAGCTGGGCTTTAAAAAAAGCCTTTGTAACAGACAAAAATAGGAAAGTGTTTTTGAGTTTGCCAAAGGCATGTGGGAGACTCCTCAAATGTCTAGAAGATGATGTTCTGGTCTGACAGGACCAAAATTTTACTTTTCAGTCACCAAGGAAAACGGTATGTCTGGTGCCAAACCAACACATCTCATCATCCAAAGAACAACATCTCCACAGTGAAACATGATGGTGGCAACATCATGATGTGGGGATGTTTTTCAGCAGCAGGGACTGGGATGGTGCTAAAACAGGGATATTCTTGAGCAAAACCTGTTTCGGTCCGTCAGTGATTTGAGCCTGAGATCAGAGGTTCACCTTCCAACAGGACAATGACCCAAATGATACTGCTAAAGCAACACTCGAGTGGTTTAAGAGGAAACATGGCCTAGTCAAAGCCCAGACCTTAATCCAATTGAGAATCTGTGGTCAGACTTCAAGATTGCTGTTCACCAGCAGAAACCATTTAACTTGAAGCTCATAAAGACTTATCCAAAGAGACTTGCAGCTGTAATTGCTGGGACTTTAGGTGGGTGAACAGTTATGCACACTGAAGTTTTTTGTTATTTTTTTCCTGTTTGTTGTTTGCTTCACAATAATAAAAAAATCAAACGTTCAAAGTTGTAGGCATGTTCTGTAAATGAAATGATGCAAGCCTTCAAATTTTAATTTAGCCTTTCAAATTTTAGTCCATTTTAATTCCATTTTGAGAGGTAAATGCCACGGGGGTGGATACTATAAAACCAAAACTGGAGATTCTGGAAGGTAAATCATAGCTCTGTGGGAAACACTTGACCTGCCTGTTTCTGCCTATAAACTACCTATTCAAGATCCTGCCAATTGAGTTTTAATTAGATACAAACTTTGTTTCTTTTGAGCTATTCAGCGACGTTGATGTTCAACAGAACTACCAGGAATCAGACTTGTGTCAACTGCTTAGTCAATTCTGCATGAATCTGAATCTTTAAAATACTACTAATAATAATAATAATGTGACAAAAATGCAGAATTTAAACGAAAATCAGGATTTGTAATTTTTCTGACCTGGATATGGCTCCTTCACATTAGACCAGCCTGTAAAACTGTTCAGACTGTTCAGCAGGTTTGTTTACTTAAAGAGCCGCTACAGTTGTGACCTGTAAAAGCACTGATGACATCACCATTTAGTAATGTTGTAAGGCACTAGAGGAAATGAGGTTGTGCTTACCTACTGATTATCAGTCTGATGCGGAGATGGTCAGAACAGATTATAAAAGGGACTGGTGACCCTTGACAAATGCCTGGATGTGCTAATTATAACCATCCCCTATCTCAGCTGAGCAGCTGCTGAGTTTCATTTAAAGTTATTAAAACCTAGGGGCATTTGTCAGGCCAAACACTGGACTTTGTTTGCATGTTGCAGTGTTGCCTTTATTAGCTATATATTTCTCCCACTGACCCAGGAACAAACAGTACTCCACTGACTGATGAAACAGCAAATTAGCTTCCCATATCAGTCAAATGAAACCACCTTCCAGCCTTACTGAAGCTACTGGGTTTGTGCCACTGAATAATAACAATACAAAGAAGAAGAAGAACAACAACAACAGCCATCAGCCATTTGTCTGGCCCTCATGATCTAAATCCATACTAATGTCAGGCAGAGGCCAGTTATGGTATTGTGATATGATAAATAAGGTATCTTGCTTCCCAGTTCCCAGTTAGGGAATCTCAATTACCCCATTTCCATAAACAAACATAGTTAAGAGCAAAGAAAGAAAAAAAAAAACCCACAGTGCCATCAAAAATTATTCATACCCCTTGAATTCTTCCACATTTTTTCATGTTACACCAACAAACTTAAATGTATTATATTGGAATTTTATGTGATAGATCAACACAAAGATGCAAGTCATTGTGAAGTGAAAACAAAATGATACACTGTTTAATAAATAAAAATCGGAAGCGTGGAGTGCATTTGTATTCAGGCTCGTCTGTAGTCCATCTGTGTGTAATTTATTCCCAGTATAACTACAGCTGTTCTCTGAAGTCAGAGAACATGTATCAAACAGCATCATAAAGACCAAGACAAGACATAAATTGAGATATTGCAGGATTACTTTTTTTTTTACGTGTACACATTACACACACACACACACACACACACACACACACACACATATATATATATATATATATATATATATATATATATATACACATACATACATACATATATTATATTATATATATAAAACGTTACACACACAAGAATAAGAATTAATTTTACACAAGTCCCAGTAAGTAATATTGCACAGTGAACAGGAAGTGATAAAGTGCTTAGTGATAATCTCTAGTGGTAATCTCTTATTGTTGTTGTATATTTTCAGAAATTATGCATGTTCATGAGTCCTGATAGGCCAGCATGTTGTATATGTTGTTAACGGGAGTTGTGAGGATGGGAGGGGGGAGATTTGCTCTAATCATCTGTCTCAGGAAGTGAAGGCGCTGCTGTTCTCTCTTGACAAGAGAGGTGATGTGAGTAGCCTATGTCAGGTTGTCTGTGACTCCTAGAAACCTGGTTTCTCACAGACTCCACAGCATTTCCATGGATTCAGTGTCAGGTTGTTGTTGTGGAGTCTGTTCACTTCATCTTTGTAGGCCGAGTCGCTGTCGTTGCTAATGAGACCCACCACTGTTGTATCATTTCCAACCTTGATGATGTGGTTCGAGTTGTACTTGGTAGTCATGAGTCATCACGGTGAATAACAGAGGGCTAAGCACACAGCCGTGGGGAACACAGCATCTCAGGCAAGGAGAGTAATAATTAAGAGAAACAGCAAAGAAGCCCATGGTCACTCTGGAGGAGCTGCAGAGATCCACAGGTGGAAGATTCTGTTAGACAACTATTTGTCATGTAGTCCACAAATCTGGCCTTTACAGAAGAGTAGGAAGCAGAAAGCCATTTTTGAAAGCAAGCCATGTGGGAGACAGAGCAAACATGCAGAAGAAGGTGCTCTTGTCAGATGAGACAAAAGTTAAATATTTTGGTCTAAATGCAAAATGCTATGTGTGGCGGAAAACTAATACCTCACATCACCCTGAACACACCACCCCCACTGTGAAACATGGGTGGCAGCATCTTGTCGTGGGTATGCTTTTCATCAGCAGGGACATGGAAGCTGGTCAGAGTTGATGGGAAGATGCACAGAGCTAAACGCAGGGCAATCCTGGAGGAAAACTTGAAACTGGCTGCAAAAGACTTGAAACTGGGGCAGAGGTTCATCTGATTGAATTTGATTGATTTTTCACTTCAGAATTACTTGTTACTGTTTGTTGGTCTATCACAAATTTATTTTATTGAGATTCTGAGTTTGTGGGAATAACCTGAAAAATGTGGAAATATTTCAAAGCACTGTATATTCTACAAATCAATGGCAAACACCTGTATTCACAGACTCCCTCCTGTTTCCTTTACAAATGGTAATGCATTCAGAGGTAACATTTACAGAAAGCATAACTCTGTTCATATATTCAACATCTTGGTTGGATACTATTTTAATGCAATCAAGTACAGATATGTAAAAGTCGATCTACAAAACTTCTGGTGTAGAATTCAGAAAATTTCCAAAGCTTTCTGAATGAATCAAAGTATAAGAGGGAAGGTTCATAAGCCAAGCCAAACACCAAAACTCCACAAACTATTTGACCATAAAACCACACACATTACCTACTGTATATATCCACATAACAGCTGACCCCAAGAAAGTTATTTAAAAACAGGAGTGTATTAAACAGGATGACTAGATAAATAACTAATATACCTGTGATTATCCTTCTATTAAAGTGAAAAACAGAGAAAAGGAGTAAGAGTGTACGACCTGACAGATGGAGCGTCCTCCTCTAGTTCTGAAACACAATGAACTGACAGTGGGTGAGAGAGGAAAAAAAGAGTGAGAGGGGGAAGAGAGAGAGAAGGGATAATCAGGTGAAGAAAGAGAGGGGGAGCTACAAAGCACAGAGACACAGGGCTCATCGACTAGATGTGCAGGGGACAGCAGGAGTGAAGCCAAAGACTGATTACCAGATCTAGCAACACACTGTGTTTGTGACTGATACACACACATACACACATACACACACACAACAGTAACTGCTTCCTGGGAGGGCTCTCTTGGTTCATTACCCTTTTTAATAGGCATCCTGTCTGTATTCATTGTATGGACCCCAAAACTACAGAGGCAGCATCACAAGCTCTGATAGCTCTAATGATGATCCATCCACAGTAATTCATTCTGTTTGCAGTAATTACCTTTAAATGTTGCTGAAATTCTGTCAGACACACAAACAACCCAGCGGCCGTAGAACAACTATAAACTGTACAAGGGTCACTATTACTGAGGGGTTCCAAACGTTTTTTTAGGCTGTGCCCATCCTGAAGTATAATCGTCTATATAAAGGAGCCAAAAATGGGGCCCCATAATAAAAATATAAACTGTATCTAATAATATTTAATATTATATATATATATACACACTATTATAATTATTATAATTATTATTATTATTAATAATAATAATAATAATAATAATAATAATAATAATAATAATAATAATAATAAATGGTCATATGACATATTTCAAGCTTTTTTGTTTTAAAGTTGATACTGTGATTACTAATCTATTCATAGTTAATGAATATAAAATGACAGTTTGATGAATGAATATAAAATGACAGCTGAATGAAACCGTTTTAAACAATTTCTAAGTTTTGAGATGCACTACTATATACCTAGAGGCTACTTTGGACACTTTAGCCTGTTGCTGCAATATGTCAACATATCAGACTATGGACACACACACACACACACACACACACACACACACACACACACACACACACACACACACACACACACACACACACTCAGTTTTTCAATCTAGAATAATGTGCAAAACTTCCATCTCCATCATCAGTTTTTTTTATTTGTTTACTATTATATATTGTTAATATTGTAGATACTACACAGTATATGCTATAGTATACTTTATTTCTTGTATTGAGTGCCTTGCTATTCCTTCTCTGATGTAAAAATGTGAATTTCCCTGCTGTGGGACTAATAAAGCATTATCTTATCTGCAACATTGATCCAGGCAAGACTGGCTAGTAAACATATTGGATGCTGCTTAACCCATTAATCTATATGGGGAACAAAAATGGTTTGGACTCCACTTACTTTGAATCTCAATAGAGGAGTGTGTATAGGCATTAGGCATAAGCCTAACAAGGACAGAAAATAATCTTGGGCCTTGCGGTTTCCAGTTTCTGTGGAAGGGATACTCAAACTCCAAAGTGACTGAAGAAGTGATTTCATCTCTCAAACATCTGCTCTCTGGAAACCAAAATGGCCTACTTCAGAGTACAGCTAAGCACACATCAGAAGGGAAACTCTGAAGTGTCACACCACACAAAGAAGCCAAACCCAGGGAATCAATGGTAGGTGGGAACTAGACTAAAAGTTGATCTTATAATCTCTTCTGTTTACTATACACTTCAAAACAGCACTGAAAGCACAGCAAAAATGCTGTGATCTGGTTTGCTATGATATTATGCTACACCACATGGCTGAGATCCTTTGCAGCAAAGTACACCACCCAAATCAGAGCGGAGCTCAACTTCTTTCACAAACCCACCAGAAACGCACGTCATTCTGAAGCAAAATAACAAGGCTGTAGCTAAATGTGTGCGTAACTGCATCTGAGCATTTTTCACCTCCACCAAAGTCATCTCCACTTAAAATCCAAACAAATACATTCTATGGCACTTTAAGGCTTGATGCCACAGGATAACTACTTTTGGTTCCCTAAAAATACTGCAGTTAATGGTTTTGAAAACTCTGAACCACTCAACAAGTGGCATCAAAAAGAACTGTTTTTAGACTCTACTTTAAAAGTGTAAATCCACACGCGTGCTTGTTGGTTTAGTGTCAATTGCCCTACTTTTTCCCCTTCAATTTTATTGTAGGAGGCTAATGCTGACTGGAGGTCAGTGTTCAGCAAGCATCCTCCATTGTGTCAGCTCTTCACTCTACTTCTCAGCAGATAAAAAAGACATGGCAGAGGCACTCCAACACCACCACAATGACATTCATTTCCACTTCAAGGCCCCTGGGCTCCTGCATTATGGATCAATGTGGATAAACTAGTCCAAGGCCTGAAAAAAGCAGCATACTAATTTAACACCACAGAATGCAGGCCTGGCCTGCTTGCCGTTGATTATGAGCCTCACTTAAAATACAGTGTGTCAATACCGTCCACTTGATCAGGTTCTCCACCTCGGCAACACTTCCGCTTGTAACAGCCGTACTATGGCACACAAAGGCAGACACACGTGAGGAAATAATTAGTACTCTTTTGAAAGGGGGAAAATACTGCTGCTTACTGTTGCTGTTACCATGGAAGATGACCTGGAAACCAGACCAGTTACCTGCTATTTTTGTCGAGGACACAGAAACTAAACTTTATGCAAAAATGTTTCCTACATTAAAACAAATAAGACACTGTTGATGTGCAAATCTGTTGGAATTTAGAGGGTTGTAAATAAATAAAGGATTTATTAATGATGGTGGTAATTAATTCTCAAATTGATGCTATAGGTTTTAAACT
>CM067501.1:19364290-19636790 GCA_034509495.1 Acestrorhynchus altus
TGTGTGTGTGTGTGTGTGTGTGTGTGTGTGTGTGTGTGTGTGTGTGTGTGTGTGTGTGTGTGTGTGTTCCCTCTTGCACAGGGAGTTGGAGAGTGAGTGGACACCAGTCTCATTGCCAGCTGGTGAGTCCTGTAATAGCTTCAGTTATAATTGTTCTCTTGGCTCAGTGCCTCGCACACCAAAATCAATGGAACTGAATGTCTGTAAGGCTGCCTCTGACTCACTTTCACACAAGTCATTGCTGTGGAGTAATTGTGATGCTCAGTGCAGAGCCAAATGGATATTGCTGTTAAAAGTGTATCCATATCTTTTCCCTTTTTTATATCACATATCCTTTCACTTTTCAGTTTTGTCAGACTCCTAACCCCCAGTTCCTTAAATTGGTTCTAAATTTTTATTGTAGCTGTTCTGATTGGTACAGATGGTTGTTTTAAGTGTGTTGTTCTTATGATGTTCTTATGAGAATTTTTTCCCTAAAACTAAAGCTGCTGCTTAAATACACAATGGGGGCAAAAAACAAATCATTGTTGTCTTATGTTTACAGATGTCTTGGAGAAGGGGCTTTATGGTTACATTTATATTGCTTCTTTAAGCTCCTAATCAGCCTTGCTAGGTCCATAGTAGTTCAGCTTTATGGCAGCACAAATTGCGATTCACCTAGTCTTGTTTGTGAGTTTCCCAGGGGGTATATTTGATTAAATTAACCCTAAACATATAACAGTGAGCTATTTTTAAAGTCTGGTTTCTTGATTTCTTTAAAAGGCTGAAAGATTTCTGGGACTGACTCGCTGGCGAACTGGATCAATGATGGAATTACAAACATTACAGGAGGCCCTGAAAGTGGAAATACAAGTCCATCAGGTTGGATACATCAGACCCATGTTTAACACCTTTTAATCTTTTTAATTTTGAAGTGAGAATTTTAATTAGAATCAGAACTTTCCAAAGAAAAATGGGTTGTGTGTGTGTGTGTGTGTGTGTGTGTGTGTGTGTGTGTGTGTGTGTGTGTGTGTGTGTGTGTGTGTGTGTGTGTGTGTGTATATAATATTTAAAATAAAATGAAAGTTTGTGTGCCCTTTCTAAAGCACCTTTTCTCTGTCATGCCAAAAAAATCTAAATCATCACTGTGGTGGTAGTAAGAGTCCTTTAGCAGAAATCATAGCTTGCAAACTATTTTGAAGTTAAAAGTCTTTAATTTCTTTATTTCTTGTATTTTCCACTTTTCTAAAACACCTTTAGTTCTGAAATATTCTTCTATAATATCTGTTAACTAATTTTCTGTGATTATTTGGGGCTGTGGGTAACAAGCTCCTCTTTTGGTCTTATTGTATCAAATGTAGGATCATTGTCCTTCACAGTAGTAAATAAGGGGTGTTTAAATATATAACTAAAGAATCAATGTTAGATCAAGTTATGTTTATTGTTTATGTTTATTGTTATGTATATTATAGGTTAGTTATAAATCTAGTTAATAATCTAGTTGTTTATGATTAATTAAGTAAAAATGCTAGTACTTGTTTGTATTTTAGGTGGGAGACAATGCTGTGTAAGAGAGACTGAGATAGTTTAAGCATAAAATAAAATGTAAAATTGAGCTCAACAGAAGTGACACAGTTTTATTTGGTCTGCTGGATCTCACATAAGTTGGTAATGAAAGCCTGAGACTGGAAGAAAATGGTGCAACTTTTTCACAAGCCACCCTGATGATGGAGATTAAAATTCTCCGTTCTCTGAAGGAGAACCCTCCGCCTATCTTTCTGGTGAGGTGTAAAAATCTAAGAAAAAAAGAAAAAAAAAGGTGACATGGCATGAAAAACAATGGTCAAGAAGTTTAACATTTGAATTAACAAAAAAACGTCCTTCCTCTGCCTTAGTATAGTCAGGAGCTGCATGTATCCAGCAGGTAGAGAAAGAGCATAGCTGTTGATCAGAAGGAAGAGTAGGTCAGGAGGGTGGCAGCTCCGTTGTCATTGTAGCCAAGTCTTAGGCTTTGTACAGTCTCTATTTGCCTCCCCTGAGTGCACTCAACCAGCTCTTAGTTAACGAAAGATCTCTCAAACTGCGAGCGTACAGGGGTTGAAAAACAGTCTCCGACATTAATTTGTTTGATAGCAGTAACCAACAGGTGTTTCGTAGTAATTAGATGGTGAGATTTTTCTTACTCTGGTGAGCATGCCAAGTCTCATTGAAGTGAAGTCAAGTATGTTTGAAACAGGCTGATTTCTGTATTCCACCCAATTTCACCCTGTTCTATTACTCTGCTTCTGCCAGTCATGTCAGCGGATTGACTCACTGCTGCCTACTAGTGGACAAAGTGATTAGAGACTTTCTTAAACCACAGCTGCAGTGTTTGTTATATTTGAAAAGATCTCTCAAAAGAAAATGTCACATGTCTTTCACATTTATAAATTCTTTGTTGCAATGTTCTGAAGTTCATAATTATGCAATAAAGAAGAGGTCAACCCTCGTCCTGGAGATCTGACATCTTGGAGACTTCACCTCCAATTTAAATCTCACCTCAAGACTTCTCAGGTCATTGATTAGGTGGATCAGGTAGGATTAATTATCGATGGAGCTGAAGTTAGCATGAATCTCTGCACTTCCCTAAAAGTAATATTATACTCTACCATAAAGTAGTTTTTGTTTTTTGTTTACCACCACCAAAATATTAATCTATATTCCATTTGATAATACATGATCAAAAATAACTAGGTGGCATGTTTGTCTCTGGCATGTTCTGGCTGCTTGGCCCTGTGCTCACCTAGTCCATACAATATTGGGAGAAAAGGCCAGTTTATCATGCTGCAGTTCAGAATTTGTCCTGTGAGTGTCTCTATTGCCCTGTGTTAAAAATTGTGTGGCACTAAGTTTCTTTTCTTCTTTACAGAAACTGGTTGCACAAATGAAGCAGGACCCACAGGTAAACACATTTCAATAAATTTTTTTGCCACATCCACTTTCAAGAAACTGACACAACTAAAGGAAGCTGACACAACTAAAGGAAGCAGAGCTTAAGCCTGATTGTTTTGGTGGAAAAAATTGTGTGCATGTATATGTGTATACACGCACACGCTGCATCCAGAAAGTATCCACAGGGCTTGACTTTTTGCACATTTTGTTGTTATATTGCAGTCTTATTTCAAAATGGATTCAATTCATTTTCCATCAAACGTCTACACACAAAGACAAAGTGAGAAGTTTGTTTGAAATGTTTGCAAATTAAAAAAATGTGCTTACAGTAAGTATTCAGTCTTTGTTCAGTATTTTGTTGAAGCACCTTTGGCAGCAATTACAGAATCAAGTGTTTTTGAGTATGATGTGACAAGATTGGCACACCTGTTTTTGGGAAGTTTCTCCTATTCTTTGCAGAACCTGTAAAGCTCCATCAATTGTGTGTATATAGATATATAAAACATTATATTATGTTAAATGACATCACACACACTATTGGCTTTTAGAGCTACCTGATGTCTTAACTGATAGCCTTGAATTAGTGATATGTCCCCTTCTCCAGAACTTCATATTCAAGCCATTTCTCTGGGTAAAGAGGTTTTGGTGTTGGTTTCTCATCCATAAAGTGGCAAAAGATGATGTATGGACTTGTGGATGGATGTTTTAAATTTGCACCTTCAACCAGCATCATAATTTTTGAAAGACAGTAGATGTAAATTATATGGTGCCTCACAACACCATGATTCCTTTTTTTTTTTTTTTTTTTGTAACACTGTTATACAAAATCTACCCAGCTCCAGTCAGTAAAACCACAGGTCCTAACTGGTGCTGTTTGTCTTTCCTTTCGAGAACGCTGATCTGAAGAAACAACTGCATGAACTTCAAGCCAAGATCACTGCTCTAAGTGAAAAACAGGTATGCATGTTTGGCTTCACTTTTTTTAATAAGTTTAGATTTTTGTCTGTCTTTCTTTTTTTCTGGATGCACCTGTATTGGAGATGTGGGATGATGCCAATTCCAGTGTTTTTATGTACTAATCTGCTGATGCATAAACCTGTAGTAAAATGAAGAACTTGAATCCAACTGAATCAGCATTGCAGAGAAGTGTGGCTTTTTTTAGTGGAATTAATAAAATACCTGACTTTTAATGCGAGAGCAGTATTACCCAAGATTAATAAATGTATCAATACATATTGACTTAAAATAATATTCAGATCTGTTTGATGTTTATAATTGGTTATCTACAGGTGTGGAATAATTTAAAAAAAAGCTAATAAAAGGCTTATATAAGTAACCATTTAGGTAATTATGTACTGCATTTGTATTAACATTGTATTAGCATTTTCTTACTTATTGGCCTATATGGTGTAGTTTAGGAGAACCTTTTACTACATGCTGTTCATGTGGATCTCTCCAGAATGCTCCTCAAACCAGTTCTAGACATGTGGAACCCAGTTATTGTGCTGGCCTATTCCATCTTTATAGGGGTGTGTGAACAGAATATGGAGGTTAATGACATGTTTAGGTAGACCAGTGGACCAGTGAATCTTTGGAGTGCCTATTTGACAACTGGTGTCTATGGATTCATGGAGTCTGCACTACACACTAAACCCTATTATCAGCCTGAGAACAAATGTTACCATTGTCTGACCACTCCATGTTACTAGTCCTCTGGGGTCCAACTTCACAAGCCCAGGAATGGTGTCTTGTTGTGGTGTAAAACACTCACAAAAACATGAAGCTAAAGAACACTTGTCCGTCAATACAGCCAATCACAATTAGTAAGCACCTGTGGGCAGCCACTGTGCTGTCCATTGTGATTGGTAATGTCTGATATTCCTGGTCTCCACTTGACTCTAGGTTGAGGAATGTTAAATGTTGACACAACTTTGAAAGTGGAATGTCCCATCCATTTGGCATCCATTAGCATGCTTCTCTCAAACTCTGATCTGCCTCACCTCACAACTAGACTTTCTCTGCCCTAAAGGTAAAACTTTTTCTTTGAGTTAACATACTGCTGTCCCATGATTTTTGATGTTTCAATGTAGTACAGGTTGGAGAGACCAGCTCACAGTAGCCTGATTTAATGGCTACAGGGACAGCTATAGCTCAGCAATAAGCAGTGATACTTAAAGAATATATCTTTAAGCTGTGGAACACTGGTTTTGTTTTGCATTGGTGACCGATAGCTTTATCAGAATTGTTGCATTTTTTCTCTGCCTTGTTTATCGTCAACTCTGCAGTGGTCAGCTTTGACTATTTACATTTATGCAATGTCGTCTACACCAATACCTGAATGTCAATCTAGTTTTTGTTATATACCTATTGGAGAAGAAAACCTACTGATTAGAGCAGTGTATGAATACTCCAGGGCCAAATTTGTGGCTCTTGACTAGACTGTTATTGTAAGAGAATTCATTTGGTTTAGAGTGTGGCAAAATATTATACCATGATACATATTATACCATGATACATGTTGGTCAAACATTTTTACAATATATTACATACATTGCAGCATTTTGGCACGCATTGATAGTTCCGCATTTTAAATTCTGTTGTGAAAATAGCAGCTTGCACCAAATGGGTTTGTAATCAGACACAAAGTTGGTCATTGTGATTGAAGCACCGACAGTATGCTCAAGAAAGTATAGTGTTTATTGTAATTGGCCAAATATCAAAATATTGTTGCCTCCATACTTCCCACCTATACCCTCTTAAAAAACCTTTGAGCATTGTCATATGAGAATATTATTTGTTAAATGTGTGAAGTCACTGTATGGAGTTATCGCTTTAAAACAGCATTGTATAAGAATTGGTCCTGGACCCCTTAACACTCCAAATTTGGGCTTTGAGCCACCCCTCAAGGACCAAGCACTTGTATGCATGTCTGGGCAATCTGAGAGAGACAGAACCATCACTGATAGTGAAAGACATATATGTCAGGTCTTCAGACTAAAGGTCTGATCATGCTTCTCATGGAATCAATGTTTACCTGACTTTGGCAAACAGTATGATATAATTGTGGAGAAAATAATAACCACATGTTCAGAGGCTTCACTTGCTGTGTTATGTACATGGTAGCTGGGTGAATTTCACAAAGACACTATACAACAAAGCCTAAAGCTGGTCAGTTAAAATGGAAGACATTGTGTGCTGTGAAATGGACAAGTTTGAGGAAAAGCTCTCTGTGCTGGTACATATGTTTCTAAATTAATTGTTGATAGATTAAAAAATTATTTTCAAAGAGTTAAATGCATGGAGAGAAATATGAAAAACCTGGGTGGAGATCCATTTTATTATGTCAGAGTGGAAAAGCCTCCATGACAAATTTGTAAAAGAAAATTGCCACATGAATGCATGAAGGGTCAGAGTGGAGATGCTGGTATCAGCAAGATTATTCCGTTTCACACAGCGTTGTCCTGGCTGGCTGACTTCATAAAGTACCATAGCTTTCACCCATTTAAACTTGTGTGAAAGCCCACTTCACAGTATACTCAATCACTTGCATGTGTCCTTCATGACCCTAAGCATTTCTGATAGGGTTGCCTTCTCAGATTATATAAATGACATTCATAAATAACTTGAAATTTCCAATGCACAGCTGTATTAGAGTGAGTAAATCCAGACAAGTATTTTTCCTTTTTATACGTCCATTTTATCTATTACCACACAGTAGGACTTTGTAGTTCTGTAATTACAGATTGCATTGTTCTGTAATTTCTCTACCAACTTTGTTAGGCTCCTTTCACCAGGTTCTTCAATGGTCAGGACCCCACAATGCAGGTGTTAATTGGATGGTGGGTCATTCTTAGTACTGTAGTAACCCTGACATGGTGATGGCGTGGTCACATAACTTGTGAAATGAAAATCACCGGAGTGCAGTGAATGTGTCAAGTGAGTGTTTTATAAAGATGTCTTTGAAAGGTTGAGTCACTGGTTATTTATTATTACTATTCACAAAAACACTGCAAAGACAAAAGAGCACTCCACACAACAGTGAGAAAAGTTTATTACAAGTTTATAAGTCAGTGAATTGATAGGAGTCCAGTTAAATCTGTCATTAATGGAAGGAATGATGCACATGTGCAAATCTACCTATAGCAAGCTGTCCTCACATCTTTTTAAATAGATGCAGAGTGTTATTATATTACAGCTGTAGTCTGGAGCTTTGTATGTGGACTGAGGCAATAGATTACTGTTACGGGGTTTTATACAAATGTGACTCTGGTTACACAGCATTACGCAGTTGTGTTTTCCTGCCCAGTTCACCAGAGTTCCATAGTGCGGTCAGCAACGTGCCAAGCAAATATAATACAGGTGCTGTTCTTCCTATTCCTATTATTTGAGTTTAATTTGGAAGCTGTTATTTAAGGAAAAATGCTACATAGTGTTGCTTTAAAGGTTCTTTACACTCGGTTCTTCAAAATGGTTCTTAATGGAAAGAATAGTGGTTTATGGAACAACGTAGATTAAAGAATCTTTTGTAGCACCTTTATATTTGAGTGCTTTTAAGGTCAATTAAGAGAAAGAAAGAAATTGGATATTAAATGATTTTACACCTCTGAATTTTTTCAACTGTAATAAAGATGAAGATAGTTTGCCTGAAAGGTCCTTTGTTCATGTGCTGTCAGTTTTACTACTTAAATGTAAAAAGAGTCTTAGCATCTCTCAGATCCTCACCAAATTCTCCATTGGTAAATTCAACATCCTTTTTAAAGAAAGCTGCAGAAACACTAGCTTTTACACTGTAGACATGCAATGTTTTCTTCTCTTTTATTTCTGAGGTAAAATTTCCCCTTAATAAGAGAGGGAAAGAATGGGTGAGGGAATAAATAGAAATCACTCTAGGCAGACCTGATTTTGCTATGTTTACACTGTAACTTCCAGGCTGAGTAAATTGAGTGTGTGCGCACACAACTCCAGTCAGGGCAGACAAGGATTAGCACATGAAACGTTGTGACAGTGCTGTGAATACTAATTCAGTCCTACTCTGTCCTGTGTAAAGAGAGGGTGGGTGGATATGTTTTTGGTTCTGTGTCATCTTCACTCTCCTAAATCCATCAGTTATGGCTGTGCTCTTCGTCGTCTTTCCCCCCCCCCTCATTCTATTTTCTTTTTCATAAGGTAGCCAGTTGATGTGATTGTGAAAATTGCACTATAGCCTCATCTGTGCTGTAGTAGAATGACCTTGAGCTATGTCCTAAGCTTTTGCAGTGGATTTCTTTTTAGGTTTGTACACTTAACAGTGCCATTTTAAATTATTTGGCCAACCCTGTGAACCCTTGGTCTCAGAAAAAAATACACTGCTTTTCCTGTATGGTGGACCTGTAAATTTAATGAGCTCTGCTCTGGTAGGCTGTTTTTTTGGTACTGCTACTATTGACAAGCCGATATAATAGTTTTATTTTTAGTATTGTTTTGTGTTTTTTGATTGATTGATTGTTTTTGTTATTATTCCTGAGTCTTAAACACAGGGTTACTGTTTGTCTATTGGAATAGTGTTTTAACCTTTTTTCTAATAATGGGGTGGTTAATATGCATGCTCTTTTGTGTTAAGGATGTACATCACAGTGAGAAAATGTCTCAAAACTGACAAGTAACAAAAATAAAATTAATTTTCTCTAGGGCTAGTGGGGGGTTTAGAATTGGCCTGTTTACTAGCTGTTTCTGTTGGGCCAAATTCAGGCTGTGTTTGGAGTTCCAAATACCATGGAGTATTAGAGTTCTGCTTCCATATGCCAAACTAATATATTAGTTATATTTTTATATAATAGTTATATTTTTATAATATTGTGTATATTTTATTTTTACATAATTGATTGATTTATTATATAACATTTAATAAGAAAAGTTTGGCTTCAAAATGGAAAATGGTGTTATCATAGGGAGACCCGCATACCTCATGGAGAAAAAAATGAACAAAGTGTAAAAGGGAGAATGGAATATTGCAGCCCACACAACATACACTCTACACCAGCTTATTTCAATACCCCTGTCCACACAGATGCGGCTGCTATTAGGATCCCATTTAAAGTCTCATTAAGTCCCTATTCATGCTCAAACATCACACTGCCCTGAGGCTAGGAGGCCTCCTGTCTGTTGATAGCTTGTAGACAACTCGGACGTCTTGTTGGGTCAGTTTTGTGTCTTAGATTGTTGTAAAACCTTAAATAAGGGTTCTTAAATCTTATTTTTCATGCAGCCCACCACACAACTTTTTGGCTGCTTTACAAATCAACAGAAAGTGCAGTTGTTTCTTTCCTAGGCTGTGGGTGTGGCATAAACACATCTTTATCCCTATACAAGAACATTTAACAGTCAGATATATAATCTGTTTTTAAGTACTTTCAATATATTAAGTTTATAGACCAGGGAATTTTATATTGAGGTCCACCTTGAATGTTTATTTTTACAGAATGTGCTTGTTCATATTGTTCATATGATTTAACTCCATAGTTTAGCGATAGAAAATGTAATGACAAACACAATTTGTATGCACTGATGTACACGGATAATTAGTTTTGTTCTAACTGTGTAAGTACTTAAAAATCCTCTGTAGTGAGGCTGTTGGAGTGTGTGCACATGCGTGTATGTGTGCGTGCATATGCGTGTATGTATGTGTGTGTTCATGCACGCGTGTGTATTTCAGGCCTCTCAGAGGTATGCTTTGGCTCCAGTGAGCTCGGAGGCAGTGGAGTGTGTGAGATGAATTTCAATGTCTGTGTGTGTATGTGGAGTGACTCCCACGGCCTTCATTGAATAGGTTCCTCTGACTGTGCTTCACACCTGAGAGATCTTTTGGCACTGACTGTCTCTAAGCTGAACAGGAGCCATGTCTGCAGTGGGTAGAAAAACCCAGTTATTATAAACCTGGCTATATTACAGATTTGGGGAAAAAAGAATAGGATGGTGGTGGGTGGAAACAACAGGGATTTTCTTATGCTTTCCCAGAGTTCAACCATCCATAAAATCACCTTTTGAAGAGATTATTTAAATGTCATTTCTCTCCCCCACCCCCCCAGAAAAAGGTAGTGGAGCAGTTGAGGAAAGAGCTGTTGGTGAAACAGGAGCCAGAGATCAAGCTGCAGACAGTGCAGGCAGCCGCAGACGGTAAAACCGTGCTGCTCACGACGCCCTGCCAGCCCCCACAGCAGCAGTCCACAGGGCCTCCTCCTCATAACCAGGCAGCTCCACAGGTGAAACAGCACATTCTGAACACACACAAAGCCCAGACAGCCACTCAAAAGGAATTACAATAGAGTGTTGTTATTTTGAACTGGAGTTCCCAAAAAACCTCACAGTGAGAGCACTATTCCAAGGTCAGGCTACTCCCCGCCTGAGCTCAGTTGCAAGATATTTAAAAGGCAAATATTCACACAGGTTTTTATGAATATAGCTCTGGGATATGGATTAATAATAGATGCATTTTGTTACATCAGCAGTGCAGTATTTTTCTTTTCTCTTAACCAAAAAATGCAGAAATTAATACTGAATTATATAGATATTCCATGTGCAAGTGGTTGAAGGGTGGGTGTACAGACCACATAGGTGATCAGATAAAAGTACACTTTACACCTAAAGCCTTTAATAACAAAGGATAAAAAAAAACCCTTACAAAAATAGTGCAAAAAGGACATCTCAGTATTGAGATGTGTGAAAACAGTGTGAAAACAGGATAAGTAAACATGTTGTCAAGCACTGTTTGTAGTTAATATCATAAAGTGCTGTATGTATGGATAATGAGACCACAAAATGCAATCTCACAGGAGATTTTGTTAGCTGTTCTTACTAACTTGTTAGATCTTCTTACTAACCCCATATGACCCATTCAATCCCTTCCTTGTTGCTCTTACTGTTTCTCTTTTTTGCTGTAGAAGACTCTTACTGTCACACCGGTCCTTACCGCAAAGACTCTACCTCTAGTGCTTAAAGCTGCCACCTCCACCATGCCTGCTTCCATGGCAACGCCACGCCCTACCGTCGCCATGGTCACTGCCATCAGCAATCCTCCCAGGCCCGCCATGAACCCTGACTCCCAGAGTACACCAATCAACCTTCAGGTGGCCAGCAAACTCACCAGTCAGGACACAGAGACTACAGCGCGGGTTATGTCTAAGAATGTTATTGTAGTGAGTGTCAGTTGATGCCTTTTAATGTCTTTCTTCTTTTCTCTGTGAAAACATTAATTGTTGTTATATGTTAGGACTTGCATCGTTGCTGTCCAAAAAAAAACCAAAAAAAAAACAACAGTATTTCTAGCAGTAGCTTTATAGGACCAGAAGAAATGTTTAATACATATGAATTGTTTTATCCTTTCTGCACTTCATAAAATATTCACACAATTTTATTTATTTATTTATTTATTTATATTTTTTTTGGACAACAATGATATGCATTCCATATATCTCAGACTTGGAGTGCTGATCCCTCAATTAAAACTAACTATATTAAGATAAGGAAAACAACTGCTAATCCAAGATCAGGACTCTGGATCTGAGATTTATGTGCACACACCTTTACCTACCTTAGAGCAAAGAAACACTGTCTGAACAGTGTTTGTCTAGGTTGCTTTAATGTCATTTAATACTTTTATTTTCTTTATGAACTTTAAACTACAGGACAGATTGTTTGAAAGAGTTGCGATGACTTTGTGATGATGTGCTGGCTGTGGTGTTTGATGGCATTCATCTGTGATTTAAAACCAACAATCTGGGGAAAAGATTAAATGTTGAGAGCTTAAACGGCTCACATTTAGTAATGTTTATCTTGCACTGGTGGTACTTAGGGTATTTTAATCTTCTTAATTCTCCCCTAGTGCAATGTATTTTACTGATAGTCATTTTCCCAAAGAACAGTAAAAAGCTAAGTTTTGGTTGCAAATAAAGCACTGGTTCTGTCACAGGTGCAGGCCACCTCCACGGCAGCTCAGCCTATCAAAGTTCCCCAGTTTGTCCCTCCTCCTAGACTGACGCCTCGACCCACCTTTCTGCCACAGGTGCGTCTCTGTAAGCCCTGCCCACTCCCTTCCCTCTCACACTGTGTGCAGTTTGACACAGATGCCACTAGAGGGAGTCCAAAGACACTAAATAGGTTTAGAGCTGGGGAAGCGGACAGTCGTCAACATACTGTACACAGGGAATTTGCTGTACACGAAGGTCATAGTTGCCAGAAAGCGTCAGTCTAATATCAAAACACTTTGACTTGTATTGACAAAATCATGTTTATCAACACTTTAATAACAATGGGGTTTGCTCAGCATGCTGTTATGCAATATTTCTTACTTCATGTACATTCTTAATTAATTGAGGGATGTTACATATTTAGTCCTTCACACATAGGAAGACCTTCTGCTGTTAAGCCTCATATTCAAATTAGCCATAGACTATTATAGGGTTAAGGGCCATTATCTCTTGTCCTTTGTATCATAAAGGTTCCTATCACTTTTTCCAAAACAGCACTGGCTGCAGTCTTTATGTACAGTTTCCATTCATTCTAACTCTATTTTCTGCAGTGTGTGCGCATGTGTGTGTGTGTGTGTGTGTGTGTGTGTGTGTGTATGTATGTATGAATGTCAGTGTGTCCCTGTAAGGATGTTTCTGTTGCAACATTTCCAGTTCTTCATTTATCTGTTGTGTTGCCCTGTTGTGTGCACTCTGCCCTTTAGGCTGATTTGACTTTTCTTTTTCCCTTTCAGCAAGTTTGCTTGTGCTTTGGCTGAGCCTTTCATTAACACTTATTATTAATATTGTTAAGTTATCTTAAGTCATGAAGCTATGTAATGCCACTGGGACCTTTGTCATTTAGCAATTGTAGGAAGGTAGAAGGCCAATGTCTTTTTCTTTTCTTCTTTTTTTGCAGGCAAAGTGACGTTTTCCAAGTAATGGAATAAGATGAGACTTTGTTTATGTCTATATTTTAATGACTAGAGGCTGGACATACCCAGTTAAAAATACAGGATTGTGTGGAGGATTGTCTTTTTATTTAATTGTAACAGTCCAAACTTGCCAGGAAGCCCCTGCTTCTGCCTAGTTTCATGACTGCTTTGTAGCCTGCCCATGCTCATTAGTAGATCAGAAATTGTTCAGACTTTGCTTACAGAGAACAGCAAACCAGAGCTTTTCATTAGCATTAACATTCTAGCATGATGCTTGTTAATGGATATCAACAGAATTTCTGTCATTAGCATAAGGGAGCAGGTGTTTATGTTTTTAATGTTCTACAGTCAGCAGTCTGACACAGTTCTCCATTTCTCAGGTGCGTCCAAAACCTGTTGCCCCCAACAATGTGCCCATTGCCCCGGCCCCCCCTCCGCCCATGATGGCAGCTCCACAGCTGCTCCAGCGACCAGTCATGCTCACCACCAAGCTGACCCCAGCGTTACCTGCTTCAGCTGGCCCCATTCACCAAGTGCGCATTGTCAATGGCCAGCCATGTCAGACCATCCCCAAAACTACCACAACCGCCACGGGAGCAACCACAGCCCAGCTGACGGGCATTGTGATCAGCGGCCCCATGCAAACATTGCAAATCAGCAGCTTGACCACAGACATAAAGGTGGGTCATGTTGGTATATTTGTGATTTTGTAGATCTAAGAAATCAGACCATTATTTAATTAAGTTTATGACATCAGTCTGCAATATTTACACTAATCAGAATTATCTAAACACATCTAACCTCTCTTTTCTTGTTGTATTATTAGACTGTGAAATCTCAGGGGGGTTCAGAGCAGGTGCTTGTCAGCACTCCTTCATTGCCCATTCCTCCTCCCCCTACTCCTAAGGTTACACGCGAGGAGAGTCCACAGGTATGTGATCTTGTGTAATATTTTTACACATGATCTTTATCTCAGTATCATGCAAACACTACCGAATTGAGACCTTTTGGTATCCTTCAGTACGCACTAACAGAGGTTAAAGCTTGTTTTTTTCCCTGAAAGTTTATTTTATTTTCTCCTTTAGAAACTTGCCTTCATGGTGTCTCTTGGGTTGGTGACACATGACCATTTAGAAGGTAACTTCTAGTTACTGAATTTGTGATCAGTAAAGTTAACTGTTGTTAAGTCATACTCAGAGTATTTTTTTTTTTTTGTCTTGATTTTCTGTTGCAGAAATTCAGAGCAGAAGGCAGGAACGGAAAAGAAGAACAACAGCCAACCCTGTGTACAGCGGAGCTGTATTTGAGCCAGAGGTAGTTTCTTTCTCTCTCTTTCTCTCCCTCTCTCTCTCTCTCTCTCTCTCTCTCTCCCGCATTTTCACTTTATTAGCTTACACACGTGTTTAAAAACCTACTAGATACATAGAACTTTATTGATCCCTTGGGAGGATTCCCACGGGGAAATTAAGGTTCCAGCAGCAGCATCAATAGGGTACAGAAAAACATAGATAGGGAAGATGATAATTTAGTAAAAACATTATAGAAATATAAAGAATATAGAGAATATACTACAATATAGATAGTGTATGAAAAAAGAGTCCTGTAGGAGGGTATTGCATATTATTATTGCACTTGTTAACTGTTATTGCACAAAGTATGATTGTGTTGTGGTGGTCTGGTTGCAGGTTACTGGTTACTGCTCCATCCCATCCTCCATCCTCCTGTTAGCACTCCCCCCCACAGAGAGGAGTTGGTCTGATGGCATGCAGGACAAAAGATTTTTTTAAGTCTGTTGGTCCTGCACTTGGGAAGGAGCAGTCTTTCACTGAACAGGCTCCTCTGGTGGCTGATGACAATGTGTAGAGGGTGACTGAGGAAAGTACTGGACATTATGGACAATACCAAAGTCCTTGTCTCTGCCACTGTCACCAGAGAGTCCAGCTTGCCTGATCAGTTTGTCCAGCCTGAATATGTCCTCCTTTGATATGCTGCCTCCCCAGCACACCACCGTGTAGAACAGGACACTGGCGACCACAGACTGATAAAAAATCCACAGGAGTTTCCTGCAGATGTTAAAAGACCGTAGCCTCCTCAGAAAGTACAGCCTGCTCTGTCCATTTCTGTACAGATGGTCAATGTCGCATGTTGTAGTAGTAGCTCAGATGAGTCCTGTGACCTATCTAAAAACATGGAAGGCAACCCTGGGCCATTCCAAGAAAGAGAAACACAGTTTCATCTACCCTGTGCTGGGGGAAATGGAGAGTGTATTTTTCCAAAATACATAAGGGTTGTAAACTTGTTTTATTTTTCAGTGTATCTGTTACAGTCAGAATAAAATAAATAAGTTTATAAAATGACCAGTGTTCACACCACTGTGATAAAGAGAATAATCATGAATTTATAAGAAAATTTTACAGAGAAAATCATAAAGGGCAAAAATAAACTTATTATGAGTTAGGTATATTATGAGTGCATCTCTAACCATCCTGATAGACAGCCATGTCTTTGACTTCTACATACAAATTCTAATTGTCTACCTCCCTTCATCCCTTTAGAGGAAAAAGAGTACCGTCACCTATCTGAACACCCCGCTTCATCAAGGGACGAGAAAGCGAGGTCTGTCACTGTGTTACTCTCTGAATGATTTGAATGATGCCACTGTGTTTTAGTCAAACTTGTATTATATGTAAATTTGCTGCCTGCCCCTCCTTCTTTCACTTGCCTGCTAACTGCATATGATTTTAGCATTTTCAAGATAATATCCCCTTACTGTCTGCACAATGTCCTGTTACCACCTTCAACCTCTTTGCTCTGTCAACACTTGTTAATGTTAATGGCTATTGTTGAAAAGTAGTATCATGTTCTTAGAAAAGGAGTATATGTGTATACCTATAGTTCATATTTATCTTTGATTCAGACTATCAGTAAATTATTTCACAAGTATGAGTGGATGTTTAATTGGCATCCTTCATAATAGTGGAGTCATGAGATTTTCACTGCACCTCACTGTTGAAACAAACAATAAACCCCATTGATTGGATAACATTGCATTCTTTGATTGTTATCAAATTCTTTAGACACTGTCAACAAGAGACTGGAGCACCATTGTTTATTAATTCAGTGTATGATTCATAATGCAGCCTACTTGGAACATTTCTCTCTCTCTGTCTTAATCAAACTCCCTGCATGCTGCTTTAGTTGTCCAGTGCACTAACTGCTTTCTGTGCCCTCCTCTCTTATTATGCTCTCCGTAACCATCCCCCTTCCCCATTTTCATGCTAGCCAATGAGGACCCCCTTTCAAAGGTATGTTGCAGTCAATGTATGTCATCTGTTTTATTTCACCTTTGTGTTTTGTTTTGTGTTTTTTTTTGTTTGTTTTTGTTTTTGTTTTTTCCTTTTCCCCCTCCATCTTTTTCTTTTTTTTTGTTTTTGTTTTTCTTTTTTCTTTTTTGTTTTCCTTTTCTCGTCTGTCTCATTTCACCCAGGTCGCCCTCCCAAATACAGCAGCAGTGCGGCGGGGCCGGAGCTGGGCTGCCACCCACTGCTCTCCCCATCCAGCAGTCACCCTGCCTCCCCAGCCGCCGAGCGGCCCGAAATCGGGGGCAACCCCCTCCCTGTTCACCCCCACACTCTCCCTCAGCCCAGTCCCAGCTCCGGGGATGTAAGTAGCCGGAGAGGTTACCCCACTTTTCACTCTGCTCCAGAGCACTATACTATATGCCACAAGCTGGCCCCTTGTCCTGTATTACACTGACCCTGTTCATACTGTACTGTAGGGCAGTAAATATAACACACTACTGCAGAACATCTTACTACTGCTCCTACCTCGTAAGGAAACAGACTGACCTCCATGCACACCATCATCCATGTCTTTTTGTTATTTCATCTGAATGGAGCCAGCAGCCTTACAAAGTAAACAGTCTTGTCTCCCTTATAAGTCAAAAAAGCACAATCTTTAAGTTATTCAAGATAGTCACTTCTCTCTTTGCCCCTTGCCTCCTTATGCTAATGTTATCAAATTGTACATTTACAGTGTAAGCTATAGGGCATATTATTTAGTGACTAGTTGTAATAAAATACACAGCAGTGCTGTAAACTATATCAAATAAAAACCTAGTATAAAATCTTTAAACCAAGAAGTGTGGATTAATTGCCCAATAAATATTCCCCACCTACCTTGCCAACCTGCCCTGCCCCCCTCCATTTATTGGTCCGGCACAGAGGGGTGGTGGTACTGACCCGTGCCATTCTTCCTGACAGGGAGACATCCATGAGGACTTCTGCACTGTGTGCAGACGCAGTGGCCAGTTGCTTATGTGTGACACGTGCTCACGCGTCTACCACCTTGACTGCCTGGACCCGCCCCTCAAAAACATTCCCAAAGGCATGTGGATCTGTCCCAAATGTCAAGACCAGGTAATCCACATCACTCTGCCACAATGAGCCCTAAACTCCCCAAAGAAGCTCCTGCTTACTTAAACTCAGGCTTAACAGGCACATAAGGATGGTATTATGTTAGTTCAGTAAATCAAAGACATGTTCTCTCCCTGATCAGTAGTAACCACACATGCCCCTTAATGTATAAAAAATAAGGCTGTTTTCACCTTTGTAAGCTTCCATATGGTCTGATGTTTATTGTCCTTTTGTTTCACTCATCACAAAAATGGACAAATGGCATCCAGCACGCTCTCATTGAACTTCTTTCGTTGTTCATCACTACACCATTTGCAGCTGATCACTGGGATGGGGAGATTCTGTTTTTGTGTCCCAAAGGTTAGCATTGTTCAGTGCTGCTGTGGTGTTAACAACAAATCTCTTTTTAGATACTGAAGAAAGAAGAGGCTATACCCTGGCCTGGCACCCTGGCAATTGTGCATTCCTACATTGCCTATAAAGAAGGTAAAATTCTTTATAATTGCTCAGTGAGTAGCAGCCACCTCATGGGTGTTAATATTTTATGAAAATTTGTCTCAGTTTTTGTTCTTAAGGTAAACATTGAAAATCTTTATTGAGAAACATTTTAACCACTAATAAATGACTTCATATTGTTGATAGGGGATTAGTATTACATTACATGCTTGCACATGCTTCATGAGTAATAAAAAAAGCTTAATGTGAAGTATGACAATATAAAATGATTTCTCTTTAATAGCAAAAGAAGAAGAGAAGCAGAAGTTGATGAAATGGAGTGCTGAGCTCAAACTGGAGCGAGAGCAGTTGGAGCAACGAGTCAAACAGCTCAGCAACTCTATAACGGTAAAACCTGCAGCTTATGATCACTTTATATTCTGAGGTACCGATAACCTATTTTTTTATATAAATTAACTATGAGAACTCTGTTAAAGTATGAACAATTAACGCTTGTTTCTCCAAACAAGAGAATTCTATTTCTATGCAACATATTATGAATTGATTGAATTCTAATTTTTTTAAGGAAGGTATAGTAGTCCAAGACAGGGCTTAATATCTGACTAGGAGCCCCCCATTTTGTTTTAAACTCATTACATGTGTTCTGAATATTGGCAGAAATAGAATATAATAGTCACAAATTTCATATTCCCAGCCCTGGCCTTGAAAGCTCCTTGTCCTCCAAATGTTAGTGTTTTCCCTGTTCAAATGCATCCACTTTAGCTAAGGGAAGTATACTGATTAGCTGATTGATTGGATTAGGTTTGCTGCAGCAGTGATGAGATCCACTGATCTATATTGACAAGATATCATGACATGAAAACCATAGATGGAATTGTCACTTTTTCTCCTTATTTGTACATTATATATAATCCATAACTTTATGCAGTGACCTTTAATTGTCGTGGTGCCATCTTGTTTATGTGCTCCTTCTTTGTTAAAGAAATGCATGGAGACCAAAAACAGCATCCTGGCCCGGCAGAAAGAAATGCAGGCTTCGCTGGAGAAGGTAAAACATCTGGTGCGCCTCATCCACAGCTTTAATCTGTCTCAGCCTATGGAGGTGGAAATGTCCCAGACTGACAGCACTGAGACCAAGAGTGACCTCCCCCAGGAGCCCAAGGACACTGTACACGCATGTGCCAATTCCTCTGGGTCTGAGCAGAATCTTGCCCAGCTTGGAGGTCTTCAGGTTCCAGCTTCTGGCACAGTGCCAGAGGTACAGGCTGAGCCCGAGGTAGGAGAGATTGCGGAATCGGCTACTGCTGTAATCCCGGAGGCAGTGCCAGGGGATTCAGACGGGATGGACACCCCTAAGACAGGAGTCAGTGATGAGATGATGGTAGAGAAGGTAGTGGAGCCAATGGAGGTGACAACGGAAGACACTCCGAACGGGAGTGTGGACTCGCAGAGCCCTGCTCTGACCCAGGCAGTGGAGAATCGTCCTGTCAACACCACTAACTCTGAAAATACAACTCCTAGTGCTACTAACAGCAACCCTGACGAAGCGTCCAAGAAGGAGGTTGAACAACCAAAGGACGCAGACCACAGCAACAGCACCAACAACGGCAAAACCTCAGAACCCTCACAGCAGCTTTTGCCAGTCCCACTAAAAAATGTGGAAGTCTCCAAATGATCCCCAGCCTTGTTAGATCAACTAAGTACATTTCTCCTTCTCCCAAACATTTAAAACAACTTCTACTGCACCATGCACTGGTGCACCAAGTTGCCAATCTATATATATATATTATACATATATATACACGCAAATGTTTTTTATTATTATTTTATGTTTTTCTGTGTGAGACTGTGTCAACAGTGCTTCTACATCCAAGGTGAAGTAGTCAAGAATCTAATCAACCTATGCGCCCAAATGAGTGGGTGTCGGGGAGGGGGGCTTATAATACAGTGTCATTCCAATTAGTGGATTATTACAAAAATATATTAATAATAAAAAAGAACACCGAATTAAATGAGTAATAATGAAGGAAGAGGATCATTTAATATAACACATCACACCAGTGTGTGCCTGCAACAGTTGCCCTTGAAACTCATGGGTATTGTTTCTTAGGTTGTCTTAGTTTTATTTTCTCTGGGAGGTGGGTGGGACGGTCACACATGTTCAAAGACTGCATGATGTGCCCACCCCCCAAGAGTTTCCAGCCAGGCCTGAGCGGACCCATCCAAAACCAAAAGCTTCTTTTTTTTTTTTTTTTTTCTCTTCGCAAGATAAATTGCAACAGTATTCGCCAGCAGTGGGAAGCACCAAAGCTTTTAAAGTATCTGGCACCTGTTAGACAAAATCGGGACTGATTAGCTCTGTAACAATGCATTTCTCCATCTTCCTCCACCCTGTGGTCCTATTTTCATTTCAGAGTGAGCTGTGTAGGTGAGCCATATTGCTCACTGAAGGTCCATATCGAGTATGCATGCATCTTCTCAGACTGCACGTGAAGAGACAGGTAGGCAAGGCTGTAAAGTGAGGTGAGGGCTAGAGAGGAGATACTGCACTATTGAGATAGAATATCATTTTGTGTAGTTGGTCTTTACTGCAACATTAATGTAAGACATTACAGCTCTATGTTAAAAAGAGGAAAAGGTGTCAATGTCTGAGGAGTATTTTTGTCTTTTTTTATATAGGAAAATGTATTCAGGTCTTCCTAATCTTCACAAAAAAGTGCTTTTCTGTTTCTTGAAACAGTAATTTGTTATTGAAGGTGTTAAAATGGCATACTTTATGCAAGTATCTTTCTTTTTGCAAAGAGGGAGCATTGCATAATGTGTATGTTTATTTTTTTATTATTAAACTGCCAAATGCTTTTTTTCTAACTCCAGAATTATAGATACATTAGCAGATTTTATGCATAGTCTAGGAAACAACAAAAGTGCAGCCCCCTTCCACCAAATCATCCTGTATGTTAACCATGCATAACAAATAATATTTTACAATTTGTTGTCTTAAACTTGAGGGTTTGATGTTTGAGCCAAATTTAGTAATAAGACAAAGACAGAAAACCCTGAATTTAAAGCACAATATTATTGCAAATAACTAAGCGAACGCACTAAAATCTTGAAATGCTTTGTTACATATGACAAAGCTTGGTGAAATAACCTTCTGTCTTTTCCTTATCATTGTGCTTGCCAGCGCTTCTTCAGTATGGAGAACGTGTAATGAAGCTGTGATGCTGACTTACCTTGCAAGTGGAGGGTTCCTCTGTAAGGCTTTGTTCCGAGTCACCTCAAGCCTTTCTTTTCGCCATCATTGAGACCAAACTTCAGACACAAATTTGACCTGTTTCCATATCTCTAAACTGTTTCCATAGTTCCCCTCGTATTTTTTTCTTTTGCGTTCTTAAGTTGTCCAGGGTTAACCTGCGTCTTAATGGTACTGCACAGTTGGCACCTCAAACATGTTTACATCAGTTCTTTACAGATTTGACATATCTTCACTCACATGAAGCTGTCATGAGCTTTATGTGACCTTTGTGTTGATAGACCAACAGGTTTTTGAACATCTATTTGTTACACCATGTAAATTCTATTGCACACTTACTGCAGGATAGGCCTATAGTTAATTCAGACTGTTTTACTAAGTTGTAACCAAACAAAACAAAGTGTACTCACTATTTACAGTTTGTAGAATGAGGACATATTGTTTTCTCATGTCATTGCTTTCGTTTGCTGTCTTGTTGAAGGCATGCTGCAGTTCCTCCACTCTACTGTGAAACACTGATCATCTTTGAGCATTCCCTTAAAACCTCTGTTACCTTCTGAGCTGGGACTGGGTAACATAGTGACCATTCCTCATATCATGACAAGCTGTTATCATCAAATTATATAACCTGAAAGGGCATTTCATGGCCTTCCAAAACTTTCCTCGTCAAGCATGCGAAAGGGTTTCAGATCCAATGTTCACTCCTTTCTGTACAGGTGCCTTTTTTTACATAAAATATAATCTACCCCTATTCCTTTTCTGTGTTACTGTTAGATTCCCACAGATGTGCTGAAGTGGCATTTACTCTGGCTATAGAGCCTTTCAAATTCAGTCCTCAAACTCCAGAACAGAAGCACAGCTGCAGACTGTGATTTTACTGGATTAATCAATGAAATCGAGTGTAATAATGTGGTGTTGATGGCGTGATTGTCTGATTTTTCTCTGCCTGTCTGTAGAGTTCGATGTTTCCCCATTTGCGCCCTTTTAAAATGGAAAAAATGTTCAGCTAAGGAGTTGCCTTAAGAGGGTTTTTTATGATTATGATTTATTTTTTTTACTGTTTTTAAGAACCCTGAACAAAAGTGTATCACAGTAATTGCACAATTTAAAACCTGTAAAAGAAATATGTTCCTTATATTGTGAAGTATAGGATTAGTCCTATTTTAGTGCTGTCACCTGTGATGTGTTTGAGTATGAAACCATAAATGATTTTTTTTGTTTTGTTTTTTTCTTTGGGGAAAGAAAAATATAAAACGTTTTTTTTTATTATTATTATTTATGCACTTTCAGCCATGATACCCTTAGTATTAACGGTACACAAATATTATCACCATTTAGAAAGTCATACATTACAAACTGCTACCCACTGAACTGAGCATAATCTCTAGCATCACACTGACCACTGTGGAAAAGGCCACAAGATATTTCACACCTACTACTGCAATACTCATTTTCTTATTATTCTAGTGTTCTGTTTTCCCCCCTAATTTATGCCGCCTTTGTATTTCAAATTCTTGTCAGACAGGTTATTTTCCTCCAGAGTCACACACTAGGACTGTTTTGTGCCTGTAGCCAATTCTTGCACACCATCTCTTTGTCCTGAACAACTACTCAGTACAGCTCACGTTTTACTTTTTGGTCCTCTTTTCCAGATCAGGAGTCAAAGCATAGTTAACTTGCTGTTCAGAATTCATCCTTTGGAAAACTTGGGCATGATGAAAAAAAGTGTGAATGAACTGGCTAAACTTAAAAGCCACAAAAAACCCACATCCAGTCAGTTCAATACACAATAAACCTTCTGATGCAAGTTTTTATATAAATGTATGTTTTGTCAGACTTTTTTAATATGCATTTGGTTTTAATTTTATTTTGTATGTTGTTTTTTTTAATGCAGAAATGTCACTTTTTCCTTTTCACATTTGTGGTAAGAAAATGATATACATGCATGCTGTATGTCTACAGAACAAATTTCTACACTTTTAAAGTGGTAATGAAGTTCTACTCAAACAGCTACAGTAAGTGGGAAAAAACTGGACACCCCATAAATATGTTTTCATTGGGCATTCCAATGTTCTAATCATCCATATGCCATCATCGTCATTTATTTAGTTCTCACCACTGAGAGAGAGTGAGGGGGTTAAAAACAACAGGAAGGTGGTCTGATGTCTTAAATGTTTAAGGTTTGGGCGGGGTTAGTATGCAGCACACATTCACGTTCTAGAATCTGTTTACCCAAAGAGATTGCAAATGTTTTATAAATGTACTGTTAGGAAGCCTTCTTTTATATGCATTTAAATACATATCAGTGAAATTTGGAGCCACTGTTGATTTCTGCTCTAATGGTTAATGGCTTCATGGCTACAGCATCATGTAAGTGGAAATGGGCTGTTATTTTTTTTCCTCCCCTGACATTCTCCAATGCTGTATCATTTGTGTTTTATTATGTTTGAGAAGTGAGAGAATAGGGACCATATTTATGCAGAAATTGGAGCATTCACACTCATTCCAGTTGTACATCTCATTATTTTACATCCTTCTAGAGTGTAGATGATCCATATTCTCAGCTGTGCATTAGATTTTCTCAGTGACGTTTCATTGTAGTTTTAGTTCATTTCTAGTATACTCAGTCATGATTGTGGCCTTCAAGTATTGTTTATACATTTCATCTATACAGTTGTAACTTCCCTGGTGTTGTACACCCTTATTGTCTATCTGTCTGTATGTATGTGGGGGGTGTGTGTTTTACCTCATCTGCAGGCAACTGTTAAATTGGAGGACTTTTGTTTACGCGTGCAAAAAATAAAAGGAAAAAAAAAAAACAACAGAAAAAAATCTTCCACTAATGAATTACAAAAGAGGATGCATTGTAGCGATTTGAGTAATTACAACAACAAAACACGTTCACCTGGTGTGCTGAACTCTGTGTAAATTGTTTATTACACAATATGAATATTTGTAAAATTGTTTGTATTTTTTCATAATAATTTTAAAAAGGAGTGTGTTTATTTTTTGACTTCTTTCTGTTACAGAGCTCTTGCTTTGTGCGTTCGCCTGACATTGTGAGTGAATCGGTTGGTTCTCTTACCTCTCTCCTGTATTTGAGCCTGTGCTGAGTTGTTTGTATGCAGTGTTTAGAAATACTGTAGGGAACGTAAGAAAACATTGAGATTAGGAGCATTTGATCAATTTGTATTTATTTATTTTATCATTTTGTTAATAAATTGACCAAGAAACTTAGTCTCGTTCTACATATTTTGGATGACCAAACACTGCACTCACTGTTTTTGGGTTCTGGATGTTTTGGCTATCAGCAGCTATTATGTTAAAACACGTTATGTTAGTGATGAATTTTTCTTGATGATGGATGTAGGCAAATTCTTTCTACTGAAATGTTGCTGTTTGCGCTCATAAAATGCACAAGGCCATCGTACCCACTAGAGAGGGGCAATTAAGTTATTCTTGAGATGTACTGATACAGTAATCCCAGTTGACCTGTAAACCACTGTGGTAGCCACTGAAGATGTCACCTGATTCACCTACTTTAACTCATCAAATCATTGTAAAGCAGGGAAGGACCAGCATTAAAACCAATTCAGATGGAGCTCATTTTGACTGTAGGGTGGAGGTGGGTCTGTCTCAGACCTGGATTAAGTTTAGACCGGAACTAAGTGTACCAGCAGAGGTGTCTTATTTTGTCTGGTTATGAGGGAAACAAACACCTTTCTACACCCCAACGCGAAGAGGACGTCTGTAAGGCCGTGTGTGTGTGTGTGTGTGTGTGTAAACCAGTTTAAACGTGTTGGGAGAGGTGGTCTCTCCCAGTGTGACAGATGAACTCGGTGTTGGCAGCGCTCGTTCGCCCCGCTCCTCCACAAACACCGCTTTCTTCCGTTTTTCCATGTCATTTCCTGTAATAAAAAAAGATGGTGGTCAAAGCTGAGAGAAGCAGCTGACTCGGTACAAATGTTTGCGATGATCAACTTTCCGTCGCCCGGGAGCAGTGACGCGGACCAGCCCCCCCGGAGCCCCGGCGCGCGGCGGGGCGCGTGCGGCGCGCAGGTTGTTGTGTAGGCTCTGCTCGACAGCGCTGGACGGACTGCGTTTCTGCACAAGGTGAGTTCCTCTCACTCGCCACTGTGGCCAATGAACATGGCTCCCGAAAGCGGCGAGCGAATCGCCAGGCTCCCGCGCCGCGGCGTCGGGGGGTTTCCCCGCGCCGAGTCCGCGGGCCGCGCACACCGCCTAGCCCGCCCTACACGCGGGACTCCGCGTGCGGCTCCGACGCGTCCCGCTCGCCGTTCTTTCGGGCTCGTCGTCACTGCCCTGTTTGTCGTCCTCTTCTCCCAACGCGAGCTGATCATGAGCGACACCCCGCTCCACCAATCCCGTGCGAGCGCTCCGCACTTTCTGAACGCAGCGGCCGGCCCACGCGATTGGCTGGTCCTGAGAGAGCGAAGCGCAGCGGTCACTTGCAACTCCGTCCCCGCTCTCCCCGACTCCTGGGATTCGGTTGTGCCATTTTCACCGAACCGACTCCTCCGAGCCGAGTCAGTCGGTTCATTTGGATCAGTGAATCGAGTGAGTCGGATCAGAATTTGTACGCTGTTAAAACCGGACGCGAAATCATACGGCACGAGTCACACGAGCAGCCTCGAGGCCATTAGGCGGTTCTGTACCAGAACCTTCCCCCTGGGTTCTGATGTTGGCTACGCCAGCTTCACTCAGGTGACCAGGGCCTAAACATGCCCCCACGTGGGTTGTAGACTGTGTACTGGGTTCAGGTGGACCCCATTAAAAGAAGCGGTTCTGGTTCTAGAAGGAGCGCTGCCTCTGAGGCAGCACAAACGCAATTGGTTCAGAGAATAACCAACCAGAACAGCCAGTGGGCGGAGCTCTGTTTCTTCCTCATATCTTTGTGTGGAGATGAAAGGTGTCCAGTCCAGTTTGGGCTTTTTCACATTGCTGCTGTCCAGTCAAAACCATGTATCTCCATTTTTCAATTTCTAGTTTTCATAGCTGCTCTGTACGGATGAGCAGGCCAATATTTACATTCACCTGCCACTCTTCTTAGCCAGAGCGACTGACGGGGTTACTCACGTCTCAGAGGTGGACAGTGTTGGGAGTCTTACCCAAGGACTCTTACTGGTGGAGCACAGCAGAGCTGCCCAGACTGAGAGTCCAACCCCAGTTGCCCACATGGTGTGGTGACTCACTGGTGGTGTTATCTGTTCTGCTACGCCAATCACAACCAATAAAAATGCTCTAAAATGAAGATAATAATCTTATTTCACTTAAAAGCATTTTAACTTTCTCTTGTGAAGGTGCCATTTCTGAGACATTGTTTTTCCTTGGACAGCAACAATTGTGGCTGAAAACTGCCTGGGAAACCAGCCTATCTAGCTTCAAATTTAGCGTTTTCTTTCTTTGCTTGCTTGCTTGTTAGAAACTTCAGTATTACTGTGCTGGAAAACTGTCCAGAATGTTAACTGAACATGAGGATTTTCTGCATTAAAGGTGCATTTATCGGATGGAATTGAAGACCTGCCTCTTGTGACACTGTCACATGGAAATGTCATACTCTAAGAAAGGAGTGGATAGAAGCTGTGGAATGCTGCTTTAGAGGTCATTGGGTTATTTTCCATCCTGTTTCATAAGAAATTAACACCATATGAATTAAGAAACATAAAAAACAATAAAATCTCAACCTCAATTGCACCCCTTTATAAAGAGACACATTTCTTAAGCTCCACCTTCCTGTTTATTTTAATTGGTTATTCTCTGAAGCAGTGGTATTTGTTCTGCCTCAGAGGTAGAGCTGCCTCCATTGAAAAATGCCCAACAATGTGCCAGTAACAAAGCCTACACAACAGTACAAACTCACTCCGAGACCATGCCCATCTGCAACCCACCTAGCCCAGGTTTCACCTATGTGAAACCAACGTGAATGTTTTGGCTAGTAGGTGTGTGTGTGTGTTTATGCTTTGCTGTGTTGAGTGAAGATCTGACCTGTTCTTTGTGAAGCTGTAGTTTGAGATCTTCACAAAGTGGAATTTTCTACTAACCCTGTTACTGTAGTACAAAATCAGCAGGGTAACATTTAACACTGATGTGTGCAGCGTCAGTGGCCAAGTAAATGTGTTATGTTTTCTCTCCTCAGCCGTAAGATGTTTGCATGAAAAGGGTCGCACAGGGGACTGGCCCTCTTCCCTGCACTAACCATGGCAGACCCTGCCAGATTTCAGACTGAGCCATGTACAGAAACTGAGCCAGACTGCAGACCAGGGTAACATGATCATTTCTTGTAACATCTTATATAACTCTTTTTTCGGAATTTGTTTTCGGAAAACTTTAATTCTGCTTATTATATTAATTGATAATTATGGTGTGTGTTTTTTGCGACGGTGTGCTCTCCTTCAGAAAGCCCAGTATTTATTGCTGCATCTGAAAAGGAATATCATTAAAAATTAGTGTTCATAATTGCATTTAAAATATAAATTGTCATTTTATTCATTAAATGTAAAGTGACATTTTTGATCACTATGGCTTATAGCTCATAAAAATCATAAATCCAGAACCTCAAATTAATCTTAAACTAAGTTTCTAACTTAAATCAAACAGTATCAATCTCTTTAAATATAAAGAATCTAAAAATTTATCTTTTTGAATTAAATTATGAGCAAAAAAAATCATAATATTAACTTTTTGAGATTATACACTAGTACAGTTCTCATCGCATACTTCAGGGGTTGGCAACACTGGTCCTGGAGTGGCAGCTTCCTGCACAGTTTGCTGATTTCCCTGCTCTAACAGACCTACTAAACCGTTAACAGGTGATGTGAATCAGGTGTGCTTCAGCAGGAGGAGCACAAAGCTGTGCAGGTGTGTGGCACTCCAGGATCAGGTGTGCTCACCCCTGACCTGCTGGTGGACCTGAACATATCCATTCAGACAACTTGGCACCAAACCTGTGTTCATCTATTGAACATGTGACTACTTTCCTAACCAACAACGTTCTGAAATCTGGATTTATGTTTATTTGTAGTTATTCTAATGTTGTATAGCTGTTTAATGGCAAAACTTTCAGATTTTTTATTGTATAGAAAATTAAAGGGCATGATAAATGTTAAGAAGCAGAATTATGAGCTATTAATGAGTTATCCCTTTTCTTGTCAGCCCTTAATCAGTTATGACTGATTAAAACTGTCTTTTTTCCCCCCAGAGTCCTCATAGACAGTTCTTCTGAGGAGCCAAACAAAAAACTTAAAATCAACCATGAGCGCTGTGCCAATGTTGGACAACAAAGTGTTGACTTCTGGTGTAGGTATTCGTTCCACAATGCCTTATTGAAAATCGTTCAGTTTATGTCATGAAATGTTATTGCAACACTTAATAATAAACCATTGACAAATTAAGATAATTATGTAATGGTATTGTTCTTGTAGTCTGTGAAGAATGTAAGGAGCCTTTCCTGGAGGAATGCCCTACCCACGGTCCCCCTGTGTTTGTACCTGATACTCCTGTTACATTGGGTGTGCCCGATTGTGCAGCTCTCACTGTGCCTTCGGGCATTGAAATCATTAAGAAGGGCCAGGCGGTGGATGTTTGCTGCATGGATGAGAACATCCCCAGGGGAGCACTCTTTGGCCCTTACCAAGGCCAACTGATATCTCAGGACAAACAGTCAGGAACACACTCCTGGATGGTATGTTGGTTCCTCCTGTTTTTTTATGGAAGTACTGAATAAGCCTCTTCTGTTGGTTTCTGTGAACATTTTAGGATCTGCTTGGTTTGTTTTAGATTGTTTATGAGGACAACACCTACAAATCTATTGATGGCTCTGATGAAACTAGAGCAAACTGGATGAGGTAGAAGATCACTGTCCAGCCTCTCCCTATACATTAAGGACCAGTTCATACAGTTGTCATCATTTGAGGAGAGCTAACTCCCATGTGTGCTTTTTTTTCACCCAGATATATTCGGATGTCTTCAGAAGAAAGTGAGAGAAACCTGAGTGCATTCCAGCATGGTGAACACATTTACTTTCGCGTGTGCCGCAGACTAACAGTGGGGGAAAAGCTTTGTGTGTGGTACAGTGATGACTATATGAAACGCCTGCAGAGTGTATCCCAGGACAGCATTGGCCGCAATCTGGATACAGGTGAGATACTTGCTGTTGTCAATGCTAAACATTATTCTCATTTCTATTCAAGTGGAGCTCAACTGAGATTTGTTGGATTGGGCTTAAATCAGTCCTGTTGAAATACTAGTGATAGTATCGTTTTCATAATTTAATTCAGAACAGTCAAATGCAATGTTTCATATTCATTACACGTAAAGTGGGAGATTTAAAAGCATTATGGCATATAGCTCAGCAAAATCAGAAACCCAGTTTCTCAAATTATTAGAATATTTAATGTTGAGTTTGAGTAAATTACTAATCGGTCAGCATAAATATCATGTCCAGTTCAGCACACACAACCACAATCATGGGGAAGACTGCAGACCTCACAGTTGTCCAGAAGATGATCATCGACCCAAAGAGGGTAAGCCACAGAAGGTCATTGCTTGCTGTTCTCAGAGTGCTGTATCAAAGTTCATGAATGGAAAATTTACTGGAAGGACAAAATGTGGTGGGAAGAGGTGCACAAGCAGCCGGTATGACCACATCCTTGAGAGGATCGTCAGGAAATGTCAATTCAAGGACTTGGGAGATCTTCAGAAGGAGTAGACTGAGGCTGGTGTCAGTGCATCAAGAGCCACCATGCACAGACATCTTAAGAAGAGAGCTGCAACTGCAGCATTCCTAATATCAAGTCCCTCCTGAACCCGAGATAACATGAGAAGCATTCTGCCTGGGCTACCTAGTGCTCTAAGCTCAAGCTCCTAGAGGATGGATGGAAGAGTGGAGTGGCACAGAATCCAAGGTGTCTGACCACTAGTGTGAGATTTCTACAGTCTGTAATGGTTTAGGGAGTCAGGTCATCTGCTGGTGTTGGTCCACTGTGTTTTATCTCATCAATTATTCTTTAAATTTGAGATACTGGGTTTCTGATTTCATACTGTAATCATACTGACAAAGGAAAAAACAAAGAAAGTGTAATATCTCACTATATATTTAAATAGTAGTTTATTAATAGTATTATTACAACAGTCAACAGTAGATGATTTTTCATTGTAATCAATGCTCTTTGAGTTTCAGGTTAGGTTTTGTAGATCCATGAATGCTCTGGCATTTGGCATCTTAATATCAATTCAGTTACATTATATGGCTTCTTGATAGAATAAGATACAATCTATCTGTGCCAAAATATGATTTTTACTCACTAGTATTATGAATATAATTTCTAACTTAAACATTGTACTTTCACATTGATCAAATTTGGGACAGGCTCCTCTTTAAATGAAAAATGTACATAAAGTGAGCTTTAACAGCTTTTGTCAATGAATAAACTTATCCCAGAGGAAATGTTCCTGGCCGTTTACCTACAGTGGTTGAGCAGGTAAGTACAATAGGTTATATTCTTTTCAATAACTTTGTCTTGTGTTTGACACGCTTTAGTTTTCTCCTATTATTTTTTTTTTCAGCATTGGTTTATTCGTTATATTTTGGTGTGGTAGAACGTCTTCCCGCAGAGCTTTCTTATGCCTAGATTTCTGATTTTTCAGGGTCCAATTCTGAAGACTTCAACCAACACCATGAAGAAGCTCAAGGCCCAATTCTCCGCTCAGCTCTACACGGAAGAAGAACCCTCAGCAAGCATGGGAATGATGAGGCAGACAGCCAGCCTCAAGCCAAGAAAAAGAAGATTGATCTCATATTCAAGGATGTCCTAGAGGCATCACTGGAAGCAAACCAAAATCAAGACAATCCACTAAACAGCGCACTGTCATTACCGAGAGCAAGAACACAAGTGAGCAATGTCTTTAACCAGTCCAGTCCTTTTTCACACCATGCATCGGAGTCACTAATCGGCCAGACTGAAAGTAAAGTGTCTCTTCCGGCCTCTGGACTGGCCCCTATGGAGCAGCTTGAGAGTAGTCTTGATGAGCGATGTGTCAAAATGGAGGAAATGGAGGAAGAGTCCACTGTGACTAATGATGGCCCATCAACATCTTTTTGCCCAAACTGTGTGAGACTAAAAAGACGGATTCGCGAACTGGAGGCAGAGCTGCTCCGCTTTAAACAGCAAGAGCAGACTGAGACATTGGCACCATGTGAGCCTCTGCCCAGTGACGACCTCAGAGGTAGGTTTGCTACTGGGCGAGAACTCTGCTGTGGAATGATGTCATGCTGTCTCGAGTCACTACTGACGGTTTACCCACATGTCCAGGTGTCCATAATCTTAGGCTTTTTTTGGATTTTTACTTCATAGTCTTGTTTGGCCCTGGTTTTCTCTTGTGTATTAAATTGTAACCTTACTGCTCTTATTAAAGAACTGAAAAAAGAAAGATTGTCTTCTCATTTTGCTGTCTGATTATCAACTAGTTTATGGTGTGGCAGGTAAAAATCAAAACAATCAAAACATTTCCTGATATGAAAGTTTGAAGTTTTAATTCAGTTTATTGATTTCCATTATATTTGTGAAAGGTTTGCTTACTGTGAGGGTTTATAAGATAATATTATATTAAAATCAACTAAAAAAAAAAGTCATATATTACAAGATAACGTCTCTGTAAGTTTGAGATTTCTGCCAACTAAAACATTTTGTATGTTCTCTTGCAGCAGTGGAGGCCATGACACCTATCCCTGTTGTGTTGGAAGAGGATGACCAGGATGTTGATTCAGCAGATGAGTCCATAGCTGCTGACATGATGGTAGCTAGTGATGACGTTTCGAAACTCTCTGTTGGTCCGGGCCGGCGGATCCGTCGATTTAAGCAAGAGTGGCTTAAGAAGTTCTGGTTCCTGCGTTACTCTCCGACACTGAACGAGATGTGGTGCCATGTGTGTAGGCAGTATACCGTACAGTCCTCAAGAACGTCTGCTTTCATCATCGGCTCCAAACAGTTCAAAATACATACCATCAAGTTGCACAGCCAGAGCAACCTGCACAAGAAGTGTCTGCAATTGTACAAGCTACGTATGCATCCCGAGAAGACGGAGGAGATGTGTCGGAATATGATGACACTCTTCAATGCTGCCTACCATCTTGCGGTTGAAGGGCGGCCATTCTCTGACCTCCGACCATTGGCAGAGCTACTGAAGAAGTGTGAGCTTAAAGTAGTTGATCAGTATATGAACGAGAGCGACTGTCAAATTCTTATCCACCACATTTCTCGAGCATTTAATGAGGAGTTAGCAGAGAAGGTTCGTCTCTCACCTTTCCTCGGTGTAATCATGGATGGGCAAAATGATGACTTACTGGCAGACACTGTTGCAGTTTACGTGCAGTTCATTACAGCAGAGGGTCCACCTGCAACTGAGTTTCTTTCTTTACAGAAGTTGAGTGGCGGCAATGTAGATGGCTATCTCCAGGCTATTGACCGTGCCTTTGGAGTCCTAGGCCTGAGGCTACAGGACATGCTTGTGGTTGGTTTTGCAATAGATGGTTCTAACATCTCCTCTAGCCTCCGAGCAAACCTCTATATAACCATACGGAAGAACATTCCGTATGTCTTGTGTCTGCCAGTTATGATCCATCGTCCCCATTTGGAGATACTGGATGCTATTTGTGGAAAAGAACTTTCATGTTTAGATGATTTGGAGAACAACTTGAAGCAGTTATTGAGTTTCTACAGATATTCCCCTCGTATGATGGCAGAGCTGAGGACAACAGCACCTACTTTGTCAGAGGAGACAGAGTTCCTTGGGGATATAAGAGCAATTCGGTGGATCATAGGCGAGCCTAATGTCCTGAACGCCCTTATCAAAGACTATCTGGAAGTGGTCACTCATCTGAAGACTATCAGCAACCAGACCCAGAGGGCAGATGCATCAGCCATTGCTTTGACTCTCCTGCAGTTTCTAATGGATTATCAATCTGTCAAGCTGATCTATTTCCTCTTGGACATCATTGCTGTTCTGTCACGCCTTGCCTTTACCTTTCAGGGAGACTATCTTCTGGTGTATCAAGTGGATGCCAAGATTGAGGAGGCCATTCAGGAGATTGGTCAGCTGGTTGATTCTCCAGGAGAGTACTTGCAAGAGTTTGAGGAAAATTTTCGTGAGAGTTTCAATGGTGTGGACCTGAAGAACCTGCGGGTGGCAGAATCCAAGTTCCAGTCCATCCGGGAAAAAATCTGCCGGAGGAGCCAAGGAATTCTGGTCCAGCGCATTGACCAATGCAGCCGTTCCTTTGTGCAGGCTTGCAAAGTTCTTGATCTGACTTCATGGCCACACAACAGGGATGACCTCCGAACATTTGGTGAGGAAGAAATCCTAGTCCTTTTTGAGCATCTGGACACGATTCCCTCATCAGGACATGAGCTGTCACGTGATCGGGTGGATGTACGAGGAAGCTTGGTAGGAGAATGGAGAGATCTCAAAACTGACTACTACAGCATGAATGGCTTTAAGGAAGTTATGAGTCACATCTGCAGATATAAACAGCGCTTTCCATTGCTCAATCAAATTCTGCAGGTGGTCAGGGTCCTGCCGACATCAGCTGCCTGTTGTGACAAAGGACGAGGGTCGTTACACAAAGTGCGGAGGAACAACCGCTCCAGGCTAACTCTGGAGCAAATGAATGACCTGCTCACCCTGGCTGTTAATGGCCCACCTATTGCCAACTTTGATGGCAAGCGGCCATTGGACAGCTGGTTTGAGGAGAAGTCGGGGAACAGCTACACACTTTCCACGGAAGTGCTGAGCAGAATGTCTAACACCGAGCAAAAGTCCGTGTTGCACACAATGGATGTGAATTCAGAGTTTTATCCTGATATTTGATTGATCAGAGCCTGCTCTTCAGCCAATAATATATATATATATATATATATAAAAAAAGCCATCTCAGTAGGCGTGAGCTCATCAGGGGCTATTATGTGATTGGCCAATATGACATTGGCCCTGCTGCTACAATGGCCTAGTTAGCTATACTTATTCATCCTACAAGAATAGTAGGAAAGCCTTTGCAGAGCAATGGCACTTGCACACCTATGATTATTCTGGAATGTGTTATTTCATGTGATTTAATGCTCCAAAGAAAAAGAAAGCACTTCTTCATGATCTAAATAGATATATTGACATTAGATACAACAGTTTCTGGAGCTCTTGCCATTTTTATCACATTCAGAGCACCTGGTTACAATATTTTGCGTGAATATGCACAGTTAAGCCTGTTTTTTTTGGGGGGTTTTTTTTGTTTGTTTTTTTTGGGGTTTTTTCAGTTTCATGTAAAAATTAGGAAAACCGATGTTTTGACATTGATGTTTCCAACTATATTAAAAGAATGGACACAAGTTTACTTTCTATTACTCTTTAATACATAAGAATCAACGCTTTTGATTGTCATAGCATGTTTTAAATGCTATTAATCATCCATTTAGGTAGAAAGAGATTATTTTTGCCATATTTTGTCAGACAAATGTTTTCTGTTTAGATATAAAATGTTCTTTTCACGTTTTTTTAAACAGGAATTGAAATTTTGCTCTTTAAATTAAGTGTACAACTTAAGTTATACTGCTTTTCTGTAATGTGGTCTACACTTTTTTTTTTTGCTTTGATCATTTATGGATGTGCCATAACGCATTATGCAATCATAACCCCGCACGATGCAGTTTGTCAAATCTTAATCATGGTTGAAAATGCAATATGCAAGATGCAAATGCCTTATTCTCATGATTTTATTGTTGTGAGAATTTGTTGTTCTAAGGTTTAGATCTTTCTTTCTCTGCATTGTACTTGTAATAATACATTGCCATTGGGAGATTCCAAACAAAACATTCTCCAACAGACTTTTAAAACTGCAAGAACAGACATTTTGAAGACATGCTATTACGCTTGAATACAGTGTCGCTTACAACTAGGTATAACACAGAGTTTGTTATACTTTCTCATTTTATAGTGTACCTTTTTGGCTTGCCACTAAATGCCATTGATGATATGTGCAATGTAATACTATACATTTATGGACATTGTTGTTTTTGTCTTTTTACATGTTAAGGATGCTTCAGTGAGGTAAACTGTGGATTTAGAGATTGTTGAGACCAGTGTTTCTCAACCCTGGTCCTGGAGGCACCTCTCCCCTGTATATTTTAAAGCTTTCCCTGCTCCCACCACTCCCGATTCAAATAATCAGCTCATTACCACACCCTTCAGAGTTGCGGGGTGTGTGTTAAAGCCAACATGTGCAGGACAGGGGTGCCTCCAGGACCCGGGTTGAGAATCACTGATTCAGACAGCTAGTAATATGCACTGGGATTCACTATTTTAGTTTTTTGATCCCAGATGACATATTTACCTGTTGTTTTTTTCCTGCAGCCCAATTGAAATGAGCATAATTACTTTGTTGTTGTGATGCTGCTAAAGAAGCTACCAAAGTTTCTACTGAAACAGCAATTAATATGGGTAGAAATAAAGAGTGGTAGACCCTTATCAATATTGGGATTTTTGCAATTACTTTTAAAAGTGTGTCCTGTGATATTTTTAACTTGAAAGGCACTTAAACAGAAAATATCCCTATGCAGTACTTGTTGGTGAACCTAATTGTACACAAATTTGTCTTAACTTGTGTGAAAAATTTTATGCAGTAATTTTGCATGTTTTCTGCAAAACTATGAAAATATATATGTATAGTTATGACAGTTGAGTTATAGGCTTTTATATTTGCAAAGAATGATGTTTTATGCTGTAACTCTTGTAAGAATTTGTATAATTGATACAGCCCATATTTTACTTTCTAATGTTGTTGGGTTTTTCACAGACCTATAATATCTGTGAAAATGCATGCACTCATAGCTGCAGAAAAGTTTTTTTTTGTTGTTTTTTTTTTCTTTGCTTTTTTGTCTCCTTCTTGAATTGAGAGGGATTGAAGTAGACAACTTAAAAAAAAAAAAAAAAAAAAAAAAAAAAAAAGCTTTAATGCAAAAACTTGCACCGTCCACTTTTTTACTGACCATTTAAAATCTTTATACTTCCATATGATGCATTAGCAGCATACACTGTCATCTGCTTTCTTTGTTTTTGTAGCAGTTTATAATTCATATTTAATGGCCTCGCATTCCGTGGTTTGAGTTCTAGGTTCTGACTGGTGGGTTCTGTTCAGTAGCACTACAGTGTGCTGATTGAATTCCAACCTTCTTCTGTTTTGTCATGTCGTTGAATGTTGTACAGACTGTTGCCTCATAATGAGGTCTGTGCTTTAATGTTTAAGCTTTTTCATTTTGAAACAAGACAGTACACCAGTTGTGTCCTTCAACCACATGTAATAGTGGGCTTTTCATCTTTATTGTTGCACGTCTTCCTGATGTGGTGATAAATGATTTGTGGGACTTTTTTTACTTGTTTGTTTGTTTGTTTGTTTGTTTTGGCACAAAGAACTCTTAACCACCTTAATTGACAGAAAATGCTACATTCTATTTTAGCCTGCAGCGATAGTCTCTCTCTCTTTCTTACACACATTCTTTAAATCTCTCTCTCTCTCTCTCTCTCTCTCTCTCTCTCTTTCGCATACATACACTGTAACATTCTGTCTTACGCACTGTAAATCAATCTTTCACACACTCTATATAAATCTTTTTCCTGTTCTCATACAGACACACTGTAAATCTTTAACACACACTCAGCCTCTCTCTCTCTCGCACACATGCTCTCTGTAAATGTATCTCTCTGTCTCACTCTGTAAATCTCTCTGTCAATCTATCTTTTTTCTCTTCAGCGAATATTTTGTAAATCTGTGTCCATCTCTGTTTGGTCACGCGCATCCATGCTCTTAGTAAATCTCTCTCTCTCTCTCTCTCTCTCTCTCTCTTCTCTCTCTCTCTCTCTCTCTCTCTCTCTCTCTCTCTCTCTCTCTCTCTCTCTCTCTCATCCTTGTAGCATGAGCCAAAATCAGGCTTAAGGTCTTCACTGCTATGGCTTTTTCTGTTTTATACCAAACTGTAAATTCCAAATCAAGACTCATACTTTTGTAATTCATGATGTACTTGTTTTGTATGAGTAATTTGAGCTGTAATTTGTATTGATACCATATAATATGCTGTTGATGTTTTGTATGCTAACCTTATTTTGGGATCGCGACAGATTAGGCTTCACAGGAACAAAAGCATTTCTGATTTGAACTTTGTCAATCAGTGTGAATGATTTTTTTTATTATTATTATTATTATTATTATTATTATTATGTTTGTGTGTTGTGTCAGCAAATATAAACATTTACACAGCTCTATACACAGCCCACACTTAGCATCTGCATGAATACATTGTAACACTGGAAAATACATAGCTATAAACGATATGTGAAATTAAGGAATTATATAGCTGGAGGTTGTGGTTATGTACTGTATAAATCCACTCAAAATGTAAGCTTAATGATATATATTCCACATATACTTTAATAAAGTTTTTGTATTTTACTTTTATTAATTTGATGTGTTTGATCAAAGCAAATGCCACTGAAATGATATATTATCATAAATACCGTATTATAATTTGATCTTTTGTACAGGTATCCCATTTAATTGTTTTCCTCTAACTTATCAGCTCCAGAGAGTTTGATATGGTTTCCCCACAATTAGGCTGGTTTCCTCTCATCTCCCAAAAATGGTAGGTTATATGCAGGCTGCACAGATTCTTAGGGTTCTAAGTATATTCTCATTTTTCTGAGAATATTGTCCACAGCCAGACAATTTTTACATGTGTCTGCCTTTTGTAATAATGCTTTCACAAAGGTCATGGGTGGCACAGTTTACATAGGAGGGGTATAATTTTAATGCAATGGCTTGTTAACTTAGAAGCTGACTAAACATAGTGTTGAATACCTAGTTCTCTGACCTATAGGCAGCACAAAATGAACTGGCATCACAGTTTGTGGATAGACACCCCAAATGTATGTTCACAAGCCCTGTAAAAGTGATTAGTTCATAATATGTACCCCTTAAATTGTTTACTTTTTAGGTTACTTGAGTCTTTTAAGATGTGTAGTTAGATTGGCGCAGTGGATAGCGCTGTTGCCTCACAGCAAGAAGGACCTGGGTTCGATCCCTGGGTGAGGTGACCTGGGAAGTTTCTGTGTGGAGTTTGCATGTTCTCCCCGTGTTTGCGTGGGTTTCCTCCGGGTACTCCGGTTTCCCCCACAGTCCAAAGACATGCATGGTAGGTGAATTGGTGACTCTAAAGTGGCCCTTAGTGTGTGTGTGTGTGTGTGTGTGTGTGTGTGTGCCCTACGATGGATTAGCGCCCTGTCTAGGGTTGTTTCCCGCCCTTGCGCTCAGAGTTGCCGGCTGGGCACCGGCTCACCCGTGACCCTATTCAGGAATAAGCGGTTCAGAAAATGGATGGATGGTTTAAGTTTCTCTGAATTTCTCATGCCCTGCCAGTCCATTTTAACAATTTAAGTATTTGTCTGAATGGACAGACATATGCTGTATATTATCCAAACTGACTCAGATTGAAACAACAAAATTAAAGACTTCCTTCTCTAACCTTGCCTGACCTAAAATTAGTTTAAACTATGGAAGCACAGAGCGAAAAAGATCAAGTGCTCTTTGTTGGAGGCCAACCGCCACCTCATTGTTCCTCTTTAGCTGCAGGCCACTGCCTGGCATAGAGACAAATAACATGTCACTGTCACATCACCAGCTTGCTGAGAACCGTTTATACTGTTATTTGTTATTAGGACGCACGCAAGTGAAGAGAATCAAATGAAATCCACAAAGTGAGATTTTCATCAGCTGAACCACTTCATAGACATTGATGAAAACACAACCAGTGGTCTGAATTCAACAACATTGTCTTTACAGTCAGAATGACAACAGTATATAGTGTCTTTGCAGAGCCCAGCAGTTAAAATAGACACATTGAAGAAAACCAACATCTCGACTTAGCGCCTGAATGTCTGCTGAAACAAGTCTATGGAAAATCTGACACAGCGGCCTTATTGTCATTCCCAGCTGCAGCCCAAGATTTCTGAATACTTTCTTATTCCCTGTGAGCCGTCATTGCCATGCACTTATATAAAACATTGTTTTAACCTGTATCTGTGTTTCAGTGTTCAGTATGAATAGCTTGTACCAAGAAGCAGCAGTGCTTTCAGACTTTGAGATCTGTTGTAGACCACTGTGAGCCCTATAGGGAACTAAAATCATATAACCCTGCTGTTTCGAGGTTTGGAATCAGTGTTATAAATCTGGACAAAACCAGTCAACAGTTTAGCAGGACGGTAAAAAAGGACCTTGTCCAGAAGGATGAACAGTGCTGTAAAATAACTGAGAAAAGAAAAGAGCAGTAAAGAAGGAAAAATAATATGAATGTATATGATTAGTATTTCAAATGTGGAATCAATACATACGTATATAAGCACATTTTAATGAAATTGTTTATCCTAATTTAATATTTATTATTTTAATCATGTTTTATTCATTATTTGTTATTTTACCATATTTATTTGATCAAAAACGTCTTAAATACTTTTTGAGACAGTGTCTGTCATATTAACATTTACACTAAGTATGGTTTGTACATAAAATAAGAATTGTTAATATGACAGTTGTTAATGTGTTGGGATACCAGACAGTTACCAGCAATCAGTTATCAACAGTAAAATAGTAAATCTATTTGGGAGAGAAACCAGTGTGTATATTAGTCTGTAGGCTATTATTTACAGCATGTGGCATAGTAGGGGGAAATGGAGAATGTCCACACACTGCTGAATGACATCATTCAAGTAGGGCAAGGGTGAGGTTGGGCGAGAGCTGGTGCAGAGAAGAGGTGGCTTTAGGAATGATTGGGGAGCTTTGTGCTGGACGGGCGTGTTGTGGGGAGATTTGACTCTTGCAGTTTAGCATTTGACCTATTCTGGTAAGTGGTTCAATAACAATTGTATTATCACTCTTTTGAACTTTGAACTGATTGGACTGTGGATGTACTTATTTGTGAAATGTTTTGTATTAATGTTTAAATTATTGAAGATGTCACTCTGTTGATCAGCTTCTGTATGTCTGTATTTGTTGTTGAATGTTGGAGATTAATATTTTACTTGTTTCCGCTCTCTCTGAACCTGAGAATCTGTTGATCAAATCATTTAAACGTTTTAAACACATTGAAGAATTTAGTTGAGCTGCTTCCTGAATCTGAGTCATTAGGGAATCTTGTAAAATTGAAATGCTATGTAGTTAGTTTAGTATCTCCGTCAAGGCTTTCCTGGATTGTTCTGAAGCAGGGGAACAGCTCTGCTAAACAGTGAAATGTTTTTAAAGTATTTAGAACAGAAAGATTGGGATTTACAGAGAACCTGGGGAACGGTTTTACATATAACTGCTTAAAATACTTTGAAGTTTGATTTTTGAAGTTTTTTTTTTTAACATGCCACTGTTTAATTGAGCTGTTTTTCTGTTTTAGAAAAGATGGTGAAAAGTTAACATCTAAATGAAACATCTAATGAATGCTTTAAAATGTAATGTGACTTTTTTTTCAGTGTTTTTCCAACAGGTTTCAGTCAAGCTTTCCTCAATTAGTTCTCAGAGAGAATTGAAAACTTTTGAGCTGTCTGCAGTTTTTGTGAAAATGTTTTATATATGTACTAGTGCATGTCAAAAATTACATTACTGTGAAAAACGGTTTTGATCTTTTAATTCAAAAATATTCATTATAAAATATTTGTTTTATATTAATACTTTTTGGTTTTAAAGTTGATACTGTGATTAGTAATCTATTCAAATTAGAATAAGATTTTCTAATATTTTGAGATGGATTTCTTGTTTTCATGAGCTATAAGCCATACTGATCAACAATAAATCAAAGAAAAAAACACTTTATGTGTAATGGATATAAAAGTTTACCTGTTTGAATGTCATCACAAATTAGCTTAACCATATTCTATTTTTTTGAGATGCACTAGTATGTGTTTAAATGTGTGTTTTCTACTTTAGAGAAGAATAAATGGTTCTATAAAGCATTAGAAATGGTTCCACGATTATTATGAGGCACAATTTAGAAGCACAAATTAGAATTTATTTAATGCATTAATTGTTAATTAATTAATAACTACATTCTTATAATGGTTTCTTCAACTGTAGGTCATGATACTTGTTTTCTTCGAGTTTTTTTTTTCAATAATTCATGTATCAGCACTTCAACTCCAGGGAATAACCTGAACTGTCCTGAAAAGTCAAATGAGCTCAAAATCCACAAAGGTAGAAGGATAGAAACTGACCTATAATGTGCCTTTTAGAGAACAGGTCATTAATTAACAGCACTGTCCTGTACACTGGAAGTAAATTATGCTTTAAAAATTGGTGCAAACATTTCACTTAACAAAGAAACACCATTATTACTCTTAAATGTGAGTCTTTATCCTTTAGAGAATTTTCAATGTGGGGAGTACAGTCCTTCACCATCAAAAGACTTTTGGAAACTGGAGAAAACTGGAGCTCTGATGCTGGAGGAACTGTGACACACTCAAATCCACTACAGCATCAGATGTTTTTGAGAATCAGCAGCTCATGTTTTGGAGGGGGGGGGCTCACACAAAAGTACCTTGTAGCTCAGCTTAACGCTAGACCAAGTCTGAGTTTCATCTGTGAAGAAGACTTTGAGCTGCTGGTTTGACAGGTGGAGTGGCAGTAAAACACTCAATGCTTAGATGGCAGAATATGACAAGTGAGATTGTCTGGGCCATGCACTGCTGACTGCTCGAGAAAAAATTGTTATATACATATATAAGACGTTTTGCTGTTCTAGATCTTTTTTTTAATAAATTATTTTTATATGGTGGTGGTTTCTCAGAAAACCATCTGGACAACTAGCTCCCAGCTTTTAAGGCAGCATTTGACAGCATGCCAGCACAGTGAGTACCATGTTTTCATGTGACAGTGTCTTGTGCACCCCTTAGTGGTGCGTAACAGTTACTGTAATATTGTTCACTAAAGAAAAGATCACATCATTAGAAAATGCTGCGCTATCTAGTTAATAAGCAAGCAACCAAAGAAAATGACTAGTTTTTCAGACAGTTTTCTGAAAAACCAGCAGCGTGTCAAAATAACAAAATCTGAGTTGCACCCCTTTCATGCAATTAATCCACATATAAAGCTCTGAGAAGCAGATGCTCTTTTTTAAAGTTTCCTGGTTATTTTAATTGGTTATTCTGAACCAGTGGTGTTTCTTCTGCCTCAGAGGTAGCACTGCTTTCAGAATCACTTTGAGTGATTTTGCACACAAGCTTTATACTGTCATTTGTTAATCAACATGTGATGTTACATGTATGGCAGCAACTTTTCAAATGTTATGAACATTTGTTTTGTTTTGTTTTATTTTTTTGTTTTGGTTTTTGTTTTTTGCTAATCACTGTGGAAACGTTGGAAGCAGAAAAAAATTCTGACTGGCTGCTTTTTATACCTTGCTGGCTGTTCACTAAGCCCTGCTTCTACACACTAATTCTCAGTTCTCTAAAATGCGTTTTTCAAATGCTGATTGGTCAGGAGACCGAAAAGTGTTGATCAAAGGTCTTTACTTAGGATGTCGTGAACAGTCTATATACTGACTGTGGTTAAAGTTCTTGTGTAACTATATGCTTTAAGATCATTGAGGATGGCATATTCGACTGGTCATATGTTTTTTGGGAAGCGTTTTGCATTGGGTTTCTTCATATTCTTCATATGCAGGTAACAAGAGCTGCAGCACAATGAAATACTCCACTGGGCTTTTCGTGCTGATCTGTTTGGTGACTATTAGTGTTGGTAAGTTTTGTTAATTACTGTCAATATTCAGCACCTTTGCCAGTTGTTGGATCATGACCCTGGTGTTTTCTTATTTGAAACAGGCAATAAGCATTATGGAATGCGCTTCTCCTCTGCAGGCTCATCTCTGCAGTGCTATAAGTGCTCCGATTATTATGGTGGGTGGTGTGAGAAGGTGCAAGACTGCTCTTATGAAGACTCTTGTCTGACTCTGCATGAGAAAGGTGGGCCATCTGACATGAATTTCACTGAATGCCTGTATCAGAATCAGTGGCCAATCACCTTCTCAATGTGTTTCCTCTGGCACAGGGGGGAAAACCATTCGCCAGTGCATCAGATACACAGACTGTGACAACTCCCGTCTGTCCCAGATGTTTCCAGCTGTTTCTGGCTTTACCTACAGGTGTTGCAACAGTAATTTGTGTAACAGCGCGCACAGTGTTGGCATCCCACTGCTCTCCCTGCTCATCTCTCTGGTTGGCCTCTGCTGGAGCTGCTGCTCTGTGTGACCAAGGTTTTTGGTGCAAAGTTTAAAAACAAACAAAAAACTGTTCATTCCATTGAATGTTTTAATGCGGTTCTGATGGGGGTTGTGTTGTCTTTGTTTTCACTGATGCTTTTACATTAACAATAATTAACAACTTCATGTTTGTGTATTTTTAATCTTTTTGAGCTAATTCAGATTGAACACTTTATAGAACTGAGTCTCAAAGTTTACTGTCAATCTGAAAATCTGTTATGAGATACACATATTATATAGCCGTTCTAAAGAAATATTGTAACAATACAGATTATTTTAAACCTGAATTGTGATTTGTGAAGAGTAAACAGTGCATTGTACAACTGCCTATATCTATATTCAAACAAAGAAGATACACTGATAAGCCATAACATTAACACCACAATGTTTAATCATGGTAGGAATTGTATAGGAATCTAATTTCTCACCATTACTGACAACTAATTTATTGAGGTATCGAAGCTGTAATCTATGCAATCCATTTCCTCACTGTCTCAGACCTAACAAGATGTTTCATGGCATGTCCAGTATGTTTACAGTAGCTGTTAAATTAAATGGTTGCAAATTGTAAAGTACCCTTGTGATAAACATTTTTAATTTTACTTACTGACACTAATGATACCACCATTCTCCTGATATTTTCAAATAAGGAGGGGATAGACAAACTCAACAAATCCCAGTAAATTGGGTGAAATTCATAGGACACGTTTTTAGTGAATACCAAACTTAGTGGGGCATTCATAGAGATCTGATGACTAGACAATAATGTTAGTCAACTACTGTTAGCAAAAACATTCAAGTTTAACTTGTTATATTAATATAATATTATTATATTAATATAATTAATATATGTTATATAAATGTGCAAAGAAAACAGATCTCTGAAATTGTTTTATTTGAATTCAATAAGATTTTACAAACAGCCCATGTGCCCTGCAGCCAAAGATTGTAAACAGGAAACTCATCTCTTTAGAACAAAATAATGCTACTTCATTGTTTCATACAGTTACAATGAAAGTTCCTGGTTAGTAGCTCGATCTAGCTATTTTCCCTAAAAATGCATGTACAACCCAGACACTATAAACCCAAATAAAAACCCATTACTATACAATCTGTTTGCAGTTCTGGTACAGAAACCATTTGTAGCCACAAACACTCTGTGCTATTATTAAAGGTTTTTTTTACAAAAAGTGAGGTAGCTGAGTTACTACTAAGGTGCTAAAACTGAGGTAGTGTACCAAGTTATTTCTAAATGGCTAAAACTGATGCAAATTGCTGCTATAAGCTCCTAAACATGAGGAACTTCAAAGCTGCTAAAACTGACATAAGACCCATAAAACCTGAGATACTACTATGCACAAAAAAAATTAATGGATTTAAATAAATATCTTTCAGTGCATACAGAACTAATCTACCTAAATAGTGACCCTGAAATACACTTTGTTTTTTTTGTGGGTTTTTTTTGGTAACACTATCACTTCGACTTAGAAGAGGCTTGTTAATTAGGTAGCTGGCAATCTGATTGAGGTGTTCAATAGAGCACACCTGGCCTCCCTCCTTCTGGGTAGGTTGCATGATCCTCCCTCTCCCCATCTCTCCATTTTTCTCCACACATGTTGAATTGTCTGTTCACAGCATTAGCTGTTGGTTTTCATGTGTGGTAGCTTTCATTGTCCCTGTGCAAACTGGGAAATTGGGTTGACATTGGGACACATTGGGAATACATTTCTGGTTACATGATTACCTAATAAATGTAACTAAAATTAATAGTTTTGTAGTATAGTTAATAAATCTGTTTTTACTTGTTACAAAACAATATTAGGTTTCAAGACTCAAATAGTGATGTATAAGTGTGAGTAAAGATAACCTTAAAAAGACAGTGGTGGAGTTTGTAACACGTTAAGACAAGAACATTCATAAAACAAGCAACGGAATTCCAAATAATATTTTACAGCTGCCTCTGCCCAGCTGCTAAGTTATAATCTGATGACATAACAAGATGTACGAACATGCACAAGGGTTTCCAAAAGTAAGCAGGCGATTAAATCAAAACTCTATTTTTTCAACACACCCAGATGTTTTGGAATAAAAGAGAACACCATGCAAAAGTACAGACTGTATCCCATTTTGAGTATTTGTGGGTCTGACAATTATTATAAGCCATGAACAAAACAAAAGTTAAGTGTGGTTTACTTAAAATGTAGGTGCTACAAAAGTTTGCACAAAGTATGATGAATATACTGAGATCAGCAGTCTTTTAATATCTGTTTTATGCTACTGCATCTCAAAAAATTTGAATATTGTCAAAAAGCCCATTCGTGATCACAATTCAGAAAGGTAAAAAGTCCTCTATTTTATAATCATTACATGTAAAGTGATATTGCAAGCCGTTTCTGTGTTACTGTTGATCAATTTGGCTTATAGCTCATGAAAACCAGAAATCCAGAATCTCAAAATATCATTTTTTTTAAATTTGAATTGATTACTAATCACAGTATCAACTTAAAAAAGCTTGAAATATTTCACTTTAAATGTAATGAATATAAAATATGGCAGTTTAATTTTTTGACATGATCAAAAACCTTTAACACAATATTCTAATTTTTGCAATAATAGATGCACTATATATATATATATATATATATATATATATATATATATATATATATATATTCTGTTGTCTGTTGACAGAGGAAAAAGAACAGAATCCAGAACGAAAAGCCAAAATTCCAAAATTCAGAACAGCATGAAAACTGGCATAAAAGGTCAGATAAAAAATAATTTATTAAATATTTATACCACAATTTATTCCATAAATACATAAATAAATTGATAATTATAACTTTACAATCAGTTCAGTAAAGAATGTGGTCCACACAACAGTTACAGTAACTCCAGTAGTGTCACAATGAAGAAAAGGGACTGTGAACAAGTGACTGAAGCCTTATACTATGTGCTTGACGTACAACACAACGCCACATCATACAAAATAATGGGCACACTGATTACACATAAACAAGTTGGTATCTTAAACAGGTTCAGTAACATTGATTAATAAAAAAGGAGCACAGAAACACAACCAGCACATAAAACATCAATAAATAATGAAACAGGGTTAAAACACTACAGCATTTTAAAAACCAAGGTCTGTGGGACTTATTTACACCACATACAGCTGCCTTATGTGTGCATCATCACTATTAAGCAAAAACCTTGTATTTCCATTTATGCCGTTTGTTTATTTTTTGACATTACTTCATGATGGACCAATAGAAATGCTTCAAAATGACTTCTAATAAAATTATTTTACAGCTTTGTCCAAAAAATCTTAACATTTGTCCCCCCCTTCTCCTATAAAGTAGCTGATTTGGAAATACAAGGTTTTTGTGTGACAGGAACGATATGTTTTTACAGGTCTTCTGAGCTAGGAGCTCTTGTGCCATAAAGGAAAGGTACAGACCTTCTTACAAAAACTTTTTAAGCCTAACCTCTATATTCTGCATCTGTAGCACACAGCTGGTTACCATGGACAAGAATTTTTACATGTCTGTATTTAAACGTTGAATAAACGTTGAATGTTGAAACACAGAATAAAAATTAAAGCACCTGCTTACCTGCCCATTGCTGTAGTGCTTTTTGTAAGTAGACTACAGACGCAAAAAATAAAGTTTGGACTTCTGGGCTGTTCCTTAAAAGTAGAACAACCGATATTTCAGTAAAGTGCAGATATATGGAGGAAAAGGTCATTCAAATTCATTTTTAAAAAAGTTCATTAAAAAATCAAATCAAAAAACACCAAAATGTTGCATTCCTTTAAAAAGAAAAATCTCAACAGCATTGAAAGCACTCAGTAGATACACTTCACAGCAGTAACTAAATACAGTATGTCAGCTATAATTTAATCACTCATATCCTCCATGGTTTCTTCCTCAATCTCTCTCCCTATCACCTCAAGTTTCACAGTCTTCTTCTGCCCTTTCTTTTCTTTCCCTTTCTCATCATCTTCCTTGTCAGCTGGAGCGTACCACGGCCTGGCTGTGTTGTCATCACAGGCCCGGGCTCCACCCCTCCTGTACCCACCCCGCCCAGCTCGCACAAGCCCCCAGCCCTGTGGTTTGCCCTCATGTGGACCATTGTCCTGCACCCCTCTGGTCTGGTCCAGCTCTTTGGCACTGAGGGCAGGCATCCGCACGGGCACCGTGTTACCAAATTTGGAGTAATCCACAGAGTAGCGCCCGTCCTCTTCAGTCATGATAGAGACAAATCGCCTCCCCCACAGGATCTCGTCTGGTGTGTAAGACGTGCGTGCCTGCATGGTGATGCCAGTCGTCTCCACAACACCTGTCAAAAAGACACATAGTCCTTGGTCCAAGCTAACCATGTGCTGAATATAGGATTCAGAGAATGTCCCTCTCACAAACACTTGGTCACTTCTGCACAAATTTGCCTGCCTTGAGACTGTGACTGATCCATTCATGAGCTTAACAACAAGGTCTTAAGGCTTATTAATCATTAAAAACATGAACAATGCACTTTTAGTTATTCTAAACAGTGAAAATGAGAACCCAGCCTGGCCTGTTTCAGATGCTTTTAATACTCCCACACAATGGTGATTTTGTTACACATTAGTGGGCCAGAAAACATCCTACCTTCTAGTATGACAATGATTTCCAGATCCTCATTGGACAGTGACTGGGCAGAGACCTCATAAAGGGGGCTTCCTCTCTCAATGGTGTGACTTATGATGAGTGGAGAGACAAGGAAGATTCCATTGCTTCTGAGGGGGTTTTCCACCTGGATGTCCAGCTGGCAGACTGGAATCACCTCCCCTTCTGCTGTCACCGTCCTACGAATGACCTAAGTGCAGAGTGACAGAAGCAATCGACATTCACTCCATAGTATTACAGCATCTCTATCTGCAGTGAGCTGGTACGAACAACTGAGCTTCTCCTTACCTGCAGCTGAATGGTAGCAGAGATGATCATGCTCTTCCTCAAATCTCCCACACGGAACATGAATGTGGGCCTACCATTCCGTGGTGCAATGACCGCATTGCGGGAGAAGATGAGTGTCTCTGCTCGTCGATTAGCCTGAGCTGTCTTCATGAACACACAGCCCAGCATTACAGCATTGATGATGAGGCCCAGAATGTTCTGGATAATCAGAACTGTGATGGCCAGTGGGCACTCCTCAGTCACCATCCTCCCGCCAAAACCAATGGTCACCTGACATTAGAAACACAGCAAGTTTTGGGTTGCTTAAATTTGTCTATTTGAATTAACCTCTATTTGACCTTAATTAGATTTTGTACACTGTTCAAAAAAAGAACATCCTTTAAGTGTACTTTAGCAAAGACAATGCTTTCTAGAAGCATGATAACTCAAAGAACCATTTTAAATTACTCTTATCTTTTATGTTGTATATGATTCTTTAGTGAACCTTAACATGGTTCTATATAACACTAAGAAGAATTCCACTATTGATATGAGTGCCTTTTCAGCAGTGTGTAGAACCCTGTTTGATTGGGGGAAAAGAGTAGAAGACTGTCCAACAAAGTTTCCATCTTTACAGCCAGTTGCTCACCTGAACCTCTATTGAGAATAGGAATGCTGAGGTGAACGAGTGAATGGCAGTCACACAGGGAACATGCCCACGATCATGGGGATCACGTGGCTCCAGGTCACCGTGCGCAAAGGCCAGGAGCCACCACACCATGGCAAAAAGCATCCACGAGCAGAGGAAAGCCGAGGTGAAGATGAGCAGCGAATGCTGCCACTTGAGGTCCACCATTGTGGTGAAAACATCTTGGAGAAACCGACCCTGAAAAAAGTCATTATAATATAAGAGCATTTCATTCTGAAGCAACTAAATAGCATTCTTGCTTTAATGAGAACATAAGTATGAATGATTGTACATTTGAGAACAATACACAACCAAAACTTAATACCTGTTCTCGTATGTTCTTATGAGCAACGTTGCAGGATCCACTCTTGGTAATGAAGCGAGCACGCTGCGATTTGGTGCGAAAGCGGTTGGGCTGTGTGGCATCTTCAGCCAGTCTTGTAAGCAGAAATCCATCAGGAAGCAAGCCTTTCCGGGCCAACATTTCTGGATTTCAGAGCTTTGGTTTAAAAACTACACGATGAAACTTAATCCACTGCTGTTAAGCTTTCAAAAGACCAGGATTAAGCTAGATCCATGTCTACCTTTCAGACTCTTTGTATGTATTATGATTAATATTACAGACAATCATTTAGTCACTATTTGGAGGATTCTTCAGGTCCTTTCTGTTTCTTCTATGAGTGAACTGCCAAAACGTAGAGCTGCTCCTTAAATACACAACAGTGATCCCACAGCAGTGCAGACCACTGCAAAACCTGTCTACATCACCCACAACATGAGGCTCAATGACATTCAGAGGAGCCTGATCTTGGTGACGCACTAAAAGCCCTGTGTGTGTAACAGCCCAGGCTTTACACAGAGATCAGCAGCAGCTCCAGCAGTGATGAGACCTTCAGGACCAGGTAAACATCCAGCAACACCTGTACCTGTCGTCGAGTTCAGAAAAGCACATAAACAATGAACACACACGTCTGAATGAACAGTCTCACTTCCGTTACAGCAACGAAACAGGTAAGGTTTAACTTCACACCCACAAACCGCCGCTGTAACCCTGTGTTTCTGTGTACGAGCTCCTTTAATGCTCCTTAAAGACGCTGCATCGCGCGGCAAAAGCACATTCCACGGAACATGGCCATAAGAGAAGCAGACGAGCCTGCTGGAGGTCCGCGCTGGAGGACTCTATTTGGATGGAGATCTTACGCAACGCGTCCGCGCAGATGCAGAGCAGAGCTGATGTGAGAACGGCGCAGCTTCCCTCAGCCAGGGGGCGCCCGCGGGAGGACTAACAAATCCCACAATGCTCCGCGCTCAGGATGCCAGAGAACGCCTGACGTGTTGCGCTTTGTAATGAAAGTGTGTGCTGGTGGTGGGTGCCGCTGTTTGCTGTGTCTGTAGGGCTGCTCTCCGCGCGTCTGAAGTGTGGTTTCACAGCGGGCTGCTCCGGAGAGATGGCTGATCACTGGAGCAGGGGTGAGGGACACGTCATGTCTGCTCTTAACGTTGTGTCCGACTGGTTTGTCGTTTCACTAAATATTGGAACAGGCTCGGTTCATCCACCGTCTGATGGAAGGGGCCGTGGCTTATGACTGTGCTGGAAAGAAATGAGAAATGCCCTGAACATGGTGAATGAACATGTAGTCTGGTCTCTGTAAACACATCTGAAGAGTGTGTAAGCTTACTCACACCTTACTCACTAAGCAGGCTGTCTATGGTACGCTCGCTCCCTCCCTCCCACACTCCCTCCCTCCCACACTCAGCTAGGTAGTTATTCAACCTGTGTTGTGGGGGCTTGTTTGTGTTGTTTAGGTTAGAAGGCTGGTCCACACACATTGAAAAGTAAAACTGTAAGATCAGTAGAAATGTATAGCTCACTTCATTCTAAACCTTAGAGCTGGAAATCCATTTAGAGACATGAACCATTCCTCCGATTTAATGATCTGTTCTTTCAACTTAATGTGCAGTTTCCCCTCAATTTAACAGTGTGTTCTGTCAATGTAATAAACGGTTCCCTCATTTTAACAGTCTGTTCCCTCTTATAACCAAATCATTCCCTCAATTTAATAAACATTTTCCACAATTGAATAAATCTTTCCGTCTGTGAAGAGGTGATCTGTAGTTAATTGAGGAACAGTTTATTTAAAAAATGAGGGAATCTGTTAAAGGAATGAAACTTGATACTTTAGGAGGCTCCGGGAGTTCCATAAAGATCTCACTGAACTGAAAAAAATCTGCTTTTAGGCTATAGAATATAGAGTTATAGACACTCTGTTCAACTATACAATGTACACACCTCTTCCCTCACTGTCTTTTCAGGACCTGGAGCTCATGGGGCTGTAGATGATATGCTGGATGCAGAAAACAAACGCATTGCTGAGAACCTTGCAACCAAAGTATCCAGACTGAAGTCGGTATGTCAGTCATTTGATGCAGACACTGGACAATAACTGGCTAAACATGATATTGTGTTCATGATATGGGCCATAATATCTTGTTTATTTTTCACAATAAAGTATAAAATAATGCTTTTTATCACAATCTATTTATCTGTCTTCACACAGCTGGCATTTGACATTGACAAAGAAGCTGAAGAACAGAATTCATACTTGGATGGCATGGTTTGTGTTTTTCACTATAGTGCAAGACTAGGTCAGATACATGTGGTTCTTAGTGCAATACTGCAGTCTGGTTTCATGTTATGAAGGTCTTTAAAGACCTTTTGGAAAAATATATTTTGATGTATTTTTTTTTCCTTCAGGACTCAAACTTCCTCAGTGCAACTGGACTGTTGACAGGGAGTGTGAAGAGGTTTTCCACAATGGTCCGTTCAAGCAGAGACAATAGGAAGATCCTGTGCTATGTATCTATAGGCTTGGTGTTGACATTCTTTGTGCTTTACTATCTAGTCAGGAGAATACAGAACTGATGGATATTTTCCTGTTATTTTTAATATTATCTTCTCAGTTTTATGAGAAAAATAAACATTAGTGTGAATGCAGCACTACATTTTTCTTATTTACACAAAAACAGTTTTACTGATGTGCTTGCTGGCATCAACCTTGTACTAGTGCATCTCAGAAAATTAATATATTGTGGAAAGTTCATTCATGTTCACAATTACATGTAAAGTGACATACCTTTTTGTTTTATTGTTGATCAGAATGGCTTACAGCTTGTGAATCATGAGATCCAGAATCTCACAATATTTAAATCCAGGTTTGACTTAATTACAAAACTCTTATCATTTAAAAAATATCTTAAAGCTTGAAATATCACTTTAAATGTAATGAATATAAAATGGCCATTTTTTATTTAATTGTGAATAAAAACTTTATTACAATATTCACATTTTTAGATGCACTAGTATATCTCAGGGGGATGACTGAACTGAATGAGCATTACTATACCATTATCTGATATTACTTTACTTTGTTCTCTTCTAAGAGACTTGCTAAAAACAAGAATGCTTTATTGCATTATAATGTTATTGTTTTCCAAATATACTTTCTATTCTTAAAAACATTACATGAGTATGTAGTTTCTGTTGTTTAATCTTTTCATAATTATGTAGATACACACAATTGATGTAATTGTGAGAACTAAAATCCTATATGGCTTATGTATGTATATGGCTTTTGGTATGTAACTAAAAATACAGAGATATCTTGTTTATTAGTGTTAGGAGAGATATAACTCAAATGACTTGTTATCTAATAAAAATTCTTCTTGTACATTTGTCAGATTTCTTTGGTTAATATTTTTCTTAATTAAAGTCCAAAACAATTGTTGCACTTGCAGTAAAATAAGCATGTTGAAGTGAATGTGCAGTTCCCTGTAACTCACGAACAGCACTCTTTGTACACAGAGCAAATATTTCCACAATAGATCACCTTGGCACCTAATGCATTAAAATGAGATATTGCAATGCAAACACATGACAATGTGTTTTGTGCAACATGGGATTTGTATGATGAATACAATATCCAATATAAATGCATTTTCATTATCTACAGTGCCTTACACAGGTATTCAGCCCCCTTGGTATTTTTCTTTTTTTGCTACCTCACAACCTGAAATGCACAATTTACAGAACATGCCTACAACTTTCATAGTTCTATAATTACAGACTGTAGTCCATCTAGTATTATTTGGGTGGTGGACCATTGTTAGCACTGTAGTGAGTGAGCTTAATGGTGATGTGTTGGTGTGTGTTGCACTTGTATAAGTGGATCAGACACAGCAGTGCTGCTGGGGGTTTAAAACACTGTCCATTACAGTACAAACTAGTGCGGTTTCTGCAGTGTGTGTTGTTCAATCTCTAGTCCTTACACTGTTCTTAGTCTAGCAGTGACACAGAGGGGGTTAAACACTCCAGCAGCCCTGCTGTGCCTGATCCAATTGTAGCAGCACAACACACACTAAGACACCACCATGTCAGTGTGACTGCAGTGCTCAGAATGACACATCACACACATGTGGTGGTCCTGACCATTACAGATCAGGGGCAAGCAGGTTAATAATGTAGGCAGAGAAACAGATGGACTACAGTCTGTAATTATAGATCTACAAAGTGCTCCTACATGGTAAGAGGGGCTGAGACATGGACACTGAGTATAGAAACAAGGAGGTGGTTGTAATGTTATGGCTGATCGGTGCATCTCGTAGTTCAAACTCATTTCAGCATGTAGGTGAACAAGCAGCATTTAGACGGAGACCCCAGCCCCGGGTCGGCAGGGGGCGCTGCCGCTGCAGAAGATTGGTGTGGACTCATTTCCATCAGCCACCGCTAGCAGGACGGCGGCTTTGTGGCGGAGCTTCTGGAGACAAGCGAGCAGTTTAACGCTGCCGTGGTGAAGCAGGGGAAGAAAGGCCTTTATTAACACTGTATTTACCTCAATGTCTAACGAAGTCGAGAGCAACCGGGCCATGGAGGAGGCGAGCAGGGAGGAGCAGCAGGTGAGCTCGCCCAGACCTGCCTCCCGATAGCGCACCAGCTAACTCCATTAATGTCAGCTTACACATCGTTTCATACTGATTTCGCTGGAGATAACGGCATAAACACGACTTTAGAGCCACACGAGCACTGTGTTTCAAGGTGGAGCTGGCTGCTGTTGTGTTTAGAAATGTGTGTGTTTAGTGGGTTTTCAGCCTGTTAGCCTGCTGCTCTGCTGGGTCTGAGGTGAAGACTGGCGCCTCTTTGGTGTTGGTCAGTGGCCCTGCCCTGTCCTGAGTTAGCTAGAACCCCCAACCTCCCATCTACGTTTTTTTCTGTGGTCACTAAATGTTTCTTAATCCTCCCAAAATCTGTAGGAGATGGAGGACACTGTTGTGAGTCCCGAGAAAGCAGAAGAAGCCAAGCTAAAGGCTCGATACCCCCATCTGAGGACTAAGCCTGGTGGATCAGACCTTCTGAGGAAAAGACTACAAAAAGGGGTAACTCGACACTTATGTTCGTTCTTGATGAGTGGTTGTTGAAATACGATGAAGCAAGTGTTGTCTGAGTGTTTATCAGAGCTCTGTCTTTGCAGCAAAAGTACTTTGACTCCGGGGATTACAACATGGCCCAAGCCACGATGAAGAATAAACAGCTCCCTACCGCCACGGCAGAAAAAACCGAGATAACTGGAGACCACATCCCCACTCCTCAGGACCTGCCCCAAAGGAAGACCTCGCTTGTAGCCAGCAAACTGGCCGTCTGATATGAACTTTGTGGACTGTCACCCTACCATTCCTGATGTCTTGATCTCCCTTTACCTCTATTTTCTATATTTTTGTTCTTTTCCCTGTCACATTTCTTACCTTTCTATTGCCCGTTTCATTGTTCTGATAATGCATTTTGATAAAGGAGAAAATAGGACACTGTTGGCTGCTGGGTGCTCTCTTCACCTCTTCATCTGTGAAAATGAGGTTCTGGCTGCAGAAGTAGACTTAGTTGGTCTACTCCCAGGTTTAAATAAGCCGTAAACTGACTGAAGCAATTATGCATTTTTAGGGTTTTACATTTTTATGCTCTCATTCCCCTGCAGTGACTCCTGTACATTTATGTCTGAAATATTTGAGCACACCTTGAATAGAGACCATGTCGCTCTCTATTGTCAGATCTACATTTTGAGACTTGAAGGTGTTTTTGATGCGTGTTGCTAGCCTCCCACGTGTGAATGGGGTAAATGGCCTTACTGGTATCTGCTGCACTGGTTTCTCTTGGGCAATATTTGCCCACTCTGTATGGAGAAGTGCTTTGTGGCGCTTGGGCTTGAAGTATGCCTTTTGGTCTGTCTCCTACTCCTTTGTTTAGGTTGGTGGTTCTTAATCCTGGTCCTGCAGTACTGCTGCCCTGCAGGTTTTAGAGTTTACTCTGATCCAACTAACTGATGCCCTTGATGAGCTGAACTTGGAGATTTAATACAAGCAGAGCAGTGTTACTTCAGGATCAGGGATGAGAATGAATGGTTTAGGTCATCTACTTGGGGCAGCTCGCTCAAATAATATCTGAACTGTGCACAAGCATTTACTGTCACGGCTGTGCGATTTTGTTTTGTAAATAAAATAGTTTTGCACAATATCTAGCAGATCTGTGTCCTCTTTTATCATTCTGCATGTTTACTTAAACACATTTCTGGATGTACTGCTGACAAGCTGTATTTTAAGGATAAGTCACTGAAGTCACTTCAGATCAGATTGTCTGGATGATGTGTGTATGAGGAGACACTGCTCTGTGTTAGATGTTACTCAAAGCAACACAGTGACATACTGTACCTACTACTCTGGTCTTAATGCATGGCAAAAATATAAGACCCGGTTTTATCCATAAGCTGAGTGCAGCATTAAAATTATATATTTATATGATTATATGAAACAATTTAAATAATTCATATAAATAAAATAATTCAATAAATAAAGTATTGACAAAACCAGGTTTATGTCACTGTTTCTCGACTGTGGTGCTGGAGGCACCCCTACCCAGGGATTGATAATTTTATTAATCCCTGTGTTTTTTCTATATAGACTGACCCAGTTTCTGAGTCCATCCCTGCCCTTGCACATTTTAGAGCTTTCCCTGCTCCCACCACACCTGATTCAACTAATCTGCTCATTAATAAGCCCTTTTAGAGTTGCATGCTGGGCCTGGGTGCCTATAGGACCAGGCTTGAATAACAGTGGTCTATATGATACAGGGGTAAAATGTATAGTTTGAAAGACATCCTCAGGCAAGCAACCAGGTTTAAACATCAGCTTAGCTGGATAACTTAAGCCCAGAGTCTCCTGACCAGTAGGAGAAAATGCTGTGATAGCATTCCCATCACACAGGCTTGACTCTTGGCTGTTACTGGGTTAACTGGGAGTGGACGACCTCACCCTGCATACTGTGGAGCTTCCCATGCTCATTAACAAGCCTTTGCACAGTGGCAGGGGGTGTGCAGAAGCTTAACATGCCGGGCAGGGGTGCCTCTAGGGCCACTGTAAAAGCGTGCACTAGGGGGCGCAGCGTCTCCAGGGACGACTAGTGGGAGCTGTAGTAGTATATTTACCTGTTCCCAGAATGCCTTCGAGAGAAGACGCCGTCAGGGACACTGTCCAGGGGACAGAGTAGTGCTGAGACTGCAGGGGACAGTGGCTTTGCGGACATTTCTTCTTATGAAGCGGTTTTTCTTCAGTCCTATCAGCTGTAACGAGTCGTAATGAGGGCAGCTCCGGTGCTTTATTCGAGGGTAAGTTGGAGGATTTTTCTGTAACTGTTCACTCTGCTTTTAGTCCCTGTTCTCATGCTTGTGCTTCATCATTCCTCTGGAGGAGTCCTGTTTATGCCTGGAGTATGTGTGAGCGAGTGGCAGATGATGAAGGTTTAGTCCTGTAAACCAAAACTGCTGCTGGCTGTTTAGAAAACACCCTTAAAGAGTCCACTGTAAACTAAAACATCCAGCTAGAGTTCACTTAATGACACTCCAGGATTTCACTTCAATCCCAGCACAACTTTATCAAACACCCACTTCCTGATGTAACCACTTTAAAAGTACTTTAAAATCCATCTCTGCACTTCTGTTTTCCCTCTGTGTGCCTTTAAGCTTCCCCAGTCTTCATTTGCATCTCCCTGCTCTGCAGAACCGAGTGTAAGGTGTGAATAGGTGTTGAGTAACAGAAGTTTGACTCTTCCTCCTGTAGTATGCTCGAGTCTGGATCCCTGACCCGGTGGAGGTGTGGAGATCAGCAGAGCTTACCCAGGACTACACCCCTGGAGACACAGCTCTACAGCTGCAGCTTGAAGATGGCACCGTAAGTTGGGCCCAAGAAACAGATATTCGTATATTTTAAGCGGCATAGGGATACCTGTCATCAGCCAGTTTAAAACATTCCCCAGTTTCGGCCACTAATGCCAATCGATTGGAGAAAATTGGGAATGCTTTGGGAAATTTTTAGTTTCCTACTGTTGATTGGAGAAGGGAGAGCGCTATTGAACAAGATTCTGAAGGGGCTGGTATTTGTACCCTTGATGGGCACCTGATGTTTTATATAAGACAGTTTGACAGAGTGAGACAGAGAGTTTGCTTTGTAAGGAATAATATCTTTGCTAACATTTGTTTTTGTATATGTGAGTAAATAACAGTACTATAGGACAAAGTAGTGTGAGACTAGTCTTGGCTTTTTGTTCCTGTGGTGGCAGGGAAATGATGATGGCACCACATAAGCCATGAGCAAGTTTATCCACATTAGAAGGGAAGCTGAGTCAGAAGTGAGGAAACGTGTCATGGGGAGCAGTGGTGGAAACAGTGATTTAGTTCGACGCTTGAGTGTTTGACAAGAATGAGCAAGAAATGTATTGTGAAATTGGGATTGCAGGAAGTCTGGGCGTATGCGTTCTCAGAAAGGCGTAGATGCCACAATCGCTCGTTAATTTCAAGCAGGCTTTGGAAACACTCGTGAACAAATAAGGGAGATGTGTGCCCAAAATATATCTGCAGGCTGCAAATGTGCTGCTGATAAGACAATTTGCATGTTGAACTCATAAGCTAACTGCCCACTGAACCACAACTGCTGACCAGATGCACTCTGCTGGAGCATGCTGGAGGACACGCCATGACTAGTTTAAATCAAGCTGCTTAAAATGAACATGCTTGCACTGAATTATGGTGGATAAGTCCTGATTCTATAATCCTGAATTTCAGTAGCAGTCAGCAATATGACAAATGCAGCGTCCCAATGCTTGAAGACATTTTCTCACAATAATTGTTTTAATGAGGGTCTAAAGTTGCTCAAAGTATGGGACGTTCAATATTATTTTAGGACTGTAATTTTGCACATAATTCAGTAACATTTAGTACTGTCAGAACTTTAACTTGGAACTGTGTTCTTTTAATATTAATATGCTTCCCAGACCCAGATTAAGACTAAGCCTAAATGATTCTACTGGGGATTCACCATTGAAACCACAGTTTAGATCAAGACTAGGCATCATGAATGTTCAGGCAACCAGAACACCATACAATGAAATCTGTTTCTAATGGGATGAAGCGTTGTGACATTACACCTCTTTTGCTATCTTAATCAACATTTTGGGTTCATAACAACCCAAGTGCAAAGAGACCCATCACATAAACAATGGTGCCAAACCGTATCAAATGAAATAAAAATAAGATGATCAACGCACAAAACAAAAGCAAACCAAAGGGTAACTTTGGCAAATAAACAGCCCTTCAGAGCCAGAGGGACAAACCTTGGGAGGAAATCCTGAGGGTCATGAGGGGGAACTAATTGTCCTCTGGTCAAACTGCTCATACATTATTGATAAGGGTACACTGGACCACCCCATGTCCGCTGTATTGACGATTAGGTGTACTGACGTAATGATGGTTCGATGGTAGTCTATAGTAACAATAGCAAATAATTATGGTCCATGTAAATTTCTACATAGTCAGTGATGGTAGGGTGGGCAACTAGTCCAAGTCCAAAAGCCAGACAAACTGGTTGGGCTGGGATGTATTTCCTGTCAAATTTATATTTTATTACTGAAAAATTCCATAAAGCTATTACTGGTGATGGATTTGATGGAATCTGAGGTTCAGTACCTGAGAGTTTAGAGATCACATTGTAGACTCTAGGATTGTTTGTGTTTTTACTCAGTCAGCGAGGCCAAATAATCTGAGCAAGCTCTAGTGGATAGAAACAGACTTATCTATGGATAAACACACGAATGTGTGGTTAAAGCAACCCAAGTTGACCTTAAGACAAAGAAATATTATTAAATGGCAGAGTCAGTGAAAATGGACAGGTTATGTACCAATTGTTAATGTTACATTATGATGTTACTATGATTGTTAATGTTACATTAGTTATTTTAATTCTTGCCCTTTGTTCAGGATTTGGAGTATAAATTGGACCCCAAAAGCAATGCCCTACCCCCCCTTCGTAACCCAGACATCCTGGTGGGAGAGAATGACCTGACAGCCCTGAGCTTCCTACACGAACCTGCAGTGCTGCACAACTTGAGAGTCCGATTCCTCGACTCTAAGCTTATCTACACCTACTGTGGTGAGACATCCACTCTGACATCAGCTGTACTGTAGCCACATGGGCCTGAGCTGTGTGGACTGTAGACTTTGGAGTTAGATTATTACACACTCTACCTGAGGAACCTGCAGAGCAGTTCTGGGAACTCTCGAGTGTAGTTTTTTGTTAGATAAGTGAGCATGTAGAGATTCATAGTGACAGTTGTGGTGCTGCTGAAAGTACAAAACAGAAACTGGAAATGGAATTTTAGAGAGCTGTGTGGGTGTGTTTCACTCATGTGGTTCCGACTTTGTATGTAATTGTCTGGATATTGACTTAATGGCTTTATCTATTTAGGAATCATCTTGGTGGCCATCAATCCTTATGAGTCGCTGCCTATCTATGGAGTTGACATCATCAATGCATACAGTGGGCAGAACATGGGGGACATGGATCCTCATATTTTTGCTGTGGCTGAAGAAGCTTATAAACAGATGGCCAGGTTTGTGCTTTTTTTAGTTCATTACATGAAAATACAGTGCAGGTATGAGTATACTAACATTTTAATTTATTTTATTCTGCACTTCTTTCGGATTGTGATCCACAGAGTTCCTGTGGAACCGTAAATGTTGTAAAAAGTTGTAAATTTGATTAAAAAGCTACAAAAACTGTAACTTATCCCCATCCCATATGCACATTAGTGTCTCACATACATGCGCTATATGAACAGAAGTGCTAGGACACCTGCTCCTTCATTGTTTATTCCAAAAGGGTATTAAAGCATATTCCTCTTTTGTTGGAATAACTGTCTCTACTGTCCATTGAATATTTTCTACTACATTTCTTAATTCTGACATTTCTGTTCAAATTTGAGGCACGCTAGTGCGTTCCCAAAAGTATTGGACGGAGAAAACACAGAGCCACTGCTCTATATCGGTGTCAGTAATGGGTGCACCGTAAAGTGTCTGAATGCATTCATTAGAAGGCATGTCTACAAACACTTGAACAAAGTAATGACAATAATAAGTGCTTTAGTAACAAACTGTAATCCTTTTGTGGTGTTAAAAAGGTCTTGAAGTGTTAGATTTAAAATTAGAAGTTGTGTGGACCCCTGTATCGGTGTGGTGTAATATAAATTAGTGTGATTTGGGGTGATGGGATATGGTGGTGAAAGGTGATAAGTGGTCACCTTAAGTCAATTCTGTTTATATAGCAAAGTTTATAGAGCTGTTTGACATTTGAAGTTCCATAAGGATTGGCATTCTCTCTTTTCCTATAAGAGATGAGAGGAATCAGTCCATCATCGTTAGTGGGGAATCAGGAGCAGGGAAGACTGTGTCTGCCAAATATGCAATGCGATACTTTGCAACTGTGAGTGGTTCCTCCACAGAGGCCAGCGTGGAGGAAAGAGTGTTGGCCTCCAGTCCTATAATGGAGGTATGGCTCTCTGGCTTACTAAAACAAAATATTACAACAATGATCTGCTATCTTGAGCCTTTACATTTACCCAGTTTTGAAGGGGAAAAAATAATTTCTGCTCCATATATAACCAGTACCTTTGTAACTAGGCCATTGGGAATGCCAAGACAACCAGGAATGACAACAGCAGTCGCTTTGGGAAATACATAGAGATTGGATTTGATGAGAAGTATTACATCATTGGAGCCAACATGAGGACATACCTACTCGAGAAGTCTAGAGTGGTGTTTCAGGTCATTGTCTTTCTTTTTTACACTTTACTGGCTTTTGGAATCAATTTCCTTTAACCGTTACAAGTTTCTCATGGATAGATTTCTTCAGTCAGTTCTTGTGTGTGTAATTCTTTGTCCCACTGACTTGAATATTGTTCTCGAAGGATTGATTTTGTGCCATCCCAGACAAGACCCAACCTCAGTTTTGCTTTTAACTACCTAATTCTCAGGAGGCTTGGGATCATTCCAGGATATCTGGTTTTCTATTATTAAGCTTTATTCTATAAATGCCTAAAGTGGAAGCCACATCAAATTTTTCACTTTTAAAGTTTCTGTTTTAGTCCATAGATGGTCTTGTAGATAGTGTGCATTAAAACAACAAAAAGGACAACATATCTTGAATTGCTCTTTGAAGAAATTCTAATTCTAATTATTTTGAAACTTACTCTTAACTATTCAGTGATATAAACAATCATTTCAATCTCTTGTAGTAAACTTTATATTGAGAAGAGTTTTTTTGGAAATTATGCTAAATTAATACTTGGAAACTTGGAAAGTGATGGCACTGTTCTGACTGCAGAAAAAGTGAATTTTTCTTTTTCTCAGATTTACAAGAGCACACAGCCTTTACTGTATAGGGCACAGTACTTTGGTTGAAGACTAATCACCAGCAGAATAACAACTAAACAGATGTACACATTATCTGATTTGAAATGAGGAGTAGATTAAAAGTCATGCTGTGCTATTCTGTGCTATGCACCATGCACATGAAAGAATAGTGTTAGTTCGCTTTAGTTTAAGAACTCCTCCTTTTTTCAGCAAAATCCATCCTTCCTCATTTCAGGCGAGCGAGGAGCGCAACTACCACATCTTCTACCAGCTTTGTGCATCTGCCCATTTACCTGAATTCAAAACCCTTCAGTTAAGTATGTGTCTATTCCTTCTGCCCTATGGGAATGTATTATTGCCTGTAGCAGCTGCTCTCCTCATTCCACCTCACTTTTTTCAACATGGTAGTAAAATGTATTATAGAAATCATAATCTTTCACATCTATATGAATATCATAGACAGATGTCTTGGAGAGTTTTAGTCTGCCTGTTCTGGACAACAGTAAATCATGCAATAATTTGAACATGAGTAGACTGAGTAGATGATCTGATGCTCTGTTTTAAAATCTGCTTTCCGTCACCATATATGCAAAGTTTAGTTACTTTCAGCTTTGTTTCTCAGTTAATCTGAAATTATAGTTGTCATTTACATAAATGCATCGGTTTCACTGTACCTTACTCACTTATCTGAGTAACCAGCCTGTTTCTGAAGGTAGCACGGATGACTTTCACTACACTAACCAAGGCCAAAGCCCTGTCATAGACAGAGTGGATGACGTACAGGAAATGCAGACCACCAGGAGGGCTTTCTTGCTTCTGGGTAATAATACTCTCTCACTTTCTATGTTACAGTAGAGCCTCCTTAGAATCTGATGTGGATTCTGCTGTGAGGATGTAGCATGTGATTAAAGTTTAACAGTAAAACAGTTTCACATTACAGCAGGTTAGCTGCATTTGTGTGAAATAGTGAGTCTCTGCTGTTCCTCTCATTACAGGAATCGGTGAGAAACAGCAGATGGATTTGTTCCAAGTCCTGGCAGCCATTCTTCGCCTGGGCAATGTGGAAGTGATGGGGAAAGGCTCGGAAAACTGCAGCATTTCTGTGAGTCTGGTACAAACACTGCAGAGCCCCGTTTAGGGCGCAACAATTGTTCTAAGGGACTGTTTGGTGAAATATTTTTTACACTAGAGAAAATATACTGAGGTAGCTACACAGTAATAGTAGAAGATACCACGCTACTATTGTTTCCTTTTTACACTGTATGATGGGGTGTTATAGTAGAAGCTGTTTACACCTTTCAGAGAGGGTCAGAATGTGAGACCATATCTGGTACACACATGACACTGTGGACAGTGGATTGTTGGACTTTGGAAATGGAATGTCCTCTCCATCTGATCAATTTGTATACTGCTATTTCATGACTTTTGGCATGCCAGAGTAAATGGTGCATGTTTTTTGATGGATCCCTTACATGAAGGCACAATCCATCTATTGCTCCATTGTGATGTGTGGTTTGTTTTTTTTTGTTTTTTTTCAATGAAAAGCATAAACAGAATCAGACCAAACTCTCTGCAAATATGACACAATGTAAACATGAAATTCATGCTAATGCTATGTATAAACAATAGAAACGGCTGATAGGTTAAAGACTAATAAAAATAGATATGAAGGAGTAGATAAAAAAATAGATATAATCACAACACAGAGATGCTAGTATCGTTTTTTTTTTCTCAAGGAATGAGTCATACCGTCTCTGGCCTTTACACTGTATTCTTACATAATGTTGATTTTCTTGCTTTCTATTATACTGTTTGATTTTTGCAGTGTATTGATTACAGGCTGAAAACTGCAACCTCATTGTGTTCTGTGAGCTGCTGATGGTGTCTTATCAGGATATGGCTCATTGGTTGTGTCATAAAAAGCTTAAGACCTCCACTGAAACCTTCAACAAACCTCTGGCCAAAACTGAAGCTACTGATGGCCGTGATGCGTTAGCTAAGCACATATATTCCAGGCTTTTTACCTGGATTGTCACCCAGATTAACAAGGCTCTGCGGTCATCCAGCAAGCAGCACTCCTTCATTGGGGTGCTGGACATCTATGGGTAAGTGAAGGAATTTCACATGCTTGCAGTGCTAACATGAGAACATGTTGCATAGAAAACTGTATAGAAATATATTGTTGTTAATTTCAGAGCTTGTGGTGTTTGCTGATGCATATTTTGCTTTGTGGTTCAGGTTTGAAACATTTGAAATCAACAGTTTTGAGCAGTTCTGCATTAACTATGCCAATGAGAAACTACAACAACAGTTTAACTTGGTAAGTATTTTCTGTGCTTTGTTAGAGGTTTTTCCAAAATACCTTGAGCATGTTTCTATCATTGCTTACCAAAGTATGCCCTGTTCAGCACGTGTTCAAGCTGGAGCAAGAGGAATACTTGAAAGAGCAGATTCCATGGACCCTTATTGATTTCTATGACAACCAGCCATGCATTAATCTGATCGAGGCAAGGATGGGGGTTTTGGATCTTCTTGATGAGGAGTGCATGGTAAGCATACTGATTAACTCAAATGTTGATCATTCTAACAAAAAATTTTCAAAAGCTTTTGTTGCATATGCTATTTTAATAAATGTAACAGGTTTAAAGAAATTTCATACATAAGAACGGTCACTTTCACAGTTTTAACAGTAAAAGGTGTCAATTAGGTTAATCATATAGGTTTTAGTATTTGTAGAATGAAACATTTTGAGAAGAAGTGTCTGCTGCTCCTCTCACTCGAACACATCACAACAACATTATTTGCCCACAAATGTAGTTTTTAATTTTTCATGGTCCAGTCTGAAATGAAAAAAACAAAGGTGCTATTATTGTTTGCAATCAAAAACAATCAGTAGATATTATTTTTCATCTGCTTGTGTGTAGCACATGTTGAATTTATTTTAAGTTATAAATACAGAAAACATGTTTCATTGAACAAGGTCCAAACCCAGTGAACCTTTACGGAGCCAGTTGCACACAAAAAAAAAATATATATGTTTTTATTATTTATTTAATAATGGATGTTTCATTTCACAATGAATCTGAATTAAATTGGTCACTTTTAATGTCCTTACTTCCCGTGATCTCAGATGCCAAAAGGATCAGATGACTCATGGGCACAGAAGCTCTACAACACTCACCTGAAGAAGAGTGCTCATTTTGACAAACCACGCATGTCTAACAAGGCCTTCATCATCCATCATTTTGCCGACCGGGTACAAAAGTAATTTTTTGCATAAACCAGAATTTGTATATATATTTTTTTTGCTTTTTTAAATTTCCTTGTCTATCGTTGTTTGATTCTGCCTAAGGTGGAGTATCAGTGTGAAGGGTTTCTAGAGAAAAACAAAGACACTGTGAATGAAGAACAGATCAATGTGCTAAAGTCGAGTAAGGTTTGTCCAGCTTCAAACTTATTCCATGCAGCCATAGTTTAGTTTTGCTTGAGGGCTCTCCATAGTTCAAGTAGGAGGAACATGCTGCAGCTTGCGAAAATTTTTCATTTTCTGCTGATGTTAGTTGTTGGATTCCACTTTGTATTGGATGAGTTTCTTTCTTTTGGGGTTTCTCCTTACTACAAAACCATTGACCTCAGCTGTTCAAAAAAGCAGCAGGTTTAGGAAATAAATGAGGATGCTAAATTATCTGACAGTAGATAATTCATATGAATGGGGATTTATCTGCATTCTTAGGTTTATAAATATTCAGGTAGAGGTGAAGTGATGGGTTATGGTATTAGTTTAGACATTGAATAAAAAATTATGTATTTAATATACAAAATAAATTGAGTGCTCATGTTTACCTGCCTCTATCTTTACATACCCCTGTTTCAGTTTGCCTTTCTGGTGGAGCTTTTCCAGGAAGAGGACAAACCTCCAGGTCCTACTAGCACAGCAGCACCTGGCCGCCCAAAGATGGGACGCCAGTCCTTCAGAGAGCACAAGAAATCTGTTGGACTGCAGGTTTGTTAATAATGCTGGTTAAGGATGATTACAAAATCATTTCTATTTAAATTTGTGTTCAAATTTATTTTGAGCACAAAATAAATATAATTTTATAAATCTTTTGCTTCTTCATTTCAGTTCCGGAACTCTCTGAACTTGCTTATGGAGACCCTGAATGCTACAACCCCACATTATGTACGCTGCATCAAACCCAATGACCACAAATCTCCTTTCCAGTTAGTGTCCTCAGTTTCCATCTTTGTCATGTTATTCGTCTTTATTGTATTCAAAACTATATGTACCCCTTTTCCCATCCAGGATGGATCCAAGTAGAGCAGCACAGCAGTTGAGAGCATGTGGAGTTCTGGAGACTATCCGTATTTCCGCTGCAGGCTTCCCATCCAGGTTTAGATATTCTAGTAATTATTCTAAAAGCATGACTGCTAATTCAACAAATTTCTGTAATCAGTTAAAGGTTTCAAAAAGTAGTTTTGGGGACAGTCAGAATTTACACAGTTCTCTCCATAACCCAAGTATACTTCATCAACTAAGACGTGTGTGGTTTTCTAGAGGTTTTCCAGAAAAATATAACTAGTAATGATTGCTAGTTTGTATTGATAATAAGGACTGTGCAGACTATATTGTAAACTGCTTAAATTTCTTATTTTCATATTCATACATTTCATATTTCTTGGCAACTGCATTTGCCTATGTGGCTTGTGTTGTGGTATGATATTTTTTGACCTTCCATCAAGTGGTCAATATGTACAGATTCAGTTATTTTCTAGTTATATTCAGTTATTTAGTTATTTTCTTCTACTAATTTTAGATCTGATGCTTTTTGTATTTATGGCTTTTTCAGGTGGACATATCAGGAGTTTTTCATCCGGTACAGGGTGCTGATGAAACAGAAAGATATCGTCTCAGACAGGAAGCTAGTGTGCCAGAATGTTCTTGATCAGCTCATTAAGGTAACAAGATTTATATATAATATAGAGAACAGTTTTGTCAGTGCAAATTAATTCAAACAAAACTTTGTAATTAATGTGTGACCAGCTCAGCCGAAATCCATTTGGCTGTTGTGCTTTTTCTATGCAATTCAGATAGGAGTTACATTTTTTTATTATATGACTCAAGCTCAAATTGTGTCATAGGAATGACTTGTGGAAAGTATGTGATTAGTTTGAATACATCATTTTTTGGGGGGAATAAGACATTATTTTAGTATAATATTAAAATTAAGAGCACATATCTTAAAATTGAGTGCTGAGTGCATTTGGAAAGATTGCCATTTTATTTTACTGCACTCGATTTTTGGACACACGTTTTTTTTATCTTGTCAAACATTTCCAAAATATCTAAGAAATATTAGTTTTAAACATTTCAGCCAATTAAACATTAAACATTTCCCTCAAATTAATAAATAACGGGTGCATTCCAGTTGTGTACTTGTAATATATACTAGTTTTTGAGAATATAGGATTAAATTGCATTTTACTCTCAAAACTCACAATGTATACTTTTTGAATATGATGATGCAGTGCAACATGGAAAGGGAGAAAGTTCTCACATCTGGAAAAATTTAAAAATGCAGATACCAATGCAAGGTGGTCATGACAGGAAAACACTGACTGACATAGCAATGCTTCCTCCTATAGGTCCATTTGTCCATTGAACTTGTTAAATTAATCATGAAAAGCAATTTCAAAAACCAGAAAAGGGGAGGAGCATTGTAAAATCTTGTCCCAAATATAAATGTTTTAAGATTTATTGTTCAGTTGTACCTCACAGCATGTACTGAATGGTTCTTGCCTCTGTAGGACCCAGATAAGTACAAGTTTGGGAAGACGAAGATCTTCTTCAGGGCTGGACAAGTGGCATACTTGGAGAAATTGCGGGCTGATAAACTTCGTGCAGCTTGTGTCCAGATTCAGAAGACCATCCGCTGCTGGGTAGCCCGCAAAAAATACCTGCGTCTGCGCCAGTCCACAATCACTATCCAGAGATTTGTGAGGGGACATCAGGCTCGAGCGTGAGTACATGCAGACTAGCTTAGTTTAAAGTTTCTAGTTCTCTTATAAACCAAAGTCTAAGATTTAATGATGAAAAAATCACCAACAGTTGTTAAATTAGTTTAGAAGCTGATGGGATAGTAACAGGAATTTCTGGTTGTTCTAACCAGCTTGTTTAAGTCCCTAAGAAGAACAAAGGCCGCTGTGGTCATACAGAAGTACCAGCGTATGTGTGCAGCCAGGAGATTGTACCAGAGGAAACGAACTGCAGCAGTGGTATTTCAGCGCCTGCTCCGTGGCCATGCAGCCAGACTGCACTACAGACGGGTACAGACAGACACGGTCAAAATATCTTTCACTACTCTCAGGAATAGAGTCAAGAACTACATATTGATGTGTATAGTGGTTACAACAAGTCTGAGACAAGTTTGAAAATGTTTTTCATGGTTTTTTAAAGAAGCTTGTATACAAATTAGTTTAATGTGATCTACTCAGGCTTTTTAACAAACACAAGGAGTCCTTTCAATTTGAGAGCATGCGGTTCATTAAAGCGAAATGGGCACTTTTTAAATATAATTCTGCTATTCAGAGGACAAGGGTTTATGTTTCTGCTTTTCACTCTAAAATGTTGCATTATAATGAAATCTAAATGGAAGCATTTTCAAGAGCTCTCAGACTTTCAGAACCTATGCATGTTTTCTTCCAGTTACAGTAGAATATAGAAGTTTGTCCTCCTGGACAAAAATGTATTATTCTAAATAGCATTAATTAAAAGATTACCTGATTTTCCAAAAGTTAAAAGTGAATTTTTAAAATTACATTTTAATAATTATCAGCGTCATTTATTTTAGGTAGCTGCTTGGACGAGCCCATTGCTGCTGATTACCGCTTCATGGTTTTATTTATAAAGCTATGATATTTGTATCACATGGCCTTTCCTAACAATGATTGAGATCAGTTCATCTATCACTCAGTTAACAGATATTTTGACCATGAATGGACAAACATTTGCATGCAAAAACATTCTTCAGAGTTTTTTGGTTGTCTGTTTTCCAGTTTCTTTTTTTGGGAAAAGATGCATGCACGTTTAGTTTGCTTTAAAAGTTAAAACTTAAATGTATTCTTGATTTATTGTGGGGGGAAGTCTAGAATCTTGTTTCTGTCCTGTTCAGCTGCAGTATGAGCAAAAGGTTATGAAGGTACAGTGCTGGGTTCGTGGCTGGCTGGTGCGAGTGCGGTATAGAAGGACCATGCAGGCTGTGGTGTATCTGCAGTGCTGTGTGCGCCGGATGCTGGCACGACGAGAGCTCAAAAAACTCAAGGTAGAGGCACGGTCAGTCGAGCACTACAAGAAACTCAATTTTGGAATGGAAAACAAGATCATGCAGCTCCAGAGGAAAGTGGATGATCAGGTAATTCATTGTTTGAGTGATGCCCAGCTTTTACAGATCATCTCAAAAGACCCTATGCTTAGCTAGATGCTTTCCTGACACTGTTTCACTTGGTTCTGAAGCACTTTTCCTGTTTTCCAGAATAAGGAGAATAAAGAACTGTTGGAGCGATTGATCATAGTTGAGAGCAGTAGTGTGGCTGAGTTGGAGAGGTTGCGCCCCCAGGTAGAGGCTCTACAGGGAGTAGAGGAGAATGCCCGGCGTCTTGGTAACCGAGTGTCCACCCTAGAAGAGGAGCTACAAGTGACCCGTGAGGAATTGGAGAGTAACAGAAAGGTAGGGTGTGTTTTGAATTTAAACTCATTGTCTATCCAGAATGGATTGACATTGCTCCATTCAAAAATGGATTCAATTCATTTTTCTCTCAGAATCCTTCACACGATACCCCACAATAACAAAGTGAGAAAAGTTTATTTGAAATCTATGCAAATTTATTAAAGATAAAACACAAAAATATAACAGTACAGAAATATTCACAGCATTTGCAGTAACACTCGAAATTGAGTTCAGGTGCAGCTTTGTTTCCACTAATCATCCTTCAGATGTTTCTGCAGCTTGATTTGAGAACTCTTGTGGAAAATTCAGTTGAATGCACATGATTTGGAAAGGCACACACCTGTTTATATAAGGTCCCAAACCAAGCCGTGAAGTCTAAGGAATTATCTGTAGATAGGATTGTATCGAGACACAGATCTTGGAGGCATACAGAAAAAATTCTTCTGCACTGAAATTCCTAATGAGCACAGTCCCAATGGCCAAAGATTGAACTATTTGGACTGAATTCTAAGCATCTTCATGTCTGGTGGAAACCAGGCACTGATCACCTAGCCAATACCATTCCTACAGTGAAGCATGGTGGTGGCAGCATCATGCTGTGGGGATGTTTTTTTTTCTGCAGCAGGAACTGCGAGAAAACTGAGGGTTGAAGGAAAGATCCCTGCAGCAAAGAAAAGTGACCTCCTTGATGATAACCTGCTCCAGAGAGCTCTTGACCTCAGACTCGGACAAAGGTTTCTCTCAACAGGACAATGACCCTAAGCACACAGCCAAGATAACAAAGCAGTGGCTTCAGGATAACTCTGCGAAATTCTTGAATTGCCCAGCCGGAGCCCAGACTTGAACCCAATTGAACATCTGTGGGGATATCTAAATATGGCTCAGCACAGACCCTCCCCATCCAATTGATGGCACTTGAGAGGTTCTGCAAAGGAGAATTGGAGAAACTTCCTGAATACATGCGTGCCAAGCTTGTAGCATCATACTAAAAAAACGTAATTGATGCAAAAGGTGCTTCAACAAAATATTGAGGCTGTGAATACTTATGTACATAATATTTTAATGTTTTTTTTTTATATATAAATTTGCAAAGATTTCAAGCATACTGTTTTCACTTTGTTATCGTGGGGTATTGTTTGTAGAAAATTTGGGGAAAAATGAACTGAATCCATTTTGAAATAAGGCTGTTAAAAAAAAAAGAAGTGAAGTGCTGTGAATACTTTCCATATCCACTGTATGTAGTTTGGGCTTAATACATTAATAATTCAAACAATGCCTTGGCATCTTCCTGAATGAGCATATTTTAATAAGTGTTTCTAGTAATTCATGTGGATGTAAAGGTACAAAAAAAGTAATTGTCACCAACATCATAAAAGTCAGTACGTTGGGGCACAAGGCAGTATGGTTTCATGTCAAGACTGACTTTACTTAACAATATAATAATGACCCATATTTGTTTGGTATTGAAATGTGATCAGTTTAGCTCTAATCTTCACTATGAACAATAACACCATGCAGTCATATTTAGATGTCAGACACTGGACTGTTTTTTGCGGGGGGGGTTTTTCTGCACAGTTTAAAGATTGGCTCTTAAATGGTAAAGAAATGGTTATATAACGTTTACCATTTAAGAAGATCATAGTACTACAATGATTGAGAAAATGAGTTTGGATACCTGCAGACATGGTGAACCAATTTCTGGGTGAAACTCAAGCTAATAAATTGATTTCAACACATCCTGTGAAATTAAATTTTCAAGTAACAGTTGTCAGATGTTTTGAAGTGTCTGTAACCTAATGGCATGTTATAAAAGCAATAACTAATAGCAAGGCATTCCTGTTGTGTGTTAATGCAGATGGTTGAAGAGTTAAATGAGAAGAACAGTCTGCTCAAGAGTGAAAAAGATGAGCTGAACACAATGATAAAGGAACAGGGCCAGCACATAACTGGTAAGTACACGATCCTGTGTTTTTCACTTATGATCATACCTAGTTAAGCCTATGATCTAATAAGGCCATTTAGGCTGGCAAGACATGAAACAAAACACTTTTTTTTCTCAGTTGCAATTTTCACCACTGTTAGAGTTATGTATTCCTAGAAAATCTGCAGAAAGCTCATCAGGAGTATGTGGAGATTCTGCAGACAGAGCTGAATGAAGAGCACACTCGCTATCAAATCCTTCTCACGGAACACCTCAAACTGGAGGAGCAGCATGCTGATTTGAAATCTGAGATAGAGGCAAGATAAAAGGGTCTTTTGATTTTAAATGATTTTTAAAGCACATAGGCTTTTCTTTGCTCAGATTGTCAATAAAAGACAATAGAAAACCATAAAATTCTCACCCTATGATCTTCCCCCAGAATGTGTCTAAACTTGGTCACTTGAGGACAGACTCTGTATATAGCAGCAATGAGTCGGAATACACCCGATTCTCTGAGTTCACAGGCTCAGAAATCAGTTTACAGGGTCAAGAGGTGAGTGTCCTTCTCTATTGTCTCTTCACAGAGATTCAAAATGCATACATATTGACAAAAGCTAATGTGATGAACAAGTAAATATATAGAGCAACAAACCACATAAGAGTAAATTGTTTTGTTTCTGGTGTTTAAACGATTAAACTCTTTCAGTAAACACAATGCCATCTGCATATCTTTCAAATACCAGTAATTACTCACAGGAAAAAGGATGCATGGAGTGCCACAATTGCAGCCAGTGTTGTGGACTTCCATACCTGGCAGGAATAAGTATCAGTTCTATTTTGAAATAAGCTGTACTAGCCCTCATTCCTGCTGTCTGTTCCAGATGGAATTGCAGGGAGCTCTGGACGTGGCTCTCTTGTTGAAGCTGCAGAGGAGAGTGGCTGAACTGGAGCAGGAGAAGCTGAACTTGCAGACTGAGTTGGACTCCAGAGAGGATCAGCTTCACCAGGACCATGCAAAGGTATCCACTACAGCTGGGCGATATACCGTAAATATACATATATCAAGATGTTTAAAAAATGGCTGTATCATCATGTATTGTTTAATTCCAAAAAAGAACGAGTGAATTGTTTGTGTGGAAATTGTTTTGATTGCTGAAATGGTGACACCATTTTCAAATAGTCATGTTCAAATTATGCTTTAGAAACAATGCAATTAAAAGTTACTATTTAAATACACAGCATGTTCTGGTGATACAGGTAATTACTGATTCGTTTAACAGTATACTTTAAGTTTTTCATCATATTTTATCGCATATTGAGATGAGTTTTTGTCATATCACCCAGCCCTAGTATCCACACACTGAAAAGTACCCTGGGTATAGGTGTGTGTCCCATAATATATCTGCATGGTATAAGTGATGTGGAACAACTTACTGTTTATTTTGGCATTTTTGTAAACAGGTTAGGACACTCTTATGCTGTGCAAGCATTCCATATAAGGCACAAAAGGAGCACTACTTCTAGAAAGTAGCTGATTAGCTGTTTTTCTTTCTACACCCCATCAGTTAAATGCATCTTATGTCTCCCACTCATTTATGAATGATTTGCTAAGCAAAATAGTTAGACTTCAGCAGTAAACACTTATTATTTAACTTGAAATATCCTCTTACTACCAACAGAGGGCACTTATGATTACTTAACTGCATCTTATGTTCTTTCTGGAATTCAGGAACTGGAAGAGTGTCGTAGAAAATTAGGGGCTGAGAGAGACTATGAGGCACAGAAAGTAAGTCCATAAGCAGATGTTTGCATTGTACCATATTGACTGATGATATTATACGATATTAATATATTTTCACACAGTTTTAGTCAGTAAATGGCAGATGCTCTTGTGCTTTTGGCAGTAAATGCTTTACTGAAACTAGAGGCAATTATTCATGAAGATTGTAGCAGCTGTTGGAAAAGCTATGGTGGTATGCAAAAGTTTGGGCACCCATCCATCTACTTGTGAAATGTTCCCTCTGCCATTGGTAGCAACACAACCCCAGTGCATGAACGATCCACTGCCATTTTTAATAGTTGGAGAGGCGTCCTTTTCATGAAATTCTGTGCCCTTTGAAGAATAAACATTCCTTTTGCTCATTGCTGCCAAATAGTCCACTGGACTTGTTTCTAAAATGCATCAAGCTTGTTTAGATGATGCTGAATTATGTGTATAGGATGCAGGAAAGATTTTGCTGAACAGTATACCACAACTTACAGTGGGTGTTCTGATTTGCTTTTCAACAAGTGTCTTTTTTTCTTGGTATTCCAGACCTTATCTTGACCTCCATTGTTCTTGTTAACTGCCATTTTGTAATTACATTTTGAACTGAGGAAATGGCAACATGACAATGGCCTTCTGCTGTTCTGTGGGCCTGGGCCATTTTCATGAGAGTGCTAGGCAGCTGGTTAGAAAAAAATATGGCTGCTAATTTTTGGGACAAGCTTAGAAGTCTGGAGTCTGGGTATTTAAAAAGCTTAAAAATTTCCATTACCTTTCTTAAAGATGACCATTATTAAGCTGCTGTTAAGACCTCAGTCAAAGATATCAGCACTCAATTCTCCTAGGGTTACACACTAAAATTGTAAAAAACAAAGTAATACACTTGTATTCCTTAAAATGTTATGCCTTTTGGAGATTTTCATCTTCAATTTGCTTAACTGTTCACAGGTACAATCATTTTGAATAGGGGTGTCCAAACCTTTGCCTGCCTTAAACCTTATTCTGTGTATAAGCATTGTCTAGATTTTTTTTCATCCGCTAGCGGCAAGACCTGGAGTCAGAGAGTAAAAGACTGAAGAAGGAACTGAATGAGCTGCGTGTGTGTCTAAGTCTGGAGAAAAGCTCAGGGAGGGCTGCTCCTGGAGCTCCAGCCTATAATGTTCTCTTAGAGCAGCTGAGCTCCATCAGTGAAGAACTGGAAGTGCGCAAGGAGGAGGTGCTTCTTCTGCGGACTCAGCTTGTTAACCTGGAGGCCATCAAATATAAGGTAAAGTCATGATCCACAGAGACGGATATACAGTGACCTCCATAATATTTGGGACAAGGACATTTTTTGCCCCTCCACAGTTTAATGTTTCACATTAAGTGAATCAGACATAATTTAACACATTACAGACTTTAATTTAAGGGTATTTGTATACATTTTTACACTTCACACAGCCACACCCCAAATGTTCAGGGTACCATAATGTTTGGGACATTTGGCCTCACCTCTAAACAGAATGGACAGATTACATGAGGCAGATGAGCCAAGATAAACCTGTATCAGAATTATGGCAAGAATCAGTTGTGAACAATGAAAGCATACCACCTCATCTGTGAAACATGGGGCTGGAACGTCATGGCTTAGGCATGTATGGCTGATGCAGATCCTGGCTCAGTAGTCTTTATTGATGATGTAACTTCTGAAGGCAGTAGCACAGTGAATTCTGATATGTATAGGAACATTTTATCTGCCCAGTTTCCTGTAAATGCTTTCAAGCTCATTAGTGAGTGCATCATAAGCTTTATGAGTATCCTCCACAAAGAGCAGCAGTGCCAAGAAATGCTAACATATAGGACAGAGGATGATCACAAGATACTGATCACAAACCTACTGCAAAGGCAACAAAAAATGTAAGAAAAAATGTGGGTGCTCGCCAGTCACCCAATTTAAATTTAATTAAGGACACATATAATGTGAAAGGTCTTATTTTATACAAGCTCCATATGTCACTTCCTCATTAAGTGCTTTTTTTTTTTTTGCTCTGTTTAAGGAAGCATCACCTGAAGGTGACTCTGGAGACACCAGCAGGTATATTCACCACTCACTCTTCACTGACAACATATTCTTCTATAATGGATTGTATCTAAAATGCATGCAGTAGTGATTATTGACCATTTAATCCTGCTTACATACCTGTCTCTGTGCTTAGGTCCCCCACTCTGGATCTACATGAACTAAATGAAGATGGAGAGCTTTGGATAGTATATGAGGGATTGAAAGAAACAAATAGGTTAGTTAAAAAATGTTCAGTATGCTTGCACAAAAACCTATACACAGAGACAGATTAATAGGGACCATATAGCTGCGTATTTAAGGTACAGATACCATGACTATGACAGTGTCACACATGCGCACACATGAGCAGGTTGTGTTTACCTATTCAGATGGAAATACAGGCAAGACTCATAATATTGCTTTTGTTCATCACATTGACCTCCTCTGGGAAAGAGTGTCAGTTAAAATATTAATGTGCAGAGAGACAGAAGGGTTGAATACCCTTTCTGGAAAACGACATGCCTTCATTTACTGTATTAAAATTCTTGGTAAAAGTATAATATTTGTAAAATATATTTTATATTATATATTTTTTTCTGTAAATGCATTTAATGTATTTAGAACTTGTCTTGTATTTCTCACTTATATACAACTGTTCAGTGAGTCTCTTCAGTTTTATAAAGTAATTAGACGGTTGACAGATGAGCAGCCTCGTCATTTAACAACACATTAGGGAGAGAAAAGGTGTGGAGGTAGTTTGTGTTAAATGTTATCTGTTGGAACTTTAAATATGTGGTCCAAAGAAGTGTTAAAGCAAGTGAAGGAAGCATTTTTTTACTAGCTTTTTATTACATGTAATTATATTAATATAACTTACTTGATAAATTTGGACACATTTTAGTGAGTGAGTGAGTGTTACTCTAGTGGGTGCAAATGCCTTACTCAAACTAGAGGCAATTCTTTGTGAAGATAGTAACAGCTGTTTGAACATTCTAGAGCTACAGTGGCATGCAAAAAAAACATACAAACACTTTAGAGAGACATTATACTTTAGGAGAAGCCAAGTTTAGTTCTTAAGAAGGAATGTACTTAACGGCTCAGCAGCACCAAAAAGTTTTGAGACATGCAGAAGACAATTAACGAATGAATGCAAGAATCTTTCCATGGCATTAAAGCGACCCAAGGCAAAGAAATTGAGTGTTTCTCTTCACCTGACCTTACTACAGATGAGCATACCTTTGACATTATGAAGAAAAAACAGAAGGCAGAAAGACAAAACAAGCAGCAGCTGAAGGCAGATGTGGTAATAGCCTGGCAAAGCCTCTTAAATAAGAACTTCAGGCAGTCATTGACTGCGAAGGATTTGCACTCTGTTCTTTTGTTTATAATGATGTCGTTTTTCCAGTTTCTTTGCTCCCTGTGAAAATGGAGAGAATGTAAAAATGGGTGTAATTCCTAAATGTTTAATGCAGTATTGTCTACACTTCACTTGCATCCTTATCACTTAGTTTCTCTTTTTTATAGGTTGTTGGAGTCTCAGCTACAGGGTGAGAGGCAGGATCATTCTCAGGAGCTTCAGGCTCTGAGAGCAGAGCTACAGACTCTCAAGGAGGAGAGAGATCAGACATTGCAGCTGCCTCAGGATGGCCGCGTGCATGCTGCCCTCCAGCACGAGATCAGCCGCCTCACCCGCCATAATGTGGTGTGTGTAGTAAGAGTGAATCTCGCAGCTCTGATGAGTTCATTTATGAGCGGTTTATCAAGCTACGACTACCATCTTACATCTTTAAAATTGAGTGATTTAAGACGTGAAGTAAATTTTGTTAACTGTAGGACCTAATGGAGCAGATGGATAAGCAGGACAAAACCATTCGCAAACTCAAGAAACAACTTAAGATTTACATGAAGAAAGCAGAGGAGATGGACCGTGAGTGCATTGTAGTAAATTTAGATATGCTGCATGTTTTAAGAGGCCTTGTAGTTGATTCTGTGCTGAAAGGGTCTCTATAAACTTTTGATGTCAACAGATGTCCACATAGCTCAGTCTTCTCCAGAGAACAAGGCGAGTGAGGTGCTGCCCGAAGTCAGTATCCTCCGCAAAGAGCGGCAGTGCCAAGGAATGCTAACATACAGGAAAGAGGATGAGGGCAAGCTGCTGAGGACCCTGATCACAGGTAATCAATAAAACACCTCTAAACTAGTGTGTTTGACAGATTCCCAGAAGATTAAACTGCACTACTTGTCTGATGCTACTGTTGTGTGACAGACATGAAGCCCAGAGGGGTTGCCGTTAACCTGATCCCAGGCCTGCCAGCATACATCCTCTTCATGTGTCTGCGCCATGCTGACTTCACCAACAATGACCAAAGAGTCTGCACACTGCTCAACTCCTCCATCAACTGCATCAAGAGCATGCTCAAGGTGGGAAGACAGTAGACCTTGTTAACCCCTTGAACCCCAGCCTTATTGTCAAGTATGAATTTTAACACATACTATTCAGTATGTAGGTATTACTTAATCCTACCAATTCAGTACCTACTGATTATTCAGTATGTATTTACAATTTAATAAGTACTAATTATTCATCATCTTATCTATTAATAATTTAAAATTATATCCAATCAGGAGTAATTAATACTCTACAGTATCTACACATTTCAATTGGGCTGATTCAGTATCTACTTACTATTCAATAAATAGTAATTATTCAGTACTTACTAGTTTAATATCCACTAATAACTCAATTGTTCAAGACCTAGTATTCAGTACACACTAATTATTCACAATTACTAATAATTCAGTATATACTTATTGGACAATAGTAATATTCATTAGCCACAAATGTTTCATTATCTGCTAATTATCTACATTGAAACTAATACGTAACTTGTTATTTGAAATATGTGCCCACTTAGGCCTTTTGGGTTGAAAGGTTTAGCCTGTCTTGTTTGCATTTGTAATACTACAGTTTACATTGTGTCTTATAGGTCAGAGTCACTGTAGTCCTTTGTTCCATCCAATAAGCCCTGATCCACTAGTTAGGTTTTGTTAAGGATTGACAGGACTGGCATTGTGCAGAGCTGTAATGAGCATGGGCAGAGGGCTGGGGGATATAGGTTGGCTTTGTGTGGTAGCTTAGTTACTGAAACAAGGCTGTTTTCTGCAATATTTAAAACATTTTATTGAATGCTCCTCTTCTTTATAGAAAAAAGGCGATGATTTTGAAACGGTTTCATTTTGGCTGGCCAACACTTGCCGCCTCCTGCATTGCCTAAAACAGTATAGTGGAGAAGAGGTGAGTTGTTTATTTAAAATTAAAATAAAATGCATGTGAACATACTACAAACACACAGAGTAACATTTGACATATGTTTGAAATCTTAGGCCTATACTAAGCATAACACCGCCCAGCAGAATGAGCAGTGTCTGCTGAACTTTGACTTGACTGAGTACAGGCAAGTTTTGAGTGACTTGATTATCCAGATCTACCAGCATCTCATCAAGTGCATGGAAAATATCATCCAGCCTATGATTGGTAAGGGCCACATATTGCAATTATTGAACAATTTCACTTAATAATCTTTTTTTAATAATGTTCTTGATCATTGTTTCTGTATTTCTCTTTTCAAACCTTGCACATCTTTTCTATAACCTTGATATAGTGGCTTTATAATTCCGCTTTCTCTGCCTCCAGTGTCTGGAATGCTGGAGCAGGACACAATTCCAGTGTTGTTGGGGCCGAAGCCCACAGGGCTGAGGAAACGTACCTCCAGTTTTCCAGAGGACAGCTCCTACTCACTGGAGTCTATTCTGAAACAGCTCAGCTCATTCCACTCCAGTTTGCTCCAACACGGCAATGATCCAGACCTGATCAGACAGGTTATCAAGCAGCTCTTTTATTTTATTGGAGCCGTCACATTAAACAGTCTGCTTCTGCGCAAGGATATGTGCTCTTGGAATAAAGGGCTGCAGATCAGGTACTGACCACCAGTCAGGGACTTTGCAGAGTCATATATTTGTAGAATAATATTACATTAAATTGCATATTTATAACCAATTTTTAAGTTTTGTACTTTAACTTCTTTGTTTGTTTCAGCTACAGCCAGAAGGCTTTGTATACATTGGATGTTATTTGAATATTACGGTTTCTAAAACAAATGTGCTTGTATGTTTGCAGGTATAATGTGAGTCAGCTGGAGGAGTGGCTGATGGATAAGGGTATTCAGGTTGGAGGAATGTGTGAGATGCTGGAGCCGCTAATTCAGGCTACTAAACTGTTGCAGGTCAATAAAAAGAGTGAGGAAGACGCAAAAGCCATCGTCACCATGTGCACGGCTCTCACAGCTGCACAGGTAATCTTTCTAACCATTCATATTGGTTAGTCATATATTGGGCACATTTTTTATGTAAATGTGCATATCAAAATTATATTGTATAAAATGTTATAAAACTACATGTTCAAACTATATAGGCATTGAAATAAATGCACAAATATTAACATATTGCAGACATAATGCAAGGCAAATTACACATTATCAGCTGCAGGCGATTGAAAGAATGGGGACACTGCTCCAGAAAAAATACAATCCAGATTACATCAGATCTGTTAGGATGGCACAAAGGAAAAGATTGTTGACATGGGGTCTGACAATCAAAGACTGCTTTTAGAGAGAATTAAAGAACTGCACATTTTGGAACTACATCTGTTGTCTGATGCAACTTTACTGCTCTTTTTTCTGAGGTACATTTGAGACTGATGAACACATGCTATTTTTAATCTAATGTTAAGGCCCTAATTCTCACATTTTCAGTGTCTACTCTTGAGAAGTAGAAATCAAAAACAATTTTACATTAAAAGTCTCATTTTCTTGTCGGCCATTATGCTATCTATCAGGTGTGCTGTGAGGTTGAAAACCCTGGCTGTAAAATAGAGGAATATATATGATTTTGTGTATGTCAGGTTTTCTGAAGAGCAGTGCACTTCAGTGGGCACAGGCTCCCCATAAATGGACAGTTGAATCTCTAGTCTGGTCTGCCGAATCTCGCTATCTGATGAGGAACACAGATGGGTCATAATTTGGTGCATTTCTGTTATTGGTCTTTTTTTTTTTTCTTGCAACAGATTATAAAAATTCTCAACCTGTACACACCGGTTAATGAGTTTGAGGAGAGAGTGTCTGTCTCATGCATGAAAGCTGTTCAGGTAAGACTGGTATCTTTGTGTTTGTGTATTTGTGTGTGCATGCATTTGCATGAACATTCTGCAATTTTCTTCTGTTTGCTCTCCACAGGCCTTATTAAAGGACCGTCAGGAGTCTCCTCAGTTGCTGATGGACAGTAAAACAGTGTTCCCCATCACGTTTCCTTTTAACCCATCTCCTGTTGCCATGGAGAACATTCAGATACCTGCCAGTCTCAACCTTGGCTTCCTCACAAGCCTTTAAACGGCCACAGCAGGAATGTGACCTGTAATCATTGTACCATCTTTTTCAAGCCTAATTTAATCTTTCACTGCACCAAACTTAACCAGAGAAGTTAGCACTTTTAGCAGTTTAGCATGTTTTTTTCTGAATCACATTCACATTTTATTAAACACTTTCTACAAATATAAGGATAAGGGATTCCCAGTGTCAGTCTCCACACTCTGCATATTGTTTTCTCCACCCTAACACACTTAATGCAGTAGATGAGGGGATATTATGTTCATATCCGTTAGTTATTGAGTTGAGTCAGAGAGAGTGTGTGTGTGTGTGTGTGTGTGTGTGTGTGTGTGTGTGTGTGTGTGTGTGTGTGTGTGTGTGTGTGTGTGTGTGTGTGTGTGTGTTCGTTCGTTCGTGATCTCCAGAAATGGGACTTTTGCTGTTGTTTTAAAGAGTAATTGTGTCGCTTGAATTGTTAAACCTGTTTCACACATTTGTTGATTTATGGCATTTAAAGGGAGTTCCCCATAATTGACAGCATAGTGCCTTACTTATAATAGATGTTGCAGGGTGGCACAGTGGGTTGGTTTGGAAAGGTTAGATTTTGTATGAAACTGACTTTTGTGAGCTGGTCAGGTGACCTGATATCGGTCACTTTGCCTCTTAAATATGAAATTTAAACTTAGTATATAACTGTATGACATTGGTGTTACCTGCTGTATCTTTATGCTCTTAGTCTCTGCTTGTTCCAAATTAATTTGTAGTTTTAATATAATAAATATTCTATTGTCTGCCTTAAGGTCCAAGAGCCAACAAATACAAGACTGGTGTCTCTCATTGAAGCTGTACTTTGCACTAAAATTAAGGTATTTATTCTAATAAATGTTTATTTGACAATAAAGAAATGGGTACAGTGTTCCACAGTATTTATATATGTACATGTATTGTTTTGTTTTTTTTTCTTTGTGTAACATTTAGAAGTTAAAAAATAAAGATATTTTTTGACTTTCTTCCTTTTCTAAACTGATTTTGTGTTTGATAAAGTGTGCTATTTCTACAGAACATTTCTTAAAATGTTTGAGCATGTATAAAGATACTGTGTGGATCTGTTTGACTTTTTGCTGTTTTTGGGCTCAAGACAGCAAAATGAAAAGATCCAAGTGAATGTGAATGAGTGTGTTATTGGAAAACACAATGCAGGAGCTTCAGTTATAGCAAGTGCACAACTGAGCAGTGTTAAAATAGGAACAATGGCTAAAGTTACCATAATTTCCAGACTATAAGCCGCTACTTTTTTTCCCCACACTTTAAACCATGCAGCTTATAATGAGGTGCAGCCTTTTCTTCTTATATGTTATTTTCCAGTTTGTTTGTTTTTTTTAAACTTTGTGGGTGTGACTTATATTCCAGTGCAGCTTATAGTCCAGAAAATATGGTAGATTTGTAGGAAAGTCATCAATAAACAATTGGATATAATGATGTGGGTGTGATGCTTGCAACTGTGTATTAGTTGAATATGTGGCGGAAAACAAGAGCAGCTGTTCATCTAATGACTGACAACTTGGGGAAGGATATTGTAGTAGTGCCGCACTTCATCAACTATGACAACGCCCTGCTGAGCTCCTCATTGCAAAGATGAATGACTGAAAATAGGAACAGGGATCATTTTTTCTTGATATTGTGAAAATAGATGCAGGGGGTAAGCAAGAACTTTAGAGACTGTTTTTTAGGGTTTATCTCCAACTCCTTTAACTCTATATTTGGCAGAATATTAAAACATTGGCTACATCAATTTGCTAATATAATGTATTTTGGCGAAAAAGGGTGACATTGGGAAAGTGTCTCCACTGCTTGCTAAGACGGAGTGAGTTTTAGAGTTTCTTATTGCCATGGACAAAAAATGTATTTGTAGGTTTTAAAGCATAACCATATACTATTGTGTTTCTGTACTTTTCCCCCATAGCTGAACTGTGCACACACACACACACACACACACATATATATATATATATATAAAATATACATACAGCAATCAAAATTATAACAAGGTTCATTAGGAGCATTTTCAGCTGTTTAAGATAAACTAATAAAACAAGAACTATTTAAACATCTCAACACAACTAATTATAATAAGTGGTTTTGTTTTTTTTTTCCAAATTCAGCACAAAGTGCCACTTTTAATGGCAACTGTAGTCTGAGAATTATTCAACTCCCTTTATTACAAGTGCCTTTAGTGCTTTGTAGAGCTCCCTTCTGCTGTTCTGACCTACTGCAAAGTGACCTACAGTTAAACACCAGCTTCTGGCAGCATTCCCGTAGAATCGTAGCCCATTCCTCATGAGCAGTGGCGTCCTGTTCACTAATATTCTTGGCTTTATTGCTGCAGCTGCCTTCTTTAAATTCTGGATTTTCTATGAGGTTCAAGACAGGTGACCTATGATGGCCATTTCCAGTATTCTTCTGAAATCATACCTTGGTGGATTGAGGTATTTTTGGGATTCTTGTTCTGTTGAAAGATCCAGTGATGCCTAAGCATGTTTCATCCTGGGATTTCCTGATACTGGATTGAATCTTTGAATCACACCAGTTTTTCCAGTGCCAGGGGAAGCAAAGCAGCCCAAGTGCATCACTGAGCTACCTCCATATTTCACTGTAGGTGGGGGGTTCTTTTCAGTATGCTTCCTTGTTCCTCCTCCAGACACAGCAATGACTGAAATATATGAGAAACGTCCCAGTTTCAGTTAATAACTGCACATATGTTTTACGAAGACTTTTGGGCCTAAAATATATATTCATGAAATCTAGCATTTTATGATGAAGAACTCAAAGAACAGCTTTGAATGAAGTTACATATAGCCATTACTGGTGACATGCATAAGAAATGTGACACTACTAACAGTAACAGCAGTTACACCAGTTAGAGAGCAACAAACCACATGTTGTCATTTGTGGTATGTGCATCAACATATGTAATTTCATCCTTTTGTGTTTTTTTTATGGGGGGAAAAAATAGGTCATACCAGTGACATCAACTAAAAGCTTCATATGAAAACTAAATGTTTTATACATCTTCGAGAAATAGGATAATAAAGTCAAGTGATATAATCATTCAGATTTTTATTTCAAAACAAAAGAGTCAGTTGTTATACAGTAACACCACTGACACAACTCCAGGGGACCACAGCATTCCAGAATTTTTAATACTATTTATGTGGTATTTGTTTTTATGTGTTGTTTATATTGTATAATTCATGCTCCTGTTAAAGTTGTAGAAAAACCTTCACTCCGAGGTCCAATTTATACCAAACCATCACAGTTGGATTTAGGTCAGCTGATTGTGGAGCCTAGGTCATCTGACATATCACTCCATCATTCTCCTTCTTGATCGAATAGCCCTTAAATAGTCTGGATTGTTTTGCGATGGCATTTCTGCAGATTGTTGTGGTAGCTATGCTGGTTAAGTGTGCCTTAAAATTTGAATACATTACTAACAGTATCACCAGCAAAGCACCCTCACACAAATCACCCCTCCTATTCCATGCTTCATGATGGAAACCACAGACCCTCTACATCTTTTCAGCATGAGTCAGGTCTTTATGGTCTAATTGCTGCACAGAAGCCCCTCCAGAGGAAGAACAAGAAGTAGAACTGCTTAGGTCCCATGTCTGGCACAGGCACACTTGGAAGTCTGCAAGGAGCTATAGGCTACGGAGGTGCAGGAGCAGAAACTGGAGTCATTAATTAATCAGTGTCTGTAAACCAATCAGCCTATTAATCCATATTGACCAGAGATTGTAAATCAATCTGTCTAATAATCCATATTGATCAGTCTTTAAATCAGTTAATTGATCAATACTGATCAGTGTCTGTAAATCAACCAGTCTATTAACCAATAGCAACCAGAGGCTGTAAACCAATCCGTCAATTAATCCATACTGTGTCCTTTTGAACTCTTCTGTCTTCCCATATCATCTTTGTTTTGTTTTGTTTGTTTTGGTCCTGTGCACCTTTGCTCCACCCGTTCCCATTTGTGTCTCATGTGTTACCCAGCCCATTTTTTATCAGGTCCAGGTGTAGTGAATATTGTCCTGTTATTTAAGACCCTCTGTTTCAGTCTGTCCTTGTCGGTCCTTTGTGTTATTCTGTTACCATGACCTTCCTTTCTTCATTTGTCTAGGTTCAGCATGAGCATTATCTTGTGTTATTGTATGAGTTTATCCTTTGTTAGTTTATGTGTACCTTTGTCTGTCTGTATCCATGGTTTGTTTCTTTGTTATTAAAACCAAAACTCCTGCAAGTACGTCTGCCTACCTTGTCTTTACATATACTGACCACTGGCTGTAAACTAATCCATCTAAAAAGTGATATTGATCAGTGAGACACTGGTCAGTGTTTGTAAATCAGTGTCTATTCATCCATATTGATGTGTCTGTAAATCAGAGTAAAGGGCACTCATTTCAATTTTAAGTCTTTTTTATTTTTGCTTGCTTGTAAAAGAACTGAATGTTTCAGAATGATTACGTACTAATGGACAACTAATGTACACAACATTTAATTACTGTAAAAGCAAGACAGATTATTTTATGTTATAAACTATAAAAACATAAAATAAGGATTTAAAGGTTTTCTACTCCATGGATGATAATCAAATGACACCGTGTGAGAATAGCTTTTAAAGTGTTTCGGTAATGAATTATTAACCCAGAATGATTTCATTTAAAGAAGGACAACATTTATCTCATGACGAAAATATTCTATCCTGATGTGAGTGGTCTTGTACAGAGGGTGAGAGGGGTCACTTAATGATTTGAGGAATAAAAAACAAATACACTAAATGTTAGACTAGTCAAACTCACAACGGCTAAGTTCACTCAAACCAGCTCAGCTGAACAGCTAAGGAAGAGTCAGTGTTAGGAACATTGTACATCAACAACACACCTGGGGGAATCTCTCTCTCTCCCCACTCTCTCTGTCTCTATACTCGCCATCTCTCTCTTTACTGTCTTTCTACTCATTTCTCTCTCTCTCTTTACTGTGTCTCTCTCTACTCTCTCTCTCCCCTACTCTCTCTGTGTCTCTCTACTGTGTCTCTCTACTCTTTACTCTCTCTCTCTTTACTGTGTCTCTCTCTACTCTGTCTTTCCCCCTACTCTCTCTGTCTCTCTACTCGCCGTCTCTCTACTCTCTCTGTCTCTCCCCCTACTCTCTCTGTGTCTCTCTACTCGCCGTCTCTCTCTCTCTCTTTACTGTGTCTCTCTCTACTCTCTCCCCCTACTCTCTCTCTCTCTCTCTCTCTCTCTCTCTGACTGAGGATCCTGTTTCTTTTGTTTACTAAATCCTTCTTCAGGTGAACACACCCCCTCAGTACACAGGTGTCACATGAGCTAAGGGCGGTGAGCGCGAGCAGAGCCGGAGTCCGAGCGGCGGCGGGGTGTGTGTGTGTGTGAGAGAGAGAGAGAGAGAGAGAGAGAGAGCTGGGGCAGTGAGAGTGACCCACTTCACAGTAGCCCTGATGACACTGTGGTGTAGTCCCCCCTGCGGGCCGGAGCGGACTGTGTGAGGGAGAAGACTCGGGCATGGCGCTGCAGGAGCTCTACACTAAAGTAGGAAAACGAAAGAAGTGCACCTTCAGCACACTCTCCCTGACTTCACCTTCACTCTGCTCCTGCACTGTCAGCAGCTGCTTCACTCTCTCTGCTGCTGCTGCCTTTCCTTACACAAGTGAAGCATATGGTAGAAAGTCTTTCTGTCTTTGACTAACTCTGTAATCCTGTGTGAGTCTGTGTGAATTTGTGAGTCTGTGTGTGTATCTGTGTGTCTGAGTGTGTGTGTGTGTGTGTGTGTGTGTGTGACTGTGAATCTGTGTGTGTGTGTGAATTTGTGTGTCTGTGTGTGTATGTGTTTGACTGTGTGTGACTCTGTGCGTGTGTGTTTGTGGCTCTGTGAGTGTGTGTGTGTGTGTGTGTGTGAGAGAGAGAGAGAGAGAGAGTCTGTGTGTGTGTGTGTGTGTGTGTGTGTGTGTGTGTGTGTGTGTGTGTTTGTGTCTGAACCTGTGTCCTGAGGCCTGCAATGTGTGATCATCTCTCACTGTCTCACTGACTTGTTTGCAGTATAACCGAGTGTGGATTCCAGACTCAGAACATGTGTGGAAATCAGCAGAAATACTCAGAGACTTCACACCAGCAGAGCAAGCCCTACACCTGCAGCTCGAGGATGGGACTGTGAGTAGACCTAGACCAAAAAAACAGCACCACTTTTTGCTTTGTAAGATAAATCAACAGGTTCTTAACCTCCTCCACCCAAAAGATTGTAAGTAGAAAGCATGGTGGCCCACAACCGAACAAACCGTTGAAATGTTCAGTACTAAAACTGAGAGCATGAGTTCCTGAACAATAGCTTAAATGTGCACTTCTTTAATTTACTCCATCCACTGAATATCACACCATATCTGATGTAGCCTGGGTTGTACTTGCGGATGTTCATTGCCTGTCACCATTCTTTCTTTGTTTAAGAAACGTCAAACATTTTGATCTCTTGATATTTAGGTGCATTGATGGTCCCCAGCCCACAGTCTGTGAAACCCTGCACTAGAACACTCTTAGATCTCATTATAAACCCAGCAAATGTGTCCAAAATATCAGCTCACCTTAATATGTGTATTATAAAGTGTATATATGTATATACACACAATATTATGACCACTTCCTGTTCTTCAATTGTCAGGACCATGTAGGATTCTCAACACTGCATTGACACTGACATAGTGATGCTGTGTTAGTGTGTGTTGCACTGGTACGAGTGGATCAGACACAGCAGTGTACTTAGAATAGTCCACCAACCAGAAATATCCAGCCACCTGTGGGCAGTGCCCTGTGACCACTGATGAAGGACTAGAGAAAGCCCAACACAAACTGTACAGAAACAGATGAGCTTCTTTCTCTGACTTTACATCTACAAGGTGTAACAACTAGGTAGGAGAGTCTAATACAGTGGGCAGTGTGTGGACACTGTTTAAAAAACCCAGCAGCATTGCCGTGTCTTGATTCACTCATACCAGCACACACAAACACACCACCATCATGTAGTGTTACGTAATACATGCTTTGTGGGGGTCCTGACCATTGAAGATCAGGGTGAAAGGAAGCTGCCAAAGTATGCAGTGAAACAGATGGACTTCATTCTGTACTGATAGAACTACGAAGCTGCTCGTACAGGGTAATAGAGGAGTGGACTACAATGTGTATGAAGGGTAGAAACATGGAGGTGGTCAGTATAAATAAAATAAATAAACAATTAGTAAATTACATAAAAATTATCATAAAAAAACCTTCTTATATCCAAAAGGGCAACTTTACAGGAGAGTGAAAAAAAGGTAATGCAAATATAATGAACCACTCGCAGATTCAAATTGTGTATAAAAATTGTGGTACAGCAATAAAAGCAAAATGCAGTTTCACAGACCATAAGGTTTAGCAGTGGAAACATGCACAGTTCTGTGTGTTCTTGGGACTAGTACACTTGAGTCATGTTGTTAGCTAATGATTAATCTGACTCAGTGTGCTGAAGCAGGAAAACCAGGAATGCAGCTGAGTAACACTGAAGCAGAAGATCAGGTGTATTTAGTTAACATTCACTAAGGTCCAGTTAGAGGAAATCCCCTCAAGCCAAGGTCTGAAAAATCATGTCTAACTTGCATTATTATTTTTGTGATCAATGTGAGCTAGTAGATAAATCAACAAGTTTAGTTTCCACACTGTGCTAGACAGACGATTAATAAATAGTATGTTCTAGTAATATTGTCATTTCAATTAAAATGTTAAAATAAAACAATGCTTTTTTATATTAATATTAAGAGCCTAATAACTTGTCATGTAGTAATTGGGCTTGACATCAGTTTTTTTACCCACTAGTGTCACAATATCATCATCTCTCCTCTACTCATGTGATAACCAACAAGTTGATTGGCTCTTTTGTTGAAGAGCAGGGCATAAATATGCCATGTTGTGATATGCCAGAGTATAAATGTGCGTTCTTCCCAGAAGTGTCCCAAAAAGCTCAAACTCCAAAGTCAATATTTATTTGCTGTAGTTTTACATTTTATTTCTACAAGTTTATTAGTTGTTCTCTTATGAATGGCTTTGTGCTACAGGTCCTACAGTACCCTGTGGAGGGTCCTGGGCAGTTACCACACCTTCGTAACCCAGACATTCTTGTTGGAGAAAATGACCTGACAGCGCTGAGCTACCTGCATGAGCCAGCTGTTCTGCATAACCTGCGTGTCAGATTTGTGGATTCTAGGATCATCTACACATACTGTGGTGAGGGCCTGTGTTCAGAGGCTCTTAGCAGGGGGATGTTCATGTGGAATAGTAGAGAAGAAATAAAATAGTGGTACATGAGTCATTGAAAGTTACTTTGGTCTTTGAAGTACTTACCCTTAAAAGAGAGATGTATGCAACAGCAAAGCAGTGAAGCTCAGGAAAGATCAATTCACATTACAGTTGCTCAATTACTGAAATTATTTAAAAGGAATTAAGAACTAATGAATAACTATAATGAAATTGAGTAGAAGAAAACATACTACTTTTGCTGATTACATTGCTGATTGTGATCCTGAAAAGTGCTGACTGTTAAAGCATCTTTGGGTATCTTGAAAGGCGCTGTGTAACTTCATTCATTCATTCATAAAAGTAATTTGACCAGAATAAGAATTATTATCATTTTGGAAATATTCATTGTTAACTTAGTAACTAAATAAGTGTAACCACTCAATATGTGACTTATTGCTGCCACATTATTATTTAACCAGACTAACTGTTTTGTAATTCCTCTTTTTGTCCTGTATATGTGACTATATTTCTACTCATTTTTATTTTAGGCATTATCCTTGTGGCTGTTAACCCATATAAACAGCTCCCTATTTATGGAGATGCAGTCATCCATGCGTATTCTGGCCAGAATATGGGAGATCTTGACCCCCACATATTTGCAGTGGCAGAAGAAGCATACAAGCAGATGGCAAGGTTAACATTTTCATTTATTACAGCAGACAAACATCGATTAACATCCAACAGGCACCTGACAATTAGTGTACGAGTATAATAGTGCATCTAATAAAGTTATTACTGTGATAAAGTTCATTTTTCTGATTTAATTCATGTTTTCATTCATTTATATAATTTAATTCAGAAGGTAAATTACATTTCATGTGAAATATTTTAAGCCTTTTTGTTTTACTTTTTTCTTTTGCTTTTTTAAGGCTTGTAGTTCATGAAAATGAGAAATCCAGTTATTTGTATTATAAAAAAAATTTATTTAGAAATATTGTAAATGAAGTATTAATATTATTAATCACAGTATCAACATTAAAACAAGAACAGCTTGAAATATTTCTCTTTAAATGTAATGAATATAAAATGTATGAGAGTTTACTTTTTTTATTGAATAGAATGTGAAAACGTTTTACAATATTGTAATTTTTTGAGATGTAGTATAAACAGTTGAGCGGTTGCATCATGTAATGGCACACATTAAGGTTTTAATTGGTTACAAGCAATTTGGCCTACTGAAGTATTTTGAGCCTTCATTAAGATTGACCTGAACCATAAATGCTAATACATGAATACATGTTTATCCAGAAACAACCGGAACCAGTCTATCATAGTGAGTGGGGAGTCTGGAGCAGGAAAGACTGTGTCCGCTCGCTACACTATGAGATACTTTGCAGTGGTCAGCAAATCTAGCAGCAACAAACGAGTGGAAGACAAAGTTTTGGCATCAAACCCTATTACTGAGGTATTTCCAAGACCATTCATCGTCTTCTGTTCTATTTAGGGAATCAAAAGTTGTATAAAAGTTGACTATAACAGCTGTGCATTTTAATATGTACACAGATCAAATAAAACATGATCTACATTCACTTTCCATTTTATCAGCTCTTTTACCATGTAGGATCACTTTGTAGTTCAATAATTACAGACTATAGTCCATCGTTTTTATGCACACTTTGTTAGCTTCCTTTCACCTTGTTCTTCAATGGTCAAGGACCAAAAGGACCACCACAGAGCAAGTATTATTTGGATGATGGGTTATTTTCAGCACCGCAGTGACGCTGACATATTGGTGGTGTGTTTTTGTGTTCTTGTACGAGTGGGTCAGACACAGCAGTTTCACTTGAGTTTTTAAAAATTGTGTCCCTTCACTGTCCACTCTATTAGACCTACCGAGCTCTGCCTTGTAGAGTCAGGGACAGAAGCTCATCTTTTACTGCACAGTATGTGTTAACATCCTCTACTTCTTCATCAGTGGTCACAGGACCCTTCCCATTGATGGCTGGACATTTCTGGTTGGTGGACTGTTCAGCATAGAAACAGATGGACTACAGCCTGTAATTATAGAACTACAAAGTGGTAATAAGGTCATGGTTGCTCGGTGTATATATGAACGTGTTTGGTAAGGCAGTAGGTAATCATCTGTATATCTGAAGGCGATAGGTAATGCCAAGACCACAAGGAATGACAACAGCAGCCGGTTTGGGAAGTACACTGAAATCAGCTTTGATAGGAGGTACCAGATAATCGGAGCCAACATGAGAACATACCTCCTAGAAAAATCAAGAGTCGTTTTTCAGGTAGAGAACTTTTCATAATACTGATACAGAAGCATCCCTCAGTCCAGAGACCATATTTTTTTATTCAAATTCAAAATAGAATTTAGACTAATTTTAAACAAAGACATTAAACTGAAGGTAAATATTTTATGTGTTTGTTCACAAAAGTCAGTCTTTTTAGTCTCATTTCTTCCATTAAAGCTTGAAGCACATTGGTTTGATCTACTCATCAGTGGCTTTTGCACAAACTCATGACAGTTCCTAAAATTTAGCTAGTTCACTTAAGTTTGTTCTGCTGAAAATATAACTTGTCACATAAAACTTGAAATTAGAAATGACTACAAAATAGAACCATGTGCATGTGATGACATACACTAGCAGTCTTAAAGAATTGCTCATATGTCCTTGTGACAAAAACTACATTTTGTTTTACTTTCGGTGTATGTTTATCTAAATTAAAACAAATAGATGTTGAAATATATCTTGAGTTTTTGCATCAGCTAAATGTTTGTGCTTTTTACAGTCTGAAAATGAGAGAAACTATCACATCTTCTACCAGATGTGTGCTTGTGCAGACCAGCCAGAATTTAAGAACTTGAGACTATGTGAGTATGTTTCTTTTATTTGTTATATAGAATATTTCACTTTGAAAAAACTAGTAAAATGGTGCGACCATTTTCACCCACTTTTTCACAACATTTTTTTTTACAAGTTGTAATTGATAATTTCACATGTTACTAATGACAAATAATTTGGATATTGTCATATCATATATTTTTTGAAGGTATTTGTAGGTAAAACTGCTTAAAGTCCCTCAGAGAAACTATGTCTAGTAAATGTCTAAAATGTGTTTATCTCCCCTGATGATAAGTCTAGTAAATTTATAAGAAAGATTTATGTCTCCTGATGATACCTATTCACTTGCTGTTATGATGCCTTGATAGCTTGAATGATGCTATGAGCTACTTTGTTCATTATCAAAATAAAAGAAATCATAATAAGAATACCCCTTTCTGTAAAATGCTCTGCAACTGTGCTACAGCAATCTCAATTATTTATTAATTTGTAAGCTTTTTCTGCTGCAGCTCTAATCTCCTGTTCCTAACTCTCTAGTAAGTGCAGACAAGTTTAATTACACCTGCATGGGAGGAGAGACAGAGATCCTAGGAGTGGATGATCGTGTAGACATGGCTGAGACTCGCCGAACTTTCAATCTGCTGGGTAACAAATCAGTAATAAATACCCCAGCAATCACGGACACTGTTGCCTGTAATTTGTATGTTTGATATTGCTGACTGGTTCCCCTTGTAGGACTGAAGGATGACTTTCAGGGTGATGTGTTTAAGATGTTGGCAGGGATTCTGCACTTGGGCAATGTGGTGATCAAACCTGTTGGCTCAGACCAGTCGTCCATCAGTGTAAGAAGAACACTTGCTTCCCTTTATATAATGTGAAGGTCTCATAAAGCTTAAGAATGTTTACATTTTTCTCACCTGAGGTACAATTATTAAAACATCCACAGTTCACTTCCGATTAATTAATTTTTAATGTCCTATTTTTGTCTCAGTCTCCTGACTCTCACCTGGCTGTTTTCTGTGATTTGCTGGGAGTCAGTAGAGAAGACATGAGTCGCTGGCTGTGTCATCGGCGTATTGTCCTGGCATCTGAGACAGTGGTCAAGCCTCAGCCAAGGGAACGGGCCATCAATGCCCGCGATGCTCTAGCGAAGCACCTTTATGCCTATCTTTTTGACTGTGTCATCAACAGAATCAACCAGGCCCTGCGTGTGCCAGGCAAACAGCACTCTTTTATTGGAGTACTGGATATATATGGGTAAATTAAGCAACATAAAGTTAATGTTTTGTGTGTGAATGTGTGCATTTTAAAAGTAAAAAAAAGTTTGTACACCTTATTTCCAAATCTAAAAACTGTACTAACCTTATTTCCAAAAAGTTAAATAAAAATTTATTTAGACTTAATATCAGTAAAAAAACATTTTATTTACTAGATATTTTTAGAAGTAAGAATTATTTATATCAAAGTGTAAAACCACTATATAGACTTTATTTCTAAAAGCAAAAAAAAAATTATATCCATAATTTTACAGACTTTACAGTCTTATTTTCAAATGTTAACAAATATAGATGTTAATTTGTTGGAAGTGCAAAACATTTATAATCTTTATTTCCAAAAGTACAAAGAGCCTTAATGGGCCTTATTTACCAGATAAATACAAGCTTAATAGAACTTATTTTTTTAAAGGTAAAGTGTCATGAAAGTGTCATGGACCTTATTTACAAAAGTCCAAAAGTAAAAACAAAACATAATAGACCTTATTAGGCAGTTACACATATTTCCAAAAGTCAAGAAACTTTATAGATTTTTTTTCTATTCTAGACTATTTCCATTTCTAAACCCTAAGGGTCTATATGTAGCCCATCCTCAGTGTATAAAACACACTTTAACAAAAGTTCAATATTAAGACTAATAAGAACTTATTCAAAATAATAGGGATTAAATTAAATTAAATTAAATTAAATTAAATTAAATTAAATTAAATTAAATTAAATAAGCTATCAGGTGTGATGTACCCTGTGTAATGTTTCTGTCTATTTGGGGTTTTATAGATTTGAGACATTTGAAGTGAACAGTTTTGAGCAATTTTGTATCAACTATGCCAATGAGAAGTTGCAGCAGCAGTTCAACTTGGTATGTTATTCACCTCTTTCTGTGTTTACTTTCCACTTCAGTTTTGTCTTTAAAATAATGGACTTCAAGCTGAAATACATCTTCTTGACCTAGTTCATGACCGTCTTGTGTTAGCATGTTTTTAAACTAGAACAAGAGGAGTATATGAAGGAGGGCATTCCTTGGACACTGATTGATTTCTATGATAACCAACCAGTCATTGATTTGATTGAGGCTAAGATGGGCATCTTGGACTTGCTGGATGAGGAATGTCTGGTGAGAAACTCTTTAAAAGCAATTGTTACAGTGTAGGACAGTTTCCCTAATATGGATTAAGCCCAAAATTGGGCTATCAATTTCATTTGATAAATGACTCAGTTTCACTTGAGTTTGATCTAAAATATTCTCTGCTTGGGTGTAGCTGAGTTTAGGTCAGTGTTTTGGTCAGACATGCTCTGTTTGTGTCACAGTTTCCTCAGGGGACAGATAAGAACTGGCTGCAGAAGCTTTATAATTATCTGGGCTCAAACCCTCTGTTTGAGAAACCTCGCCTGTCCAGTGAGGCATTCATGATCCAGCACTTTGCAGACAAGGTGAGAAAATGTGCTGTAGATTCTGTAATGACTGTTTTTTTGAGAGACTTTCCTGCCAACTGGATAAATGACCCATGGTAATAGTGTAAGTTTTCATTTGCACAGGTTGAATATCAGTGTAAAGGTTTCTTAGAGAAGAACAGAGATACCCTGTACGAAGAGCTGGTGGATGTAATGCGGGCTAGCAAGGTTTGCTTACAACAAATATTGTTTTATTTAGAATGATCCTTTTTGTTTCCTTTTGCTTGCTAGTTTCAGACAATCTCAGATTCGTGTGGCTGAAGATGTTTGAAACCTGTTGTTGTTAGTTTCCTCTCTTGGCAGATTTTTTCAACGAAGAGGAAAATCATTCTATGAACAGAGTGAAAGTAAAAGCAGCACGTCCTGGAGTCAAACCAGCCAATAAGCAGCTTCGAAGCACTGTAGGAGACAAGGTGCATAACTAGGCCTGATGGACTGTGGCTGATTTTACAGCATAGTCTCAGGGAGACAACAACACTGAGTTTGTATCCTATAGAACCAACTCACTTAATCCTAATGTCAATGTATTATTAGATAACAAAGAAAACACCCTTCCTTACAAGAGTGCAGAACTGGTGTATTGAATTAAACACTAAAGGTTACTTTCCTTGATAGGGATTAAGCCTAGTTATTGACTACATATCATTTTATATTGAGATTTTCCAGTAGTAGGAAAATCTAGACCACAACTAGGCTTAATAAGCAGTTACAAGCATCTTCCTGAAACTATTGAAATCCTCATGAGAAATGTTGGTCAGTACTTTATTTCCCATCCAGGACACCAGCACAAATGTTAGTTTCTCAGACAAAACTAAGTATAGCCTTAGCCTATATTTTATTTTTGCTCAAGATCTAAGTCTTGTCTCTGAGCAACAGACCATAAGGTCTTCTTGAATTCCTTACTTCCATAACTTTTCAAGTTTCATAGAAGTTATATTAATAATAATTAATGGTCATAACTGATTAACAATTATGAATTATGAATAATGTAAACCAACATTTGCTCAGACCATTTAGGTAAAATTAGATTGTCCTCCCTCTTTGTCAATGTTCATAGTAACCACAACATTCCTCGTCTTGTGTTTGTCTGCCTGACAGTTTCGCAGTTCTCTGTATCTGTTAATGGAGACTCTAAATGCCACCACACCCCACTATGTTCGTTGCATTAAGCCCAATGAAGAGAAGCTCCCATTTGAGTGAGTGATCCTAATCGGTCTGCAATGTTGAATGTCCCACCTTTATTCTTATCTCACTTTGTGTGTGTGTGTGTGTGTTTGCTTAGATATGACTCAAAGCGTGTGGTACAGCAGTTGCGGGCGTGTGGTGTGTTGGAGACTGTACACATCAGTGCTCAGAGCTACCCATCCAGGTAACTCATGGGTTAGTTGCATTGTCAGCACTGCTTTCTACATTTCATAGCTGTCTCTGTTTAACCTAATTCATTATGACTTAATTAGGAAGACAGTCATGTGATTGCATTTTACATTTATTACCCTGGACAATATAAATGTTGATGTGCTTACAATTTGAACACACTCAGATTCAAACACACTTTTGCAAGAAAACATTCTTCTCCCTAAACAGGGTAACTACTATGACTGTTTGTTTAGATTTCAGATTTATACAACAGTCTAATTTGACAGAACGTGACAGAGTGTGGTTTGATTACCCGCCCAGGAAAAAATAACACACTTAATCAAAAGGAGTCTCTGGGCAAGACTTCAAACTCTACTACTCCTTATCTCTTTAACACAATTAAATTAAGTTGTTCTGTCTTTGTTGTTATGTTGTAAGGCACCGGTTTATGTCATACAATGGAATGGATTCAGGTCTGAGTAGCTGTGTCTGTGTTGCAGGTGGACTTATATAGAGTTCTACAGTCGCTACAGCATTCTAATGAGTCAGGCTGAGCTCAGGGCAGGGGACAAGAAGCAGATATGCAGAACAGTGCTGCAGAGACTCATCCATGTAAGCTACTCTCTAAACTACTAAACATTTGTTCTATGTTTACTTCCTTTAATGTATTTATTTTTTCCTGCTTGGGGGACACCTTAGAAGTAGGTCTGGGTGATGTCATAACCCAATTTATTTTAGATGAATGGAGTTATACAGTACAATATATGAGAGGTTTGATGTGAAAAAATGAACAAGAACTGTTTTACTGTTAAACTGTATTTAAACATTAAAATGTCATATATTAAGAAAATCTTAATTTAATCTTAATCTTAATCTTAATTAAAACACACAAACATGCTAGAGCTCTGTCCCAATGGTGTCTCTATAAGAACACAAGTGGGGGTGGAGAGGAGCAGAGTAGAGGATGAGCTGAAAAAATGTTGAAATATTAAATACATTGAAAATTGAAAAATATTGAATTTGCAAAGATTGAAACAGAACATTTTTTAAAAAATGTTATAACTCAATATAAACAAAATGACACCAGACCATGTTTGGCTCTGTTTATATCCTGATACTGATGTAAATATTACCCAGTCCTGCTAACTCTAGTTTTAGAGAATAGCTTAATTCTTTTATTTGTATTAAATACAATCTGAACAAATGTGTAAAATTATGATAAATGATAAATACAAGAATATAAAGAGCTAGATACTTCATTATTAATAGATAGCACCAAAAAGATCTTGTTAAATATGAACCTGACAGTGATGTTTTAACTTCCACTAGGACTCTAACCAGTATAGGTTTGGGCGAACCAAGATTTTCTTCAGAGCTGGGCAGGTAGCATACCTTGAGAAGCTGCGCTTGGACCGTTTGCGGATGGCATGTATAATAATTCAGAAGCATCTGCGAGGCTGGAGCCAGAGACGCAGATACCTACACCAGAGACAAGCTGCCATCATTATACAACAGTACATCCGTGGCAAGAGGCAGATCAAGTAAATGACTATAAAGCATGATTTACAGTTATACCTTTTAATGTACAATCACAGACTGATAACTCTTAATTCCCTCTATTGTTATTTATTCTGAAAGGTTTGGCTCATAAATGTGTTTGTTTTAAGCATGTCTAAAAAATAGATTTTTTTTAACATGACCTGCAAAATTAATAGTTTTATAATAGTTAATAGTGATTTTTCCTCTTATTACAAATGTAGATGGTAAGACAAGACTACGGTTTATATTTATAGTCATCAGTAAACATGGGCAGGCTTACATTCTGCTTCTATTGCTTCTATTTTTTGGGGTGTTTCAGTAGAATTTTAGTAACTATTAATTATTCAGTAAATACTATATATTATTAAGAACCTGCTAAGAAACTGTAATTCATACTTATATGTCAATAATTATTTATATATTAGGTTCAAATTTAATTGAAGTGCAGTACCCGTAATAGGTAATTAAGTATTCAAGGGATAACAGTATGTAATACATTTTCATCAATCCACATGAAAAATTTTTTTTTGAACTTTTGAGTAACTAATTAAGCTTCCATTACTCAACAGTTGTCAAAATGTAAGCTTCGCTCAACTGATTTTTCCAGGCGCACAGTGACGGCAGCAGCATTGAAACAGGGATGGGCAGCAGTGGTCATTCAGAGACACTGTCGCGGCTATCTCATACGGCGTCTTTACCAGCTTCTTCGGATTGCTGCCATCACTATCCAGGCTTATACCAGGGGGTGGATGGCCCGCAAACACTACAAAAAGGCATAGAATCTGTTATTATTATTATTATTATTATTATTATTATTACTACTACTACTATTATTATGTATTAACTTTTACTAATTTTGTTTTGTGGCAAATGGAAAGATTTAGGTTTCTATATTTGTGTGTTTTCACCTGTGTGTTCCACTGTTGCAGATGGTGGAGGAGCACAAAGCTATGGTTTTACAGAAGTACGCTCGGGCCTGGCTGGTGCGACGTCGCTTCCAGACCATGCGCAGGCTTGTGCTGAATGTACAGCTCTCCTACAGAGTCCAACAACTGCGTAAGAAAATAGAGGAGCAGGTGAGGCACTGAGATTGGATTTACAAGTAACTTGTTTTAAGTGCCATGAGTGAGCAGAGATGTACCATTCTGTGGACAATAAACATTCTATTCTATTCTATTCTATTCTATTCTATTCTATTCTAAACTAATTTATGCCATTTATGATGTCCTCTGTGTGCTGTTGCAAAAAAATGTGATCCAGTGTTTGTGTGCTCGTTTATGGCTGTATTGTTGTATTGTTATTTTGTATTGTTGTTTTGGACCTTCTTTTGAGTGTCTGTTTTAAAGGTTTCTCTGTTATATGTGCAATTTTATAAGAAGATCTTGGCGGAATGTTGGTAAAAGCACTATGATAACATTATACCAAATTGTATACAGTAAATATATCAGAAGGTATGTAGGCTCTTTTTTAATGTATTGCTATATTAGTTATAGACACTTATCAGAACACAGGTTTGGTTGCTCCAGACACTACTAGCAGCTCCACTCATATTTAATGAAGGCTTAATTAGATAAACTAGGTATAAACTGGCCTTAGCATGGTACTGAACATGAAGATTTGTTAGTCAGTGTTTTGGAGGTTATATACAGTATAAAGCCCAGCCCACCAGTGAGCCAAAACATTAAGAACACTCATAGATACACTGGATGACATAATAATAATAATGGTGCATTTCAAGATCCAGGATGCATGTTAGATGATAACTGAACAGTCACTTCTTGTTGTCACCATGTTGGATGCAGGAGAAATGATCTGGCTTGAAGACCATAGCAACTCTGGGCCAATTTGTTATGTGCAATGTATTGTTACAGGAGGAGAACCTCACTGCACTATAAACATTTTTTTTTATTATTCCTCTTTTTTTATTCCTCAGAATAAAGAGAACCGTGGACTTGTGGAAAGACTGACCAGTCTTGCCAGCACCCATGCTCAGGGAATGGACAGGATTCAGGCTCTGGAAATGGAACTTAGCAAAACAACCAGTGAGAAGTCATCTTTAGAGGAGAGAGAGAAGAACAATAAAGTAGAGACCAACCAGGTAAGACACTAACAGCTACAACCTAAAGTTCACTGATCTGTGCCCGAATGCATCTGCATGAAATGTATTTTAATTATGTTGTATGTGACATACAATCCAGCGCATGTGTACATTTCATTCTATAAGGTGATTGCTCAGCTTCAGGGAGAGAGGGATAAAGCCAAGTTGGAGAATCAGGTTCTCCAGCAAAAACACAAAGACTCCGTTCAGCTGATGACAGGTTGTCAAACTGTTGTTTATATTTGTGTTATAAAATGACAGCTATGATTCTGAGATACTGACAGAAGTCTGATTAAAATGTGACTATTTTGCAGACAATTTTGAGCAACTGAAGAAAAAGCTCTTAGAGGACCTTGAGCGAGAAGAGAGACTGCGAAAGTAAAAACATTTACAAGCTACATTTTACAACACACATTTTTTCACTAGACTTCAATTTTCACTTTCAGCTTGTCTGCACATTCACTGTCAATAAAGGATAGTGGATAACATCATAGTCCATCACAACAGACTGGTTTTTAATTCCCCACAACTGTAGATAAAGATTTCTGTCGGAAGCTTTATATACGAGTGAAAATAAAAGGATGAAAAAATGTATGTGCAGAAAGGTTTTTTGAGCAATACCATAGAAGTAGAATGATATCTGTATTCATAAAGAACTTTTATTGTAAAAGACATGTACAGTATTTTTAAAGATCTTTTTAAACATTTTAAGAAAATGTTTTTTGTGGCATTGCTCAAACAACTTTTTGCTTTATTCTTTTTTTTCTTTCTTCACAAATTTCCCCCAATTTGGAATTGCCAATTACACAACCCCATCAGGACTCTCCCCCATCCCACACAACATTCATGACAAAAGAAGGGTGAAGACAAGCACATACCTCCTTTGATACATGTGAAGCCACCTACCACCTCTTTTCAAACTACTGCCATTGCACCATTGCTTGGAAGCCAACACGCTCAGTGGAAAGCGTTGATACAGTGCCTGTAGCAGAGAGCATTGCACTGCGGAGTGTGCACTGTCTGTCCACGGTGAGCATGGCCAATTTTGCTCTTTCAGACTCCAGCTGCCAATTGCAAGCAGCATGAACTGGGATTCAAACCTGCAATCTAGTGCTAGTGCATTAGACCGCTGAGCCACTGAGAGCAGAATACACACGCAATAGTACACCGCATAACGTTGTTATTAACAATGAAAACTTCAACTGCTAAGAGTTTGTTAATGGTAATCCTTTTGTATTTGCTGTGGTTTACCAGGGTGGCAGAGCACAGCAGTGAGCTTCAGAAAGAGGATTTGGAGAAAGAGATTTTAGTGCTGAAGGAGGAGAATCGAAGGTTGAGAGAGGAGAAGGTTCAGCTACAGACGCAGGCAAATGAGGACACACAGATCAATAAGGAGCTGCAGGAGCAGCTGACTCAGCTCACTAAACATGTCAAGGTGCACTGATTGAGGTTTCTGCCTGTGATTCACAACATGTGATCTGTATGCTTTCTAGAGGTGTAATAATGCATCTCAATGTGGAAGATTTATCTGAACTGATATCATAGTCAATTATTATTAATTATATATAATCTGCTATCTATTATATATTCATTCTTTTGTCTGACTTTTTTAAATGGATCTTATAAGTCTTATCTCTCTCTATCACTCACACAATCACTCATTCATTCATTCATTCATTCAGATCTATTAGTACTCAGTTAGCATTTAATGCTTCACATCAGTGACACTCTCTCCTTTTAATTGATTATATTCATGCTGCATTTACTATTATGGGAATAGTTCCAGTCATATATGCATTTTAAGTATTTACTTTTTAACATGTCTGAATTCAGTTCTGAATCTAAAATAATCAAATCAAACTTTGTGATGCACTTAATCAACTGATGAAGTTTTGTAATCAGATTGTGAGTTCAGAGGTTTGACAAACTTTCCTAATGTGGTTTAATGTAGGGTTGGCTAGTGTTTTTTTAGCATTAGTGTAAGAAAATGATGTTGCAATGTGCTTTTCTTTATATATATATATATATATATATATATATATATATATATATATATATATATATACTGTAAGTTATCAGTACATAATAAACACTGAACAAATATCAGTGGACTCCTAGTTTTGATAGGTAGCCAATTTAAAAGTGTGTGACTACTTATCAAATCTCAGAAAAATTGTATCTAGAATGTCATTAGGAATCCTGTATATTTGCCGTGTCACCCACTCTTAGAATGACTGTATTTGTGTTTGTAGGTAATACCAGAGTTACGTAAGGAGGTTAACAGCCTGCAAACACAGAAGGATGAGGCTGACAGAAAAATGAAGGACCACACTAAACAGACCAGAGGTAATGTCTGATATATAATTTTATATATATATATATATATATATATATATATATATATATATATATATATATATATAATCCTAAATATGTGTGTACTTTTTTGTGTTCCATTTTGTTCCTTTATCTCATACTTATTATTTAATCACTAAACAGCCAAAATTCCTTGTGGATTATGAATTCATAAGAGGGAATTGTTTTTGTTTGTCCTCAGAGAAAATGAATTTTATTACAAGGCAGCTTCTGAGTGAGGCTAAAGAAGAGGAGCTTATTCTCAGGTTCTGTTATATCTTATAGCATACTTTTTCAAATTAATTCAAATGAGAATAGCTGGGTGTTACAAGTCCTTTTAGCCATTATTAATATGAATTCTCAAACTGTTATATGTATAAATTTATATATTCTCTGATTTTAGTGATTTTGTTTTAGGTTGAAAAAAGAGGCCACAGAGAATGCTGCTGCTGATGATCTCCTGTTTGCTTTTGATGGGCTGCAGAATGCCACCAGGTTTGAGACACTTAAACCAAATTTAACCATGTTTTTGTTTAACCAAGCTTATTCCACCCTCTGCCTCCACTTCATTCTGCTACAGAGTGGTGGAGACTCGGCTGAAGGAACAAAAAGAAGACTATGAAAGTCAGATTCAAGCGCTGGTTTTTAAGAACGATCACCTGGCCAGAGAGAACCAGCAACTACAAGCCCTCTTCCAAGAAAAGAGTGACATCAACCACAGCATCGGACAGGAAGTGGTCCGCCTCACTGCAGAGAACATGGTACAGAATTACATCACCTTTCTTAATACTTTGGCACAGACGTCTAAATATGTAGCAACTACATATTACCATACTATGCCAGTTATATTGTTATGAAATTGACGAACTAATGTGTGGCTCCACATAAAGTCCCTAAATTGCATGTAAGGTTGACACAAACTACCATATACAGTGTTCTTCACGCTCAATCCTGGATGCAGTATAGTTTCCCTTAACACACCTGATTAATCTCAAACAGAGAATCAAAAGAGAATTGTGAAAGGAGTTCTGCTGGCCTGGGTTGAGAGGTGTGTCCAGAGGTAGTGTGGCACAGTCCTGTTCTTATATGGATTATTGATGCAGTAGGTCAGGAAAACAATAACACTAAAATACTTTTTTCTATTTTCTTTAATACTATTCCATCTTTAAAAAATAGAATATCATTAAAAAGCTCATTCATGATCACAATTGTATTAAAAAAACTGTCATATTTTATATTCATTACATGTAAATAATGACATTTCAAGCCTTTTTTTCAGTATAGTATGAAATTCAAAATCTCAAAATATTAGAACATTTAAATTCAAATAGCATGTTAAATGAATATAAAACATATGAATTACATTAAATTATTAAAACCCTTTTTTGAGATGCACTAGTAGTTTGGGAATAGTGGCAATCATTACACTAATCTTATCAGCACTCACCAACTGTGGTTTTAACAATAGTTTTAAAAATAAAACCTGCAATTTTTTATTTACCAAAGAAAATAGCTTTAATGAACAATTAAATATTACTTAACATTTTCTGTTACTACTAAAAAACACTTCATTTCTTAAAATAAATATTGTGAAAATAGAAATATTTGAAGAACTTTCTAGTCAAAAGAAGGGAAGATCTTCCCAAACGTTTGACAGGCAGTGTAAATGTGCTGTGTATAGGTGATCCCAGAACTGAAACAGCAGATTGCAGAGTCACAGCGACACAGACAAGAGCTCAAGATTCAACTAAAGGAGCAAAACACTGAGATGACTGGTGAGCTCTTCAGGCAGAATGAACTCCCATTAACATTTACAAGCATTTCTTTCCTAAACAGTTCAGCTTACGATTGAGATGCTTTTTCTCACATTCACTTGACAGAAATTTCAACTGAGCTTCAGAACAAACTTGAGGAAGAAAGCTCCCAAAGGAGGTAAATAGAGGTTCACTATGTACCACACTGTTTTCAGATAATACAACTGTTGGTGCTAATTGTGTGTGTACATTTTTGTTGTATTGAATTTTACCCATAGACTTTTGGAGGAGAGGAATAGAAAAACTGTAAATGAGAAAGAGGAGCTAGAGAGGAAGTTGGAGGAGCTAGAGGAAGAGATGGAGAAGCTGAAGAGACTGCAGCAGACAGAGAACGAAGCCAAGAACAAACTGAGACAAGAGACTTCTCGCCTTACTGCTGAGAACATGGTGTGTGTGTGTGTGTGTGTGTGCTTGCTTGCTTTGTCTTGTGTTCATGTCTTCTGTTTTTATCGGAATTGGACAGAAAAGTATTCAATATTCAAATAAACTCATAACTCAAATAAACATAAAAGCATACCTTTCAGCACAAGTGTACATACAGTCATGAAATTCATATGCAATAAAACCCATGTATAATTAAGATGTATAAAATATGTATAAAAGACTATAAAAAAAGTGTTTTACAAATTTTAAGGTATCAACATCTTGGTAGTTGTATAGCACCATTTTGAAGCATGCATTCTGTAGCTATCCAGGCTAAAATATACCCTCTACACAGCATAAAATATATGTAAACTTTATTATGCTGTTATTAACTCTTCTAGTTTGTGATAAAGCAATGTGTTCAGTTATATATACTCTCTTTTGTTTTTCAGGACTTTGAGGAGCAGTTAGATATGAAGGACCGGACCATAAAGAGACTGCAGGACCAAATCAAAGCTCTTCAGGCACCTGTGAAAGGTAGAGAATGTGTCCACCTGTGTGTAATTTGCAGTCCATCAAGGTAAAGTACATCTAGTGTAGCCTGTCAACTTTTCCCTGTGTTTGATCTTTCCTACAGTCAACCAGGAAGCTACACAAGCTGTACCTAAAGAATACCTTGGTATGCTGGAGTATAGAAAGGAGGATGAAGACAGACTTGTGCGCAAGTTAATACTAGGTAATGTTTTTTACATTGTTTAGACTGCAGTCTGTCTCTGATACAGATAATACAGAACAGAAACACATAAATTAGTGCACTAATGTGTAATAAAAGATAAGATAATCCTTTATTATTCCCACAGTGGGGAAATTCACAATTCCACAACTTTGATGTTCATTGTGTATAAACATTATAATAAAGACTTCCCCAACAAAAAGTAAACTTAAGTAAAAGAAAAAGAGCATAAAAGTTCAGAAGTGAGCAGGAGCTATTGCAACAGACTGCCACCTCATGGCGCCATATTGGATTGTAAAAATGTGGCATAGAAATGGGATATTAGTTGAGTAGAATGAACTGATTTCCAAAACTTAGTGTTGAAGAACATTTTGGTCTATTATTGGTGTATTATGTTTGTTTTGTATAGTTAATAAAATGCAAGGCCTCAGACCTTAATTTGCTTGTTAGCGCTGTGGCTTATCCACAGTCATCATTATGCAAATCATGTAAATTTCACTTTCAGCATTGGGGTTCTCAATGCAACTGCTTAGCACTTTGAAAATTATTGATGATCACAAAGTAGGAAAAGCTATTAGAAGATAGAAATGGTATGCAGTGCAATTAAGGAAACAGAAACAGACACATTGGACCACCACTCCATGTGGGAGACTGGGGTTCGATTAAGTTGGATACAGTCTGGGAAACTATGCTGAGTGTCCTGAGAAAGATTCCTAACACTACTGTGGTCCGCCTTTGTAATATGAGTAAACTTGTAAGTTATTCTGGAAATTAGTGTCAGCTAAATGTAAATGTCAACATTTGTCAACAAATGTAAAAGTTTAGATTTGGAAGAAAAGTGGCCGAAGGATTGCAAAGAAGACAAAACAAAACACTATTTGACAAAAAATGACACACACAAACACACTAAGGAGTCATTATGTGTGTTTTGCAGAGCTAAAGCCGAGAGGTGTGGTGGTAAATATGATCCCTGGACTGGCAGCCTATCTCCTTTTCATGTGCATGCGTCATTCTGATTACCTCAATGATGGAAAGAAGCTCAATAACCTAATGCATGCCATCATCACTGCCATTAAACAGGTCATCACGGTAAGGAATCTTGACTTCATCAGTTCACTAAACCATTAGTGACATCAGCAACAACCTTCAGAGTGCAGGAGTGAAAGTCTCCCAGTCTTCTGTTCGCAGAAGACTTCATAAAAAAAAGTATAGAGGCTTCTGCAAACCACTAATTATCAAGTAGAATAGGAAGGCTGGAATTTGCCAAATACAGAGACAAAGCCGTATAATGAACTCTGATGTCTACAGAAACATTTTGTCTCTAAATTTATAGAAACATGCAACCAAGTTGATTAGGACACACTTCATTATGCAGCAAGATAATGACAAAAAACCCTGCAGAGCACTACAGATGAGTTCATCAGGGGCAAGAAGTGAAAGGTTTTAGACTGGCCTAGTAAATCTAAAACATACAGATCTGCATTTTACCTGGTAATGAGAAGACTGAAGGGAGTAACCCCTCAAATCAAACACCACTTGAAAGAGGCTGCAGTGAAAGTCTGGAAAAGCATCTCAAAAGAAGAATACAAAAGTTTAGTGTCAGTGGCTCACAAGCTTGATGCAGTTAGCACCAGCAAAGAATTTTCACTATATATCAAGCCTTACTTTCTTTAGCTCTTCAAATTCATTTGCTCACAAGAAAAATGTGTGGTTTCAATTATAAGGTGCTATGTTCTGAACTGTGTATCAGATCTAGATGAAGATACCTGGAAATAAATGCTGAAATTTCATATTTATCTTCTATGCTTTTATGTTTTCAGTCTACTGGAAAAATAAAGGGATTGACTGTTCCAATGTCTATTGCAAAAGCTTATTGTTATGTGAATGATTAAGTTACGATTAAGATAAATAAAGTCATTAAGAGAATGAGAACTGCTTTCTTGTATTTTCAGGATCATCAGGAAAACTTTGAGATTTTGTCCTTCTGGCTCTCCAACACATACTACCTGCTCAACTGCCTCAAACAGTACAGCGGAGAGGAAGTGAGTCTGTTTCTTCACATCCCATGACTAAACATCGTATTATGAATTAGAAAGCCTTAGAAAGCTTTGTTAAGAGATTAAGGACTACTATTGCCGTCTCAACAGGAGTTTATGAAGCACAACACACCTCGACAGAATAAGAACTGCCTTCAAAACTTTGACCTGTCTGAGCACAGACAGATCCTCAGCGATCTTGCCATCCGCATCTATCACCAGTTCATAAATATCATGGAGGATGCCCTCTTCCCAATGATTGGTAGGTTGCTGTATGTCTTTCTTTGCTGATCAGAGATCAAGTAAGTGGTTTGTTGTGTAGTAGTTAAACATTGACATTTGGGTAGGCAGATGTTAATGGAGGTGAACTAATTATTGGTGGTGATGATTTGCTGGATATTGGTGGGAACCCTCCAATTCATCCATGTAAATTCTATACCCATGAATCAAGTTATTGTTGGGGACAATTCAGTAATTGCTGGATTTTGGTGGGGATGCGTCACCTGTCCATGCTAAATCTACACCCTTGCAAGAAACTGCTCAAGTTGAATTGAAAATTTAAATATAAAAATAATATTTTGCTCAAGTGTACATTCATATTGTGTTGTGCTGTGTTGGTGCAGTCCCTGCAATGCTGGAGCATGAGAGTCTGCAGGGAATCTCCAGCATGAAGCCCACAGGTTTCCGTAAGCGCTCCGGCAGCTTGCTGGAGGATGGGCATAGTGAGGGTCAGGCCTACAGTGTCTCCTCCATTCTGCAGCTGATGAACACCTTCTACAACAGCGTGGCCCAGCAGGGCATGGACCTGCAGCTTCTGGGACAGGCCATCCGCCAGCTCTTCTACCTGATAGGAGCCACCTCACTCAACAGCATCCTCCTCCGCAAAGACCTCTGTTCCTGCCGGAAGGGAATGCAGATCAGGTCAGTGGCTTTAGGCATGAGGAGGTGGGCTTTTATGACTGAACAGAACCACAATTTCTTTCTCTCTGTCTCTGTCTCCTGCAGGTGTAATATCAGTTATCTGGAGGAATGGTTGAGGGAGAAGGGCTTGCAAGGCTGCAGTGCCATGGAGACTCTGGGTCCTCTGTCTCAGGCTGCCTGGCTCCTGCAGGTGAATAAAACCACCGATGAGGATGCAGCAGCGATCCATCAGCAATGTTGTGAGCTCTCGGCTGTGCAGGTATGGCACGTGCATCCACACCACTCTTCGCTACTGTGTAGTCTCACCAACAGTGGATAAACTGTGCTGGAACAAACTTAAGCAGATATATAAATGATGGATATTAATACCTTTGTATGTTGCTTGTATTAGCTTTCACCTCTAAGCAGACCCTTTCTGTTGTGTTTTTTTTTTAGATTGTAAAGATCCTCAACTCATACACTCCTATTGATGATTTTGAAAAGAGAGTTGCACCATCATTTGTACGAAAGGTTCAGGTAAGCTTTCATCAGTCTGACAGAAAAGCTTTCAGTGTAGATTCAGGTGATTGATAATCAGGCCACCCTTAATGTTTAAGGAGGTAGTAACTTCAGGCTCATTGCAGATGGCATGCCTCAAGGATGAACAGGCTGTAGACATGTGACTGCATTATGGCTTGCCAAAGGCCATAGTGTGAAGGAAATAACTGAAACTGCAGGTGTATTTAAGCATATGGCCATGTGGGTTTACCAGCAGTGGCAAAATTCCCAGTCTACAGGGAATTCTGTTCAGATTCATGGCCGAGATTATAGATCACCAGCTGGTTTCATGACTTGTGAATGAAAATCACTTTGCTTCCAGGCAACAAATGGTTCCAGAACTCAGTGCAGGTCATTCACAACCACACTGTTTACATTTAGCTGCTGGAGAACCAGTTTTTGCATTTTGCTCATCATCTTACCAAGGAACATGATTTTGGTATCGCTGTATTCCAAGATGACAATTCTCACATTCACAGGGCTGTAAAAGTGACTGATTGGCATGATGAACATAGTAGTGGACTGGCCTGCAAAATCCCCAGATTTAAATCCTCTTGAAAATCAGGAATCTCTTGAAATACAGGAATGAAACACCAGGGAAGACTTCCACGAAATCAGGCCAGATTGTGCATTTTTTATGTAGCTGAACATTGATCTTGCCTACATTACAACACTTTTAGGTATTAGTCACAGATGACAAATTTTTTGTCCAGTTAGCTTATTATATTATATTATTAATCTAAAATGAATTTTGGATTTGTTGAACGTGTTCTTTTCTGTTCTGATTTTTTGTCAGGCACGGTTACAGGAACGTGAGGGCTCCAATCAGCTAATGATGGATGCACAGTATCGCTTCCAGGTCACTTTCCCTTTCTCCTCATCCACTCAAGCACTAGAGCTGCTGCAGTTGCCCAGCAGCCTTCACCTTGATTTCCTTACCCGCATATGACCCTGACAGCTTGATTCCATGTCAATTTGCCATATTTTTGTCTCAGTGCCATGAAATGTAGTGAGTGATTTTTGCCTAATCTTTAATATGCCTTTGTGTATAAATATTAGTGTTTCATAAAGGATAGAAAACTAATTTGTCCAGTAAAAATACAGAAAGCAGAGTTTTTTTAGATACAGTATTTATTCAAACTTATTTCCATGATCAAATATTTGTATTTAATCCTTTTTTAAGTAGACCACATGGAAAGCTTTGGTATAGTAAATGCACTATTTTATTTTATAAGCCATATCATAAATTTTGTTGACAAATGTATGCAATAAATAATATTTTAGCACCTCTCTGTTTGAATCCAATTGCAATTCTCTGTCATAGATTATGTAATTCATAAATATTGATTATATCCAAGTAAATCCTCAGAGGACTCTTAATGATCAGAAAATGGACCTAATGGATGGCTGAGAGTAACCTTATCTATCTACAGTAAATGTACAACTGTTTGTGGACACCCCCTTTCTAATGAATGCATTCAGCCTCTTTAAACTGCACCCATTGCTGACACATATGAGCAAATGCACACACAGCTTGTCTAGTACCTGTAGAGAGATACTGTGACCTTTGGAGCAGTGTAACTGTGTTCTCTGAAATGATTGTGTTACATCCTTTTCTTTATGGTCTAGTCATTTGATCTTTGTCAAAGTATCTCATTCTATCTCATACCCTTGACCATTTTCACTTGCTTCCTAATGTATCATATATCCTCGGCTTGACAAGTTCCACGTAAAAGAAGATTATGAATGCTATTCAACTTTTTCACAATATTTTAATTTGTAAATGAAATTATTAGAAATCCCAAAATTGGAAACCAGTGCACCACATCAGCTGCAGATGTTTAGACCATAATTAGAGGGTACTATGGTACTATGGTACCTGTTTTATGAAACCTCAGACATTAATTTGCTCTTGATTGTTGAAGTGAGTGATATCACTATGGTGAGCTCCAAAGAGCTCTCTGAGGCTTCAGAACGAAGGTTTTAGATGCAACTGAGTCTTGAGTCTAAAGGCATTTAAAAAGATCTCAGCCCATTTATAATTTAGTCATTCCACTGTCTGGAAAATAATAAACAAATGCCAACATTGCCAAGTCAGGCCTATTTTAGCATGTTCAGCCTAATACCAGACTGTAAGACAGATGTGTAAAGAAATGTCCAACAGTCCTAAAATATCATTATGGGACCTACAGGTAGCACTTGCCACAGTTAACGTCAAAGTTCAACATCTCCCATCAGAAAGAGTGCACGGGTTTGATTTCCATGGGAGGTGTGCAAGGAGGAAACCTTTGCTATCAAAAAAACATCAAGCTAAGTTTGTCAGAGAAACAAGACAAAAACAGGACTTTTGGAGCAGTGTGCCTTGGACAGATGAATCCAAAGTTATGTGGATCCAGTAACAGAAGACATGTTTGGTGCAATCCAGAACAGTATTAGAGCACAAGAACCTCACACTAACTGTGAACCATGGATGTGCAAGTGTTGTGGTTTGGGGCTGCTCTGCTGCAGCAGGGCCTGCAGAGCTCTTGATCATAGAAACCACTACATAATCTTATCAGAGAGGGCTTGAGGAAAATGAAAGGCTGTATGAACAACGACTGATTATGAAACATCACATAGCATAGAAATTCGCAAGGAGAAATCTTTCTTCCAGTCAATGCCAGAAACTAGTAGATGGTTATTGGAAACATCTACCTGTTACTGACATTATTTCAGCCAAAGGAGAAAATACCAGCTATTAGTGCACAGAGTGTAATAAGAACTTTTCATGGGGTGTCCTGTTTCACATATTTGTATGTATATTCATCATAAACATGTTGCACAAATAGCACTTGGAATTCTATTCAAATGGAATATAAAGGTTACTAGGAACAATAAATAACTACAATTTAGTCTTATGTGGAAGTAGTGTATCTCAGTATGGCATAGGAGTTGTAGAATTTCCAACTGTGTCCTGCAATAATCTCATGCAGTTTAAATATTCTCACTCAGTTGCAGATATTGCAGTAGAGGTGGAATGTTGATAGCATGTCCAATAACATCCCACACATTTTCAATCAAGGAAAGGTCTGGTGGTCAAGGCAAACTCATGAGATGGCAGCCATATGCAGACTGTTATCCTGTTGGAATATTGCACAGAAGTATTGTTCAGAAAAGTCCCAGGACCTCATAAAATAACTTTGGGCTGTCATAGTGCCTGTAATGAACACCAATGGTGACACAAAGACACCAGGCCTTCTGGACATGTGACAACAAACTTGATCTTGGTGCTCACCACAGTGTATTTTTTGTAAGGGATTGTAAGGGATCAATAAGGTATCTATCTAATCTAAATCCAGACAAAATCAGGACTCATCACTGAAGATGACTGCCATTCTGAGACCAAACTGACACCATTGCAGTAGATAAATTGCACACCACAACTAATGTGTGTGCAACTATTTTTTTTACAATGTGTATATATTAATTTGATATGTTTATATATGTAAATATGAAATTAAAAGCAAAACAAAATGTAAAGTTACAGGCCATATTTTCATTTTTATCATAACAAATGACTAATGTCAAAAATAAATACACAAAAACAACAAAATATATATCACATTTCTTTGATAAATAGGGTAAATGTCTACATAGTTGGTGATGGCAGGTGAGCAACTAGTTGAAGGCAGGGTGGGAAACTAGTTTGGGGTGGGGAAACCCCTGCATCTGCAGCCTTTATCTAAAGGGATCATTTACCTAAATGTTTTCAGCCTTGACTTGAAGACTGTGTCTGAGTCCTGAGCTTTATCTGGAAGGGTATTCCGGAGTAGGGGGACATTGTAAGAAAAGGTGAAGGTGCATTCTGGGAACTAGTAGGAAATCTTGGTGTTACTCAGGGGTTCTCACCGAGCCCGTGTAGGACTTTATATGATAGTAACAGAATTTTACCATCTAACTAGCAGACAGTGCAGAAACAACTGGACTGGTCAACTTTTCTAGTTTTAAGGAGATAGACAGGGATATATATGATGATAATAATAACAATAAAGAATATATAAACAAGTATTTAAAGGACATGTAATGATAGGGAGTACATGCCCTTCTCCAGACTGAGCTCCTACACTGCTCTGATATTGATTGTTGGGCTGAGAGCCTGAGAGCTGAACCTGTGACGTCACAGCAGCTGCGTCAGCTGTTGTCTTTCCAGCATCTCTCTCTCTCTCTCTCTCTCTCTCTCTCTCTCCGTCGGAAAAAGAGAAGCCCTCTGTGTGCAGGTGAGGCTCATTTTGCTGTGGTAAAGATGGCTGCGCAGGAGGTGCAGCCCAGTGAGACCATAGCCAAGCTGAAATCAGAGTCGGAGGCGCTGAAGACCAAGCTGGAAGAGGAGAGAGCCAAGCTGCACGACGTGGAGCGTAAGTGCTGTGGACGGGCCTCCTTCATATGGGCTCATATTCACACACAGCCTGCTGCTCACCGTATCTGCAGTGTGTGTGTGTGTGTGAGAGTGTGTGTGTGTGTGTGAGAGAGAGAGAGAGAGAGAGAGAGTGTGTGTGTGTGTGTGTGAGAGAGAGATTGTGTGTGTGTGTGTGTGTGTGTGTGTGTGTGAGAGAGAGAGAGAGAGTGTGTGTGAGAGAGAGAGTGTATATGTGTGTGTGTGTGAGAGAGTGTATATGTGTGTATGTGTGTGTGTGTGTGTGAGAGAGAGAGAGAGAGAGAGAGAGAGTGTGTGTGTGTGTGTGTGTGTGTGTGTGTGTGACCTGAGGAGGGGTTTATAATCTGTTGTTTGGCTGTGTGTCTCTGTGTGGTTCAGTCAGGATATCACACAAGACCACTGTGTTTGTAAAACACAGAGTGTGTGTGTTGAACAGCGTCCTGAGTTGGAGGAGGGTCGGGACAGTGTTTGGTGGACTGATGGTAAAATAACTGGTTAAGAGCCTTTATAAAGTGAAAGGAGCGAGAAAATGAAGCTGTTCCTCCTCCAACAGTTCACCAAGTGGCAGAAAAGGTGGAGCCACTGGGGCAGTTTGTCATGAAGACCAGGAGAACCCTGAAAGGCCACGGGAATAAAGTGCTGTGTATGGACTGGTGTAAAGACAAGAGGAGAATTGTCAGCTCCTCACAGGTAAACTAGCTGTTTCATGACTTAGTGAAAGACCTTTCCTGGTGTGTTTGAAGCTGTTCAAGGAGCTCAGGTAGTGTTTACTGTAGTTCGATTAATATGAGGAGCTATCCAGGGTTCTGAAAAACATTTTCCTCACATTTCACCACATTCTGCCTCTCATTTTAAACATCACTCAGGCCTGAGGTATGAAGTCTCTTTCTTTAGTTTTGCATGGAAGTTATAAGGATACCATATAAGTTACCCCAAGATCAAAATAGATTAGCACCTTATACAAAAACATCAACATGGGATTACCATGAAGCACTGGCATCCAACCGCTCCACCACCACAAACCTGAGTGATCGTGTGAAGCGGTCAGAGCACAGCACCTTCATCCCAGTTTAGCATTATTTCAGGATAGGGCAACTTGTGAAAAGGCTCCTCCCCCTGCTGAAGCCTTCTGTGTTCTGGGAACTAGTAGGAAGGCAGCTCTCATTATAGGCAAAATATAGGCAAATTCCATACGTTCTGTTGACAAAGTTTGGAGCAGTTTGATTTTTCAGTGAACCTGTCCTTTAACACCAACTCCTGAATCTCAGGTCAGATGTTTTGCTTTCCAAAATAATTATGCTCTTGTCTTCTAGGATGGAAAAGTGATCGTATGGGATGCATTTACAACAAACAAGGTAATCACTGCTTGTGCAGTATTGTTAAGGCTTAAAATGTGTAAAAGTATATTCTAAAGCATGATATTACAGTGTAAAAATGTCACTGTATAAAACAGGAAATAACTGGCAGGAGGGTTGCAAGGAACTGTTAAATTAAATATTATCCTACTGTTGTAAAATAAATACATGGTTAAATGTTGTTTTTATAAACACAGGATATAAATTAAATTTGTACTTTCACAGTTTCATACTATTGAATGACATTTTCTCAGTACTGGTGTTTAGTGTTAAAAACCTACCTTTTTTCAAGCGCATGTGTTACATCTGCAGGAAATAGCTTCACATTTATACTTTATGCTTTAATACAATTCTTCAGTCTGAATGTTTCAAACAAGAGCTCTTTAAGTCAAGGAAAGAAGTGCAGAAGTCCAAAACACCAACATCAGCCTGAATCTTAGAGTGAAGCCCACCTTCTGTGTAGCCTAAGACCATTATTTACCCTAATGGTGATTGTGGGTAAAAACAAATGTGTGTATAAAAACACACAGTTCACATTACAGCAACTTACACCTTACACATCTAGCAGAACACAGAATTTACAGTAACTAGTCCTCAAACGTCCTTTGCTTAATTTCACAGTAAAGAGCAGTTTTTATAGACTAACGGGTTAATACTGTTAAAATTGGCTGTTAATTTAAAGCCAATGACCATTTCAGAATAGAGAGATGTTTATAAGAACAAAAGAGGAATACTGTTGAAAATGGCTGATATTATACAGCAAGTTTTACAGTGTATTTCTCCTGTCTGTAGGAGCATGCAGTGACAATGCCGTGTACATGGGTGATGGCCTGTGCATATGCGCCATCTGGTTGTGCCGTGGCCTGTGGGTGAGGATCTGGGCCTCTTTGTGAAGGAAGGCTTTTATAATTGCACAGAAATAATGTCCATGGTTCTCATGAAAAGTGCCAAATATGACAATTACTGATATGAAAGTGAAACGTTTTTTCTTCACATTCATAATTACTCATACCTTAGTTTGCTAGTAGTTACTGTAATTCATAGTTATTACTGTGTAATAACCCATAAGCTGAGTAACTGAATAACAAGCCAGTAGTTTTGTAGCACAAACAATGGAATTGTATTCTCTGCTTAACTGTGTGTTCCTGTTTATATCTTTCAGTGGACTTGACAACAAGTGTTCAGTGTACCCATTATCCTTGGACAAAAATGAGAACCTGGCAGCTAAGAAGAAGTCGGTGGCCATGCACACCAATTACCTGTCTGCCTGCAGTTTCACCAATTCTGACATGCAGGTACAAGAAACATTGTAATTGTTTAAAAGCATTCATTTAAGGATCTCATTTTTGTGGAACTTTTCTGTGGATACGTTTTTAAAGAAAATGTTTCTGTGTCCACACATGTAATCAACACTCACATACTAAATCAGCATATTTATCCATGAAATCCTAAAGAACAGTAGAGTAAAGAACCAGTCAAAAGTTAGGACACGCATACACTCTTCAACCCTTCAAGTACTGAACACATGACCAAGTGGCAACATTCCACTAGTTGTAGGGATTTTGTGTGTTTGTAATTGTATTTTGGTTCATACAACATATTGTTATAGTATTTGATATATACATCATGTTGATGTTTCGATCCCTATGTTTCCAACCCACTTTGCAGGGCAAAGGGTCCAGGTTTCAGAAACACTGGTTATCAAGAAAATGGTTTTGCAGAGAGTGAAATGTTTCATCACTCAGTTTGGCCAAAACCTGCCATTTGACTGTCAACAACATGACGAACCACAATCGTGTTTGGTATTGGGCTGATATGAACATTAAAATGTTGTATCAGATATCAGAAGAAAACAGAATGAATCCAATCTGCTCCTGTAACAAGTCTATTCTGAAACAGCATACACTCGCAATGTGTGATTTGATATTGGCCTGTTCCATTCTGTGAGTTTTGATTGATTCATTTTAGAATGATTGTATATGTTTAGAAGCTCATATTATGTGCAGTGTTGCAATTAAAGACAGCACACTTTAGATTAGCTTAGTAAATACAAAAATGGACATTGGCTGCTACTCCAAATTTAAGTATTGGTATCAGCATCCAAAAAGAAAAAGTGGCATCATATCATCTCTATCAATGCCTCTATCAGTGCCTCTATAGAGGCACTATCAGCCTGTATCAGTGTGTCCATAACCCCTCTCTCTCATGCTCTTCCTGAGTGTCAGTAATGGCTATGGATCTTTAGCCTGGCTGTCATTTGATTTTCATTCCAGATTCTGACCTCAAGTGGTGATGGAACCTGTGCGCTGTGGGATGTGGAGAGCGGGCAGCTGCTGCAGAGCTTTCATGGTCACGCAGCTGATGTACTCTGCCTGGACCTTGCCCCCTCTGAGACTGGCAAAACTTTCGTCTCTGGGGTTAGAAAAATCCAAAATAGGGAAATGCATCATCAGCACTCTATTTACGCTCTTTCTCACAAACCAATTCACGCCATATTCTTCTGCACTGACCTGTATTTTCTCATTTCCCTCACCTCTCCCTCAGGGCTGTGATAAGAAAGCAAATGTGTGGGACATGCGCTCAGGACAGTGCATCCAGTCATTCGAGACACATGAGTCGGATATTAACAGCGTGCGGTGAGTTCACCCTTCTTTTGTGTGAACCACAGGCCTTTCAGTAGCCTTAAAGATCCCAGTCCCAGTCTGCTACATCACTGCACTATTGAAAATGGCCATGAACTGTTGCAAATAATTCTGGTGCAACCAATTACATTCAGAGGCCACAGAGCAGTGAAATGAAGTCCACCTGTGCAGTCTAAGTCACATGATCAGTCAGTATTTAGGCACCTTTTCTAAAAGGCCCCAGAGGCTGCAATGCTATTTACCAAACATGAAGACCAAGGAGATCTCCAATCAAGTCAGGACAAAGTTCTTGTGAAGTCCAAGTGAGGGTTGTATTATGAAAAAATCTCTGAGGATTCCCCAGAGCACCATCAAAACAATTAAATAGAAACAGCACGGTACCACAACAAACCTGCCAAGAGAGGGCTGCCCACCAAAACTCTCAGACTGGACGAGGAGGGCATTAATCAGAAACCAAAGGTAACCCTGAAGGAGCTGCAGAATTCCCAAGCAGAGACTGGAGTATCTAACCCTGCAGTTAGCTGTACATGCCATAGAGTGGCCAGAAAAAAAGCCTTTACTTACAGACTAAAGTAGGAAGACTCATTTTGCTAAAGTTTGCTAAAAGGCATGTAGGAAACTCCCTAAATGTGTGGTGGAAGGTGTTCTGGTCAGGTGAGACCAAAATGTTACTTTTCAGCCACCAAGGAAAAAGCTATGTCTGACACAAAACCAACACATTTCATCACTCCAAGAACCCCATCCCAAAACATGGTGGTGGCAACATCATGCTGTGGGGATGTTTTTCAGCAGCAGGAACTGGGAAACTGGTTTGAGTCCAGGGGAAGATAGATGATACTAAATACAGGGATATTCTTGAGCAAAACCTGTTTCAGCCTGTCAGTGATTTAAGCCTGGTTTAAGAACTGTTACTTAAGGCCAATAGGTGTTTAAAAAAACTGAAAGGCAGAATTGCCAAAATTTAATCTCCCAAATTAATATTCTAAAAAAATCAGTTGTATAAAATGATTTAAAATGACAATTATTTCTGGGACAATATATTGTCAAAAAATGTCCTGTTCTTGTGACAGGGTTTTGCTGTCTTGCGGAATCCAAAAGTCTTGAAATCACCAAAATGACAACTTCACAGGAGAAGGAAAACACTAAAGTTTCAACAGACGTCAGTGTAAAAAATATACCATTCCAAGTCATTTTGCTACATTTTTACTGTTACTGAATTATCATTTAAAGAACTGGCAGATTCATATAGTAATAAGTGAAAAAGTGGCGAAAACTTGGATATGAGGATTTTGTGTGACAGTGACATTGTGATATTCAACAAGTTTTGCTAATACCAGACAGATAAATGAAGAAGTGTAAATATATTATAGGTATTTTAGGGTTACTTTAACAGAGATTTGTTTGTTTATATATTTGACATGTGTTTACCCATGTTGATAAATGCTTAAAGTGGGAATTTTGATCAATTTTTAATGTTTTCTTTTGGATGTAGGTACTATCCTAGTGGGGATGCTTTTGCTTCTGGTTCAGATGATGCTACTGTAAGTTATCCTCATTCTGTGTACCTTTAACCATAACATTCATAGCAGTGCTGCAGCTCCATCAAACTGCTCTGTTTTTAGTGTCGTCTGTATGACCTGAGGGCAGACAGAGAGGTGGCAATATATTCCAAGGAGAGTATCATATTCGGAGCTTCCAGCGTAGACTTCTCTCTCAGTGGTAAGTATCTGCAGTTGCAGTAGAAGTTTTTATGTCTATTAACCCTTAGAATTTCAGAGATACATTAGTCATACGTGATGTAATCACATACATGGTGATTTCTGCAATTAATTATTTTTACCTTTGATATATATTCTGAAACAGTAGTCTCCACTTCCATTGTAAGACATTACAAAAATGAGCACAACAATAACTTTGCAGCAACTTGAAACCATTTTAAAACTTCCTTTTATAAAATCCTTTTTTATTCACAAACACAAACATGCACCTTTGGGAGAATTGCTTTGCTTGTTTTGTATTGAGCTATGAGTGAGAATAAAATTAAACCATGTAAAGATTAGCAATGTGAGAGTATTTTTAGCATTATCATGTTGAATGTTATTGGTGGTAAAGAGTATACTTATCTGAGCATCTTGTATAGCACCTTTCATACACTGTGGCAAATTCTAAGTGCTTTACATAAACAGAGATAAGTTTAAAAGACACGAAATCAGTAAAAGCAAAAAAGCATTTAAACATACAGTATATTTAAATAAATAAAAATAAACATTACATTTAACTGCAGCAGAGTAACTAAATGCTGCTTCTTCATGTTATGTCTATTCCTTAAGCACAACTAACTTACTCGTTCCTAATGATCTGAGGCTTCTGCTTGGCTTGAACACAGCATCATATCAGATGATGGGAGTGTTGTGTTACATTCTTTTCTCCTGGTGAGAACCCTGGTGGCTGAATTCTGAACCAGCTGAAGCTGTATGAGTGTCTTTTTTGGAAGAGCAATTGGGAGACTTTTAGAGTGATCAGTCCTGCTGGACATAAAGGTGTGGACCAGTTTGTCCAGGTCTGGTTTAGACAGAAAATCTATAATCTTGTTAATATTCTTAAGGTGATAGAATGCTAATTTGTGACTGCTTTGACATGACTGCTGAAACTGAGATCAGAGTCTGTTAGTTATTCTGAGTCTAGGGGACCAAGAATTGAGCCCTGGGAGATACCACACTGGAACAGATTCAGAAACATTATTTTCTATTTCAACAAAATAATTCCTTCCATGCAGGTATGAATTGAACCAATGTAGGACATGTCATTGATAACTTTGATTAGAGCCATCTCAGTGCTATGATTTGAAACAAGACAGTTGTTTAAAGAACACTTGAAAAAATGTTTCATTACAAAGATCAAAATGCATGCTGTTGAACTGAATTCAGTGCATCAAAAATATTTTGTCCCCTTTTTGACTGCAGTTAAATATTGTATATCATGAAGATATTGTACATTGTGTGATAATGCATTTCTGCCATATTATCAATGCACTCAACATCATGCTTTAATTGCAATATTAACATGTCTATTAAATATGTTCATATGTGGCCTGGGATATACTCGTGTTAAAATTAATTAGCATAATGTTGATGTTGTGTCTTGCAGGCCGACTACTCTTTGGCGGCTACAATGACTACACCATCAATGTGTGGGATGTTCTAAAAGGAACCCGCGTGTCCATTTTGTTTGGGCATGAGAACCGAGTCAGTACACTCCGTGTTTCTCCAGACGGGACAGCATTCTGCTCAGGGTCCTGGGATCACACTTTACGGGTGAGGAAATTCAAAAGTGTGTGCACATCTGTGTCAACAATGTTTTGTGACTTAAAGTAACTGAATGCATTCATTAGAAGGGGTGTCTACAGTATGCCTAAAATATTCTGATTTTGTTTTCCTGATCGTTTTTGATTGGGTTAGGATTTAATGGAAGATCTGGCAAATAGTTATTAAAATAAAATGTAAAGTTGTGAAAATGAGTTATTAAAACACAAAGTATTTTAAATGACCAGAAACTCACCATTTCCTTTTGTCTCTGTAGGTTTGGGCCTGAGTGTTGCTGGAGTCAGGTGGCATGTGTTACCTGCTAGGTGCTGTCTGTCTTCATCATCATTGTCAAGATTCACTAGAACAAATAGAAACTCAAAGTGAAAGATTCATAAGAAGTGAATGCACAGTAGAGTAGAACAGGGTTGAGCGTGACCATAGTTTATTCTCAGAAATACAGATCGGAGCACAAGACTTTTTTTTATACAACATCAGAACCAGGTTCTTGGCCAGAAACACTGTCTATATTCCTCTACTGTATACAATCTGCTCTGCACACCTGGTTCAGTTCTACTAATACTTCTATAATAACAGCTGGCTCTAGCCTTATACAATCCTGTTATCACCCATTGCATAAATGTCCTGTTCAAGCCATGAAGCTGAATGAACTCATATTCTGTTCATATTCATAATGATTTAGTTAACGTATCTAAACTTCATCTCTGTCCTGTGTTGCTTCACTTGTAAAATTGGGTTTTAGGAGGCTGGTGTACTGAGTTGTATTGAATTGAATCCAAAGTGTTTTAAACTTTCAGAGTGTAGAAAACTGTCACACCAGCCAGTTGAAATTACAGAGCGAATTCTGTGCTGATGGCTACTCTAATATGCAGACAATCTATACTCAGCTGAAATGATACCTAATCATGTGCTCTCTGACATATATTGGTCTGGTTGTCAGTAATACTTGCACTATAGTAACAGTTACTACTGTAGCAGAGTGTATGTATCATAATACTTGTCCAAAAGAATAGTATCATAAACATAAATAAATGGGTTTTACAAATTGATATATGAGAAAACAGTTCTTTATCATCGTCTCATTGGGTGCTTACACGGACTGGACATGTTATGATGCTTATAGAGCCACCGTAGACTTATACAAATAAGTTTAGATGGTAGTCCTTCTACAACCATTCACAAATTGTCTGACACACTTATTCATCACTGCATCACTGGTTAGTTTCTGACCATTGCTGTGGAGATATAATTAATAATATATAATATTTCTAACCAAAATCAAGCATTTCTGTTTTGGTACATCACTGCACTAAAGTATTGCATTGAAAAAAAAATTGGCACAAGGCCATGAAGCACTATGTAGTGGTCGACAGGCCCACCCACAGGGGGAGGCAATAGTCCATAGTGGCCCGTTCATTGCACTTTGAATCACAACAGTATGTTGTTTAGTATGAGTAAAAAATTGGTAGGCCAATCTCAAACTATAAACATTATATAAGCATTAATAGAAATGAACACCGTCACAGAAGTAATGCAAGGCGAACTAAAGTAGAAGTGATTTACTCCATATTGAGCCATCTAATGACTTGGGATGGAAAGTGTCTCACACTTGTGGTCTGAGGCTACAGTTGCAGAATGTATCTCATCTGATGCTGTCATGCACCCACTTCTGTGTCCATCAGGACCACCATAGTTCCTCTTGCTGGACCTTTCTTGGCACTGCAATGACACTGAGTTGATAGTGTTGTCAGTGAGTGTTACAACAAGTGCAGCCTTACTGCACTTTCACTGCCTGATTAAGCTCATTGGAGCCCAATATGCTGAGTAGTTAATATACTGAGTTTTTAACTAGCCATAGTAATTTGATCTAAACCACCTCAACAAACAATCCCCCTAAAGCAGATATTTACATCACAAACATTGGCCATAGCAGTACAACTATTTGGAATGTCCTGAAGAAGAAAGTTGTCCCTGGTGTAGTAAGTAACAGATGTCGAACAGGTAGACCAAGGGAAACAACAGCATTTGATGACAGAAACATTGTAAGTGCTGTAAAGACCCTCAAACCATTATTAGTGACATCACCAACCTCTAGAGTGGAGGAGTGAAAATCTACTGTTTGCAAATCAAACAAAAGTACATGAACAAAAGTACAGAGGCTTCTGCAAACCAATAGAACAATAAGAAGACCAGGCTGGAAGAAATACAGAGAGCCTCAGAAGACATGGACTGGTGAGACAAAGATTAACTTTTAAAGTTTGGATAAAGAAAGGATCTGCTCATGATCTCAAATATTAAAGCTCATCTATGAAAAACAGTGGAGGTTGTGTCAGCTTGCATGGCTTTTACTGGGATGGGCTGATTAATCTTCATTGGTGATATGACGTGGCAGTTTCTGCCAACAAAGGATTTTCAAATACATATTAAGTCTTATGCACTTTCATCTATTTGATGTTTATCTGTACCAAAACATTTGCTCACAAGAAAAATGGGTGGGTTTAGACAACAGGTGATGTCTTCTGAACTGTGTATCAGATCCAGATGAAAATTCCATTCATCCATCCATTCATCCACCCACCCATCCAAGCACCCACCCCTCCATCCATCCGTTCATCCATCCACTCACTCATCCATCCAATAAGAGCTTCTGACACGGTGTAGTGTCGCAGAAGCCCAGTAGGTGGTGATAGTGAGCGTTCGGTCTCGAACTCCACTCAGAAGAAGCAGAAGTCACTATGGCGGCTGGGAGCAGTTACTCAGCTGCGGTGTAAACATTGTAAACACTGGTGTTTTCTCTGGTCTCTGCTTGTGTGTTCTGCTGTGTCCTGTAAGCGCTGTGCTGGGACACAGGGCTGTTTGGAGTGTGTGTGTGTTTGAGCGCTGAAATGAGTGATGTTGTGGAGAAAACCCTCACCGCGCTGCCCGCTCTGCTGGCGCTGGAGCCTCAGCCTGGCCACGGCAAGCTCTCCTCCACCTCCAGACTCGGGCTCTTAATCAGGAGCATCACTCAGCTCACATCCAGACATGTGAGTACGAGCCCAGACAGCGCCTGCTCTCACTGCTCTGCAGCCTGTTCAGTCACTGTGTCTGTTTTTAGGAGGAGGAGAAGCTCATCACTCAAGAGCTCTCTGCTATTAAAGATCAGGTTTCATCACCTAACACGACCATGGTGAGTCTGAGTCCACTCTGTCCACCTCTCTGCTGTGGTAGTGCACAAAATGCTGACAGTCACTCAGTTTCCCCTTCCCTTCTTTCTGCTTTACAGCTTTTAGACTGAACTTACAGATCCTGTTAAGAAACTCAGCAAGTAAACATTAGAGGCTGATGGATGTGAGGAGTCAGGGGACATTTCTGAAAATGTGAAGGCATCAACTCAGGGTTTCTCAACCTGTGGGCCTTGAAGCACTCTCTAGTGACCTGCAGGCCCATCCTAGGGCAGGCGGTAGTCCGTAGTGGGCCACACATGCTACTTTAGATCATAAGTCTGTCTAAAAACAAAAAATATGAAAGAACAACATAAAAAAACCGAAAGATCCGCCATGATCAAACTTAAAACATCTATATAAGCATAAGACAAATGCACGATTAATAACATTAACTGTGTAACAAGGCAAATTAAACATTCAGTTTGAGACAACGCAGACAAGGCCAGCTGATGCAGACAAAAAGTACAACCCAGAGTTCATCACATGGGATGTGACCGCATAAGCATATTGTTGACACAGGTACTGACAGACAGACTTTTCGCCAGATGTTTTGCATTATAATTTGTGTTTGGATGTCTTGTGGCCCTTTATACATTCTAGTTGTAAACAGGTGAGCTGTGAGGTGGGAAAGGTTGAGAACCCCTGCATTACATGAGCAATGTATCCTGTTCTATTGTTTGTTTTAACTGACACCAGCCCTGCATTGTGTTACTGTATATTCAGAGACAGATGAGGGAGCTCATGGTGAGAGCAATGTACTGTGAGATGCTTGGATATGAAGCAGACTTTGTGTACATCCATGCCATCAAACTAGCTCAACAAGGCACAGTACTTGAGAAAAGAGTTGGTATGTACACAAGGATGTTGTTAACAGCATGTTGCTTCATTACAAACTCTAATCCAAGGTTGCCCGATCCTTGTCCTGGAAATCTGCTGGACTGAAAAATTAAGGTCCAACGCATAATCAAGATCTGGATCCAGAGTATTAGCGCAGAGGCACCTGTTATTGTCTGGGGCAAAAAGTACCTCATTTTAGGCCACTGGGGGTAACCGTTTGTTCCCTTTGCTTCCTTAGTCAATTGATTCAAGTAAATTGGGAATTCCTTGGAATTTCCACCAGTTGATTGGTGAAAGGAGAGATGTGAATTGAACAAGACCCTGAAGTGGCCAATATTTGGATCACCCAATGATAGACCTGCTGCTAGATAAACTGTGATGGGAGGCAGATCACCAGGACCAGGATTTAGCACCCTTGCTGTAGTTAGTATTCCATAATTATGTCCTTTTTCCATCAATTGCAGGTTACCTCGCAGTGTCATTGTTTCTAAATGAGAACCATGAACTGCTTTTGCTACTTGTTAATACAGTATTGAAGGTGTGTTAAATTACATTCATTGCATTTCCTCATCCTCTCAACACCTCACAAAAATGTGTTTTCAAACTTCAAAATATGTCATTTTCAGGATCTTCAAAGCACCAACCTCATTGAGGTTTGCATGGCTCTGACCGTTGTTAGTCAGATATTTCCCAAAGACATGATACCAGCTATTCTACCACTAGTAGAGGATAAGCTGTCACATCCAAAGTAAGTTTGAGAAATAAGTGTTGTAGTAATCATGTGATCAACCCCCCTAACCATTTCCCTTTTGATATTCTCTAAAGAGCCATGTGTTCCACTCTGTTCTAGGGAAATCATAAGGAGAAAAGCCGTGCTTGCCTTGTACAAGTTCTACCTGATCGCTCCAAATCAAGTTCAGCATATTCATGGCAAATTCCGGAAGGCCTTGTGTGACAAAGACCCTGGCGTCATGACCTCATCCTTACACATCTACCTACAGTTGATAAAGGTTACTCTCTTCATACTGGACTCAATATTGCTTTTAAAACTTGATATTTATTTTAGGAGTCATATATTAAATCTGTCATATTTGATATCTCTTGTCTTCAGGAGAGCCCAGCCAGTTATAAGGATCTGACAGGCAGCTTTGTGACCATCCTGAGGCAAGTGGTTGGAGGGAAGCTGCCACTGGACTTTAATTACCACAGTGTGCCAGCTCCATGGCTCCAGATCCAGCTGCTCCGCATTCTTTCACTGCTTGGGAGAGAAGACCAGAGGTACTTGTGTAACTGTGCCAAGCAAAGATGGAGAAGTACTCCATAATCCAAATATGCTGATCCATATTCTAGATTTACTGATCATCACTTTAGTCAGGCTGCTGTTGTTCTTCAGTTGCGTTTTCGGAGCTGAACTTGATGTTTCATCACAGTCTTTGCTCTCTGCAGCACCAGTGACCTAATGTATGAAGTCTTGGATGAATCCCTGCGGAGAGCAGAAATGAACCACAATATTACTTACGGTGAGTCACTTGAAATGTGAAGGTGTGTAAAAATAATGAATCCTGTGTCTGATTTTGACCATTTTATATTTCTAGCTATTCTGTATGAGTGTGTCAAGGCTATATACACAATACACCCCAAAGCTGAACTGCTGGAAAAGGCTGCAAGATGCATTGGAAACTTTGTGCTGTCTCCGAAGATCAACCTTAAATACCTGGGTAAAGATGCTACCTAACATCTAATCTTCTCATGAATTGATACCGGTCCAAACAAAACTGTTTGATTTATATAAAGTGAAGCTGCTCTTTCTCTCTCTGAATGGTTTAGGTTTGAAAGCTCTGACATATGTTGTTCAGCATGATGCCAACCTTGCTCTGCAGCACCAGATGACTATTATAGAATGTTTGGATCACTCAGACCTCATCATTAAGAGAGAGGTGAGGGAGCCCTGTCTGCTTGGCTTGGGGACATACCAAGTCACAAACAGGCCCTGTTCCTTTGGGTTATTATAAATCAATACATGTATGCTTTTATTCTGATCAATTACATAATTGAAAAATACTTACATACTCAACTAGCAATAAAGGAATTTCTTAGATTCCATTTACAGATTGTTTTTTGAAATGACACGTCTCTCTGTCTCTCTCTGTCTCTCTCTCTCTGTGTTTCCATCTCTGTGTCTCTCAGACCTTAGAGCTCCTCTTCAGGATCACTAATGCCCAGAATGTCACTGTGATTGTGGAAAAAATGTTGGGCTTCCTGCAGTTGTGTAACGATGACTACACCATTATTGATCTTGTTGGGAAAGTGGCAGATTTGGCTGAAAAATATCCTTTGAATTTTTTGAACATCAATTACATGTTATAATTATTTTACATAGTGCAGGTATATATGTGTAGTTATGTATTATGTATCTGAATGCTACCTATAGGACCATAAATGTATTGTATGTCATAAATGACTCCTATGAATCTGATATCATTTATTTTCCTATTAAACCTCTGCACATATGCCCCAGACAATGAGTGGTTTATTCAGACTATGAATATGGTTTTCTCTCTTGGTGGCGATCTTATGCAGCCCGACATTCCCAGCAACTTCCTTAGACTGCTTTCTGAGGGTAAGGTTTGTGCATAGTATCACAGAGCATAGAGATTTGTATCAACCTGAAAAATAAAATTGTGTTTTAATTTTTTAATCTATCATATTTCATCTTCACCTTCCATCATAGCAACTGAAAATGCTGAGCCAGATAAACAGTGGTTTATTTTTTGTGTGTGTCAGGCTCAGATAATGAAGATGATGACAGGCAGCTGAAGATGTATGCAGTGGATTCATATCTGACTCTGTTAAAGGGTGACTGCTCTCATCTTCCCCAACGCTTCCTACAGGTCATCAGCTGGGTGAGTATACCTATGCACTGCAGTACAGTCTTTCATCATGGTTACACATTGCTTCCTCTTTAGCTGCACTGAAATAAATAATCTGTAGTTAGACAGCTTTAGAGTTTTAAACCATTTCCAGTTTTATTTTTGTCAATTGATTGAATGACATTGGCATGTGACAACTGCAGAGGTTTCACTCTGTCTACATAATTGTTATAACCTATACATGTACATTGACTTCTGTGTACCTCTTTACACCACCCAGTGGATTTGAAATTACTTAATTATTAATTATTATTATTTATAATGCTTGGATTAAAATCCTTCTGAAGTTTGGAACTCATGGACATACCCAACTGCTGAGTTTCCACAGTTGGCTCAGCACTTCATGCTACAACATCTCGACAGTCCTGGAACCTATGCTAGAGTTCTGTTTGTGGACTTCAGCTTGGCATTTCACATGGTAATGCTGCAGGTCTCAGATTCCATGTGTCGGTGGATTGTGGATTTTCTGACAGGAGACAGTAGGTGTGGCTTGGAAAATGGACCTTCGGTTTTGGTGTACCACATGGTTGTGCGCTCTCACCCTTTCTCTTTAGTCTCTACACCAATGACTGTGACTCCAAGGAAATCACTGTGAATATCCTAAAGTCTGCAGATGATACCACCGCAGTGGGCCTCATAAGCAATGGTGATGAGTCTGCCTACAGATAAGCTGCTGCTCAACACAGTAAAGAGCTGATATCAATGGCTCCATGGTTTCAAGTTCTTAGGTACCACCATATCCAGAAACCTGAAGTGGGGGGGAACATGGTCTTGGCAGTCAGGAAAGCCCAACAAAGAATGTTCTTCCTGAGACAACTGAAGAAATTCAAACTGCCAAAGATGATCCAGTTCTACACAGCACTCTCGAGTTTTGTTTTAGTTCATCTTCCATTAACATCTGGTTTGGTTTGGTTCTGTAACATACTTCTACTTTTACTATGTATATACACAGTATCGCCATATACATACTACCAGCTCTTTATTATATTCTTTTTCATTTTTATGTTTATTGTATTGTACGTTTTATCTAGTGCAATGTTTGTAAACAGTCTGTGTGCATCTTGCATGTCATACATGTTTGCAAAATAAAGAGATTCTGATTCTAATTGAGGGGATTTTCAGGCTATCACTGCAGCTGCCTTCAGTTGTTGCTTGTTTTGGGTCTTTTGCCTTCAGTTTTGTCTTCATAAAATGAAAAGTTTGCTCTGTTGTGTGAGGTCAGGTGACTGAACTTTCCATGTCTGTGCTTTAAGAAATTCTTTGATTGATTTCATGTTGTGTTTGGGTCATTATCAGTCTGTACCGTAAAATACTATCTTATCAGTTTTGCAGTTTTTAATTGAATCTGAATAGAACACACAAGAATTCTTTCAGTAGCCACATCTATAAACACTATTGACCCAGTTCCATTGGCAGCTGTACAAGTTCATGCCTTAGAAGTGCCTCCACCATGTTTGACAGGTCATGTGTAATGCTTCAGATCCTCAACCTATCCTTTCCTTTGCCGTACTGCAGTTAATCTTGGTTTCATCTGCACCTTAATTTGTCATGAAATAAAGAGGAAACAGGCCACATGAAAACTACTTTGTCCAGTTACTTTTGTGCCTGTGAAAATAGAGGGACTACTTAAAAGTCATCAAGAATTTTTTAAACCCCTTTATTTCAAGCTTTATGTAGATTGATTAATTTCAGATTCAGTTGGTGTACTGAGGCAAAATTGTCACTTTATAAATACTTATGGACCTGACTGTGTATTAGCTATATATATCTAATATGTTCTTAATTAATTTGTCTATATATTTCCTCAGGTGCTGGGAGAGTACTCCTGCTTGATTGAGGATATTGACCAACGGGAGGTCATCGGGCTATTGAAAAAGCTGCTGGAGCAGAGAGGAGTGAGTTCAGAGACCAGAAGCTGGGTGTTGTCTGCCCTTACCAAGCTGTGCGTGGGCCCAGCGTATGTGGATCTGGCACTAGAACTGGCTGAGAGCCTTTCCTCCTCTCTAGATACTGTTCTCCGCCAACAGGCCCATGAGCTGCGCCTCCTCAGCCAGGACTCCCAGCTCCATGCTCGGGTACTGCCGCGTCCAGCCCCTTGGGATGGTCTGGAGGTGATTTTACCTAGTTTATTACACAACATCCTGTTGATCAGAGATGTAAATAATCACAAAATGATTTAGGTCACTTTAAACAGTAGTTAATTTTGTGTGTGTGTGTGTGTGGTGTGGTGTGTGTGTGTGTGTGTGTGTGTGTGTGTGTGTGTGTTGGCAGGTGGACTCCTCTCTCTCCTTCCTGGATGGGTTTGTGTCTGATGCTCTAGCAGCAGGTGCTGCTCCATATAAACCACCTCACCAGAGACAGGAGGAGAGTCAACAGAGAGGTAGTCATGTGACATAATTATAGTTGAATTACTTTACTATTTGTAAAACACGTGTTTTCCTCCCTGTTCTAGCTGCTTTGCTTCAAGTTATTTTAAATGTATTTTTTTGTAGTTATTTCTGATGGTGTTGCTGTCCTCACGTTACAAGAGATTGTAGTTTTTAGCCTAGCACCTGCCCACCTCACCAGCTTCCAACAGCCTCTACTCTTCTGAGAACATTGTTGTATGGGATTACTGTTGGCCTCTTCCTCTGTGTCTCATTAGCGCTGAATTTGGAGCCGTATGGACTGTCTTTGCCAGTGAGTTTGTCATCCTGCCCTCTTACAGACAGACAGTCTCCTACTCTGTTTTCCGTGGGTTCCAGCCTCTCTGGTAACAGCACTGATCTGTCCCACAGAACAGGGTGAGTTATTCACAGACAGTCTCCTTGGATACACAACATATCTCATCTCACAGTGAAAAGAAGTCATCATTGTGTATTGTTTTATGTGATATATACTTCTGCATTACATTACTGTTATTTTTATTTCAGGTGATTTATTTCTGCAGTTTGTCTGTTTGTGATGAAAGTGGTTTGTGTTTGCAGTGCAAATACACTGATGTTGGAGGGTGTAAAGAGAGTTTGGGGGAAGGAAGGGTACCTACCTCAAAAAGAGCCTTCAGAAACCCAACCCTCGGTAGAGGAGCTTAGTGATGCAGTTCAATCTTCTGACCAGCAAGTGGCACCAGAAACCTCATGGCCCCAGCCTGAAGCTCAGCCAGAGCCAGAGCCTCTACAGCTGGATCAGCAGAAACAGCACCTGGCTTCATCACTGTTTGTTGGGTTGGGCTCTCAGAACTCCATGTCTTTGGTGAGTTTGTTATTGGAAACATGTTTGCAAAACATAATGGTGAATGAAAAGTAGAACAAGAACCAAATTAGAGGTTTAAATGTTGCTGAAATTGTTTTAATTAGATAGAACAAATTAAGGATGAGCAATACAGTTAAAATATAATACCATGATACAGATGTCACAATATTTTCTAAATCAACTGAGCACTAAATATGCTAGTGTTCCTCACTCTGACTATATTCTAAGCTTCATAACACAGGATCAGGAGTAACCTACTCAAACCAAGCTTCGAGTTTCTTGTTAACTAAACAAAGGTGTATCTGGTTTCTTATTGCTACTCTCTCTCTGTCAGTTGGGGAAAACTGAAGTTGCAGTGCCACGATTTAGAAGAAAGGCCCGGCAGCACGAATCAGCCTCATCATCATCAGGCGCAAGCGAAATTTCTTCCAACTCCTCCCATTCCAACCACAGCATGGCAGACAGCTTTCTCTATGGTGGCCTGCTAGAAGAGGAGCCAGCTACGCCCATACAAAGCTCGTACCATACCCTAAAGCCAACCACAGCCAATGGTAGCCATGATGGCAAGCAGCAGAACCATCCAGCCAGTGACATTGCTGCCAATGAAGGTTGTGCCACTGGCAGTGTGAAAGAGGATAAACAGACCAGCTCATCTCAAATCTTAGGAAGTGATATGGTGATTGTGAGACCCAGCAAACTAGCAGAAGATGCCATAGTGCCACCGCAAAACAGCAGCAGGCCTCTTACATCCACATCGTCCCACAGTTCTGACTATATGGTTTTACAGTTACCTTCTGAACTGCAAGGACTGCCACACACTGACATCATTAATTTGTCCTCTGACTCGCAACTGTCTGTGTCTTGCTGCCGTGTCTACACAGAAGATGCTCTGCTACTCGTGCTCCTCCTCTCCAACCCCACAGACACAGCGCTCCTCAATGTAACAGTGGAGCTCAGATGTGAGGAGCTGGAGGTATGTATGAGAATTGTGAAATAGATTGTATACTTTCTTTTAGCTGCGGGGCTGTTTATTAGCAAAGACTTTGAGATTACAGTACGTGTCGTGTTACTGGGGATACGACATCATAAAATCAGAGTTCACTTTTCAAATAATCAGATCTGAAGAGTAGAACACTGCTATCTAGTGGTCAGGGTTTAAACACAACACAAAATGAACAAGTGTCAGCCACCAATCTCTGAATTTAACTATTAACATCAACATGTAAGGGTGTAAGAAAGTATCAATGTACTTGAGTATTGTGATATGACATTTTGTGATACTGTATTGATTTTCAAAAACAGAGTATACATCTTTAATGAACACTTTAAACACGACTCGTGCACGTTGCAGCGGTTTCAGTTCAGAGTAATTAAAGACACGATACACATATCAAAACAAACGGAACTTACCCTGTCTACCTGTCTTCCACTATTGTGTAATTCAACTTGGAAAATGGCTAAAGTTCTCTTTGAAAAAACATGCACGCTGAAGGCATAGAGAAGGAGGCAAGGTTTTGACCTCACAACCACAGCTTTTGAATTCAAATTTTACTATAATAGTAGTAATTGGTTTGGACTGCAGTATTTACTGTAATTAATTGTAAATCACCATTAAATTGTCAGTGCCATTAATAGGAAAAAAAGCTCATCAAATTGCATTTTCAGCCAAAATACTAGATTATATTTTGAGTTGAGTTTTGAGTGTTTATAGCTCTCAATAGTAATGAGCCAAAAAATACAAGAATAAAGTAAAATCACTTATTGAATGTGTAATATGACTGAAATTCTTTTTTTTTCTCCATAAATGTCCATTTTATACAGTTCTGTTGTTACTGATGAAGCAGTATCTTTCCACGATTCTTGTAAAGTGTGTGAAAATCACTGCCAGAATGTGCATTTTGGTAGCACATCACTTACAGTACACAGCAGAAAATGGACTACATGCTCAGTTGGTTCATGCCAGTGTTCATATAGTAGGCAAAACAGTTCAAACACTGGGACTACAGAAATTGTAAGCTTTCATACTATGCTGTAAAATAATAACACACTAAAAGCACATATCTCTGTGTTACCATCTTAACAGCCCATTCCTGCAGGTTGCAGATAGACAACAGAAGAGAAGAAAGAAATGAAACTGTATCAGACGTATTTTACTGATACCGCATTCATTAAAATATGCCTGGATTAGCTGCAGTATAGTAAAGGAAATTGTTTTATGGCCTTTCATTTTGAGGTGACAGAACAATCAAAATAGAATAAATATGCTTATCCTTATATATATATATTTGTACATCTGTTTGTTCGAGACAACCAGTAATGAGTAACAAATAGGAAAAGTAAACACAGTGTCCTTAATGCTGCTTTCACCTTTTATCCCCAAAAGACAGCAAGTCTAAGAGGAAATGTGGTGGAGTGTCTGGACGGCAGGAATTCATCAGTGTGTCGCTACAATCTGCTGATGCAGAGACCTCAGACTCAGGTGGCCTTCACTGGATTTGTCTCCTATCAAACACAGCCTGCACACACACACACCCTGCCCTTCTCTGGCAAGCTCTCTACAGCTGATTTTATCAGGTATTGACTGCAGTGACCAGAGCTTTGCCTGAAATTAGCCAAATGTCAGATTATATTTAACATGTGATTGATCTTTCTGTATGTGTTTTATATGTTTTATTTACACTTTTTTGAAAAGGTCAGATACATAGAGTGGATGTAGAGTAAAGCAGGTTGGAATTGATGTTTAAATTTGTGTGCACATCTGCATGGCATTTACCCACAGGCCCTTGGTGGTAAGCACAGAGGAATATGGCAAAATGTGGTTGTCCTTCTCCAATGATGTGAAGCAGAACCTGACACTCTTGACCAATGCTGCAGATCCTTTCCTTGCCACCATCAATGCTCTGAAAGACAGCCTCCAGCTACATATAGTAGACATTATTGGTAAGAACAATTGCACTCCTTCCAAGCATGATTAACATTTATTTCAAAGTATTAGATTTTAGCTTTAGCTTTTTTAGCTTATTATCTGTTTACACAGTCAATCAGAGAGCTTACAGGTGCTAGGATGATATCTAGCAGGCTTAATATTTGAGTCTATTAATATGAATATCAGATCACATAGTGTGGAAAGTATTGTGACCTTGTGACTGGCAGTGAGTGCAGCGATTAGTAGGTGAGGGGGGAAAGGGAGAAGATTCATGATCACGTAGAAGTACTTACTGCATCACATGATAAGTATCACATGATTGTTTTGCAATACTGTATTAATTCTCAAAAACAGAATACTTTACAGAGATTAATGGCAGTTAATGGCTAATTGAGACAGTGGTCCTGGTTCTGCTAGATAGCAGAGTTGAACTCTGTCTAAAGATCTCACTGTTCTGACTGTATACATGCAAACGTTAAACTCATTTTATGTATATGATGTGGTGTTTTAATCATTTATCCCAATATATTTCATTATAACCCCTGTATTGAAATAAATATCGTAATTGACTTTGAAAAAAGTAACATTTCTTCTAGTTAAAAGACACTTTTGTTACCAGGCTACTTACAGAATTGGTTATTTATATGTTCTTGTGTACATATTGTATATGTATGTAGTGGAATTCACTTAAGCTTCCTCTCCCCTCAGGGTCTGAGGGTATTATGGCCTGTTGTCTGCTCCATGGTGCCCCATGTCTGATGCACTGTCGCATGCATGGTACATCTCTGGCTGTATGGTTGCGCTCTCCTCTGCCTTCTCTCTCAGACTGTCTGCTGCACCACTGCAAGAGAGTGCTGCAAGAACACTTAAGCGTCTAAAACCTGATGATTCATTGATCTGCTGCAGTGTCTTACAATTTTACTTCTGCCAAGGATTTGACCTCTTAGCTACTGAGCTGAAGTCAGGAGCCTGTCCATGGAGCTGATGCAGACTGTGAAGTCTTATAATGTCAGACTGAAGCAATATTTATGTACTCTCCCTCTCTAATGCACTGCTTTATTGTCTGAATAATTTTTGCTGGGCTACAGTGTTGACACATAACCGATTATCTGTGTATCAAATATATATATATTTATTGATTTTTATAGTTTTTAACTTCTTTATGCCTTTTCCTTTACTCTTCATGTTTTATTGCCTGCCATTGATATGACATACTGTGTTGATATGATTGATATGACTTACCAGTGTTTATTTTTGATACTCTTTTATTTTCAGCAGTATTTCAAAGGCTGTGCATTCTTTTGAAGCTGTTGAGAAGCTGTTGAGCTTGAACTATTTTACAGAACCCTAAAAACCATAGACAAAGCCTGTAAAAAGATGTAAGTTATATGAGCACCATCAAACAAAAAGTAGAGCTATTATGAAATACATCAACAAAGTGTGAAAGTAAACACACTTACTATATTATGAAAATTTACAATGATACTCACTGGAACTTAACATGTTATTGTGCAATCATCTGAAAGTAGCAATCAGCATTATTCACATCCATCTGTTGAACACCTTTAGATTTTATTGATCAAATTATTTGAAATGAATTGGCTATTCATTTCCATGTTCTTATGTTTACAGCCCAATTATTTATATTTATATTTAAACACATCATTTCCTGTAAGTTATATATGGGAAATATGTGGCCCCTGACAAAAGCCCTCATTTTTGGGAGCCCCTTGAAAAAAAAAATAAATTATATAATGGGTAAGGGAACCTCCTCCCTTCAAACTCACCTAAGATTTGTTTTCTCAATTTAATCAACTTTGGTGCCCTCTACAGGGGGGAGTTGGTAAAGTGCTTTCTTGAGATAATTATCATTAATCAGTTTTCTCAAGAAATTTATTTCATGATAATTATTTATTTATCCTGATTAAATTTCAGGAGAATAACTATTTTTTTTCAGAAATAATTATCTCATTATTTGAGAAGAAAAATGTTAGGTCAGTTTCCTGTTATTAAAAAAAAAGTCATTTTTTCAGGGGCTCAGCAGGGGGCACAAATTACTTCCTTCAACATTGAGAATCATGTATTAGACCTGAAACGAATACATGGCAATGTTATGAAGGTTCTAGAATAAACAATTTGTCAATGTTTACTATCAAAAAACAAATGTGTGTTGAGATGAGAAGTGACATAATGCCCTGATAAATGACACTACTTTTAGCTTTGTCTTCTATTTAACTGGGAGGTCATCTCAGTGCAAACTGCTGCTCCTAGGCTGGCTGTTTGGTGTCGTGTTGGTTGAGTGCAGTGCGGGGTATGAATCTCATGGTCAGACTGTCTGGGTTCTCCTCCACGGGCTGCTGAGAAAGGTTGTTGTTCTGACGGATGGTGCTAACTGTACAACCTGGTCGAGGGCACATAGTGTACCGTGACAGCAGTGCCACCAGGATGGCCTTCATCATCACCATGGCAATATGCTTCCCCACACATGAGCGTGGGCCACAGCCAAATGGCTGGTAGAAGCGACTCGGCACCTGTGAGGAGCAGAGAGGATTCTGTAGTTATGTTTGGGATGGGATTAGTGCAGGGAAGTGTTCACAGCTTTCCCTAAGTACATATTGACTCCTGTTACCAAAGCATAGGAGGAACATTGCATGTACTCACTTTTTTTCTGATTTACACTGTCACAAAACACAATAATACTCTGCTCCTGTCAATTATGTGTACAATTCTTTGTTGGTGTATTGTGACTGACAGTGGTTTGATAAGAGGAGTAGGGTTATAACAGCTACACACTTTCCCAGCTCTTTAAATGGTTCATCAAGTGTTTGTTTAGGGAAGGTAAAGGTCCATTATAGGACCATGACAATACAAATGCTTCAGTGGATGCTTGCCTGAAGCAAAAAAGCAAGAAGTAGATGGTCATATACACACTGTTAAAAATATGCAACCACAACCATGTTTGTTGTGAAGACATGAGTGTGAAGAACCTTTATATTGGTCAAAGTGTTACATCAAGTGAAGGTTCTTCAAACCTTTAAACCGTTCATCACACTCGCACGTCTCTTTACGAACATGGTTCTTTGTGGAGCCATACATGGCATCACTCAAAACTTTATTTATGAAACTGTACATATCAAAGAATCCCTTTAGTGCTGATTTCCCGGCAGCTTTTTGTCATTATACTTGAAAGAAGGTGCCAGTATGAAAACATCCTATTGGTCTTTCATTTAAAGGCCATGACATAAGCGTTCTCTGTCTATGAAAGCCTGTGGGAGTTGATGTTTTCTGATATGTGTCTCCAAATGGAGATGATTGATGAATTGATTTTTTTAATTAAATTTACTGTAATATTACCATTTCCACTCACATTGCTCTCAAAGTTCTCCATACTGAATTCATTGGCCTTAGGGAAGAACTCAGTCTTATGCATGCGTCCAATGTTTAAAATGATGTTTGTGCCTTTAGCTACTCTGTAGCCTTCAATGTAGTCTTCTTCCAGCGATCGCCTCATGATGAAGTCCACCACAGGATGGAAGCGCATGGACTCCTTCATAAAATTCTCCATCACCTTTAACTCTGGCAGGTCAGCTGTCTCCAACTCCCGCTCACCTGAAGGCACAGGTATAGATTGCATTTTTTTAAATTAAATTATTCAAAGGCCCCTGTTGTTGTATATTAGGAAGTGTTCTGTAGGTTGAACATGTTTACATAATTTGACATCAATGAATACACATTTCTGAATTCATTTTTGTATATATATATATATATATATATATATATATATATATATATATGGGGAGTGAAAGTTTATTTCTGGAAAAATAAATACAGGATGAACCAAAAAAGTGAGTGTAAAATGTGACAAAAACAGGCTGTTAGCAGGCTGTGTTCATCTGATAGTGTAAGATCACAAACATATTGTCTGCTTCCCAGAGAATCAGAAAAAAATCAGGATAGTTTGCTTCTTTTCACATGATGTGACATGAGCAGGGACGATGGTCCGGCTCACAAACAGTGCTAACAAGGCAGGGAGTTGCATGCATATGCCAGGCTAGGGATTCTGGATGAGGGCTGTAGTGGCACGGCAGCATTGTTTACTGTCAGCCACAAGCAATGATGGCTAAGTTATCTGCCTAATGTTATGATATTAGGTAGCACATTACGTAAAATCACTCGTTATTTCATCAGGTGAACCAACAGTCATCCTGAACAAAGGAGAATGGAAGCAGTGCTAAATATGTGTAGTAGCACTGTTTGGGGGAAAAGGTCATTCTATTCAACATGTTCCAAAAACAGCAATCGGATTACAAATGCATTATAAAAATGATGATTGGCTGCGGGATTAAATTAAAGCCACAAATGTTTCATTCACACTCTGAACTGTCGGTTTCTGAGAAGCTGACTGGATGGTTGAGTCCCAACTAGGACTCGCATCAGAAGTCTTTAAAGACCTTCATTTCATAAGGCATGTTTGTGCCTTATGAAATAAAGTTCCGTGTCAGCTGCTGAACAAGGTGGTGAAGGTCTCCTGCTGCATTCATTCTTTTCTATGAACTATAATATATTTTGTCTAAACAAATCTTGTTGAAAGATGTTATGTATGACAGTCAGATTGTTACTTGAACAGGATTCATTTAAGTTTAGATATTGCAGATTAGTATTCACCTCCCCAGCCTTGTTCATTCTAATTGGTTAAAACACACTGCCTCAAACTCACACAGTGTGTATTCCATAATATTTCCTACGCAAAAATTGGCCTTCACTTCAGGCCTGTTATACAATGAGAGCATTACCTATTACAGACTTCATCTCCTGCACCATTTGCTCCTCCACGTCCGGACTCTGCTTCAGAAGCATCAACATGAAGAACATGGTTATGGACAGAGTGTCAGGGGCTGCAATTACCATCTCCAGCACACACTGCCTTACATCATCCATTGACAGTTCTCCATGGTCCTGTAGGTGGGACACACGTAAAAGATTATATTAATAGTCATAACAACATTGGATCTTCAAAATAGCAACTTTACAGAAGAAGCAAAAAAAAAATAATAACACTTGCTGTGGAAACCAAAGGAGTTTTTGATATTACAAACCTGAGCAAATAGCAGCTGTGTTGCAAAATCGGGCTCATCCAGCTTTTCCATGGCATTGATCACTTTACGTTTTTGTTCCACAAGTTTTCCCATCTCCTCCTGGAGCTCCTTTCTACAAGAAGGCAGGTTCTCTGATAAATAAACAGCCTTCAAACCAAGACAACAAATGCAAGAGTTTTAGAGTTCACTAACGCAGAGTGCTGATATTTTCTGTACACCCAGTCCAGTTTGAAGAACATCTCTGGTTGGATGAGGACTGTTTGCCAGGTTTGGAAGTATTTGTGGATTTTCTGCAGCAGCTCTTGCTCTGCTCAAAAAGAGAAGAATCAGTGAAAACAAAAAGTCAAATCAGTACAATACTATACAGCCTGGAGGCACTGTCCAGTCAGTTGTGTCTATCTGAGAAGGTTGTGAGCTCTGTGACATTTTAAGGCTTTTTAGTGGAAGTTCTTGGTTAAAATGAAAACAGAAACAGACCAACCATTGATATTCACTCCCAGGAAGAGTCTGTTGGAGATGTCCACCACAATACAGCGCAGCAAGTTTAGAACATTTACATGGCCAGAGGAGTCAGTAAAATCACACAGGACATTAAGGTGCTTGTTGCTGGCACTCAGACAAATACCCACTGTCCTCTGGAGACCAGGGCCAGTTAAAGCTGTACCACATAAGAGATGTATGAGAGGTGTGTTAGTATAAACACTCATTTGTGATCAGATGTTATTGTTTGTAGCTATATGGCGTTTCTATCAATGAGATTACCTTTGACAAAGTATGCACGCACTCTTTTCCAATGCAGGATGTTGCTGTTGAAGATAATACCTTGCTCGTCCATGCCTATGCACTGGAGTCCAGTCTTACTCCCAAATCTCGCAACATAGTTGCTGCTTTTTAGAACATGGTACACAGCAGAGGCCCTGAAGCGCAGACACAATCCCAAAAGAGATGTTTACAGGTAAATTCTGATCATACATTTGGTAATGTTTGAAGCTTTGTTAAGAAATTAGATACTGAACATAAAAACGTAATGTAAATTTACTAAAAATAAATGGCTTTTATTCTGGGCCAGTGTAGTGATAAACACCAAGAACTTATACATGGTTACACATAAATATAACAGTTTAAATAAAAGTACACGGTTACACATGAAGTAACAGACAATAATATTTTTTCTTCTGTTTAAGGCAGCTCACTTGCTTAGAATGATTGTCTCCTCTCCCTGGATCCAAACCCGAGTCATATGGCCATATTTCTCATTGTAGTAATTGGAGGCTGTGCCAATACCTGTCCACAGAAACCTACCATAGGTCAAAATAGGGCCAAAACCCAGTAACCATGAGGGACCTAGGAAAGACAGTGGAACTGGTAAGCTATAATGCATGCTATCTGTGATCCATGCTGTAAGTGTGTAACAGAATTGGTCTGGAATTCTATACTGACTTGTACTGAACAAATCAACAGACATGCAAGATCTCACCTGGCACAGTAGATTTGAAGTTTCTTTTGTAGGATGCTTTGTAGGTTAAAAGGAGCAGAAAAAATAATAGTAGTAATGACGCAGTGACCCCCAGTCCTGTCGGCTCCAGAGCAGATTTGATGCTGGCCAGACTCTGTAGCTCCATTATAGTTTTTACTGCATATGAACTTGAACTTCTTGTCTTCAATCAAATGAGGACCTCTTGATAAAGCACCAGGTGAATGAATGAAGTGAAGTTAGGTTTCTGTCATTAACGTCTCTGTGATCTTCAGAGCCTGGTTTCTCCCCTACTTGTATTCTACTGTCCAATATGAAAACACTCTACCTTGACACCAGATGGTATGATCCTTGGGAAGAAGGAGGATTTGAAGAAATTTGGCAGCTTGTCATCCAATTTAAAGAGCCCTTCAAATCAGAGTCCTTCAAATCGTGACCTTGGATGTCTTGTTTCTGTCTAAAGGGTTTGATGTTGATATTAATAAAACAGCAGATGTCTTTACAGTTACACTAAACGTTAAACACCTAAATATGCAGGACTTGCCAACATTCTGCTAAATTTGAGGCTAGCCAGTAGGTAATAAACAAGACCAAGCTATCAGAAGGTCATGGGTTCTAATCCCCAGACTGTCTGGGCACTCCTAGTCCATGCCTATACACAAGGTAACCACCTCCCTTACAATGCTCCAGGCAGTGCTGCTCTGCTGACTGCACTGTTCTGCTTCCACTGTGAGTATTATTAGCCAGAAGAATAATTAAATTCCACAACAAAGTAAATCTTAATAAGCAATAGAATTTTAGAAGTTCCAATCAATTGACTCTCATCCACTTCAATCAGTTCCACAAACTGATTGCATGTGATTCTAAACCCTTTGTTATGATCTGAATCAAAGCTATAGGCTAAGGACAGTAAATACAGTCACTTCATTGTTCATCTGTTATTACCTGCAAATCGACGAGTTCTCTGCAGACTCTGCGTCTTCACGAGTTTCGTGTCTCACACCACGCTTCAGAAGGTAGACTGCCTGATGTTTGTGTGTTCTCCTCATTTTAAAGCTGATCGCTTTTACATCACATCTCTTCAAGTTTGGAAAAAAGTCTTGAAGCCCTTTTCAGTGCACCAGTTGCTTAGTTACAGCTCGTACTTTGGTTGGCAGAAGCCATTTAAAGCCCAGCACATTTTGCCTAAGTGGACCAGTGCTGAACAAATCAGCTGTAATGAACTTGCTAAGCAGAGGCAATTCACTACAAGAGAAATGGACATGTAGCAGGGTGTTAGTTAGTTAGGTCTGTCATTCATGCGTGACACTGCTGTTTTTGAGGTGATTCATTCACCTCTGTCTTTGCTCCAAAGCCTCTCTAATCCATCATCTGAAAAGGCTTTTGAGGAAGCAGGTCAAGATGACCCAGCAGCACAATGAGTGAATGAAGCTTTTATCTTTTAAGGAACTGAAAAGCCAGAGAACCAGTTGCTGTACAGATTTTTCCAAGGCACAGAAGTTCATTTATCATCCATTTCCTGCAATTCCTCTCAAAGCATCTGAATCAAAACCATCAACTTGGACTGTAAGCAAGCATTGTGTCATTGTGATTATGTGCATCTTGGAGATGTGCTCATGTATTATGGAGAATTGGCATTCTATTAATTAGAATATCTAAAGCAGTTCTATTGTTTAAACACCAAAATTCTACAGACAGCCAGCTTCAAAAGATTGTGAACTCAGTATTGTGAGTGTCCAGTGTCTGTGAGGAATAATGTTAAGTCATTCTGCTGTACAGTATGCTCACTGTATACTTTATTACAACTTACTCTCACCACCCACAGTACAGTACAGCTGTTCCCATCATATATCCCATCTTGCAATGCTGAAGAAACAATACAGTGTTCCTAGGGCAGAGAAGGTTAAAGACCTTGCTCAGGGACCTGACAGTGGGAGTTTAGCAGGTATCAAACCCACATCCCTGGGATCAATAAATCTGTGACCGTCACCACTACCCCCCCAGCACACTAAAAACAGAGGTACAGTGTAAGTACTGTTTTGTTTTTTTACTGTTTCATTGCTAAATGTACTCCCAAATGTACAACATTAGACTTCTGGTACAAGCTTTGTACTTTTTACAAAATCTATACTTAATTTTCTTGTGTGTGAAATAATTAAAAACTCAAAATTAAATATTCTGTATGAGGTAGAGGAGTGAGGTAGAGGAGTGAGGAGGAGATTAGAATGGGGGTGGAGCAGAGTAGGGGTGCAGAGACGTCTGGAAGATTGAAGCTGAATATTATTTGATATAAACAATATCAATATTTTGCTGTTTATATCCTGATATTGATATAAATTTGATAAATCACCCAGTCCTAATTTGACATAGTGTATTTTTGATTTTCATTAAATATATTATTCCCTGTTCCTATCTGATTCAACTAATCAGCTCAATGACAATAAGAATTCCTTGATGGTGTGTTACAGCAGGCAATTCTATAAAATGTGCAGGACAGGGCTTCCTACAGGACCAGGGTTCCCAAAAGAGTATGTCTGTTTTTGGTTTGATTGTTTTTTTTTTTTTTGTATTTATGAAAGTCATTTGAAAATAAAAAGTGTATTTCTTTGGTTGGAAATTAGCTGAATTCAACTGTTGACTCACCAAAAACCTGCATCCACAAAACAGCAGTTTTACAGGAGAATGAACAAACTTAACTCTTAACGGAAATCAAAAGTTTTAATTAATTTTGGTCTGTAGTTTCTCTTGTGCCGTTCATCATCACAATTTAAAACATCGTAAACCAATCCCAGAATCAAATTGTTAGTGAAAATATGCAAATGGGCTATATGTTTTTTTTGTATCATATATGAGTTGTATGATATTAAATTGTATGAGTGTATTAAATTGTATTAAATACATTATATGACATTCTCAGTTCATTTAAACTCAAATATAGCAGTAGCAAAATGTTTATTTTTACATGCTGTAATGGATTCATTTTAGTTCACTGAACACATCATATTCTCCACATTCCAGATATAAGCTCTTCCTGCCCATCAGTAAGACCCTCTTAAATGGTCCTGGTAAACCTACAGTGCATCAGTATATAGTAACATTCAATGTCAAATATATATTACATATTACATCCTTATGTGCAATTTGAAATGGCTCCTTTTATGACTGGATTCAGTAGTCTTATCTCATGGACACCCCATCATAGTGCTAAATAGTGCCCTGCTATGAAAAGCTATGAATCATAATGTAGGTGCTTCATCTCATGGTAATGGAGAAAGCTCATCTGTTGTGAGATAAGGCATGTATGATTTTTAGGTATTGATTTTGCAATTAGAGGCTAAAGGGTACTTGTCTGGGGCTGCGCACAGCTCATACACCCTGCAATGCCATAAAACATAAACAAAGACTCACAGTGGCAGGTTGCTAGAACAACCGCCATTACACCTGTGTCAGGTCCAAGTCCAGATTCATAAATCATAACTGGGATATTTATTACCCTCTGACTGTCCCTATCTTCATAACACATACCTGTGGCTGTAATAATTCACCAACGTGTGTTTGCATCTCCATCCAAAACCCTTCTAGTCTGTTATTAAACTGTATTCTATTTACAGTTTAAACTATACAAAAATATACTAAACAGTTACATCAAATACATATGACTGCAAACCTATTAACAATTAATCTTTGACTCCAACATGAGTATGCTTAACAGGTGCAACACTGATTTGATGAGTGTTTGCTGATAGTTCCCCCTCCATTTAGAAGGCTACAAGTCTGAAGTCAGGCCTTCATCATCCCCTGACTCTGAGTCTGTGCCCCTTCGCTGTGCAGACCTGTTTGCATCTATAATGCGTTCCTCCTCCTCCTCATCCTCGTCCTCATCCTCCTCCTCATCATCATCATCATCATCATCATCATCAACATCGTCATCGTGGTCGAAATCCCTTTCTCCACTGTCTGGAATGATGACCACTTCCTCCTTGACACTGGGTTCGATGTCCTGTTTAAACCACACTGCTTTGTAGCCGTCCTCCATGCGCCGTTCCTTAGTGAGAATGGGCTTCACCTCCTTCTCACTGTCAGTGTTGTCTGAGGGGCTCAAACTGCTGGAGTCTGTTGGAGGAGAGCTGCTCTGACCCTCCGTGGCTGGTGCACTACTCACTGAATTTTCTGGCATACTGCGCTTCAGACCTTGCCTCAGAGGTAGGGGCAACTCTGCCGCCTCCTTGGAGTTCAAGCTGCTCTTGTCTTTGTCGTCCTCAAAGCCATCATTGGTGTACTGCACACCATCTTTAGGTCCAGCCGAGCCTCCACTCAACTGCAGGCATCAGTGAGAGCACAAATATAAGAAACTTGATCAGTGCTGTTCAACGTTTCATTTACTTTTCACAATTGGAAGACCAATGTTTTCAATGATATGAACCCGATTTCAGTACAGAGACATGTAAAAGGATTTTAATATGATACTATAACAAAATATATATTTCAAGTAATGGAGAAAAACAAAAGCTTGTAGTTGCATCCACCACAGGGGTGCCCAAGTGTTTTTGCTTGTGAGGCCAAAGCACAGAAAGAGAAAACAATAAAACAATATAATAATAAAATATTATTTTATGATATTCCATATATCAATGAGCCTATGCATTAGGTGCTAATAGTAGTCTGTGTGGTATCTATGTGTTGTGAGATATTCCTCATAAGTATCATGAAACAATTCAGGGATTTGTACCACAGTAGTGCTTTATTGACCTTATTGCCTTGATTGCCCAATACCATGACATCAGCTTTAACTTTATCGCTCTTCAGACCAGTAGCAAGGAGTATAAGCAAGTTTATTTATCTGATTGGGTGACGGGGTGGAGGGCCAAATCAAATGTTCTCATTATCCAACTTTAACACAAGAGTCATGTTTTGGACAACCATGGTACAAAATAGCCAAAATTAACACACAACCAGCTATCAGACTGTGTTTTCAACCATTACACTGGTGTAGCCCTTAAAGTGAATTCATCATTGATCTCCTAAGAAATGTTTCCATTTGTTAAACCACAAACAGCTTACCGTGCTACGAAAGATGCTGGCCTCAGACAACTTCTTCCAATCTGAATCGTTGCGTTTGAGGCGGTACACCAGCAGGCCAATAATGACCAGGCAGAGGAGAAGCACAACAGCCAGACTGGCCCCCAGAGCCGTCATATCTTCTGTCCTGAAGTCACCTACTGGGCCAGGTAGTCCTTCTGAAAGAAGGTTACGGACAGAGACTCTAAGGCTTTTTCACAATAGTTAGATTAGTAAGAGTAAGAGAGGAAGACACAATTTGACATTGACTCAACTGATTGGTTGGTGAAATTTCACTGATTGGTTGGTAAAAACCTACCCCAGAGGCACCAAATAGTGCAGTGTAGTTTGATACGCATAAAGCAGCAAAACTCAAGCATGCAGTAATAGGAGGCACACCATTGCACAGTTGAATTGATTTGGTTGGACCCACAGAAAACCCATGCTCCACGGTATTTAATTTTGTGTTATACTCCGAGAATAACAAATCAATGTTCCATAAACATAAGACAACGTGCGTGTGGGCTAGTGTATCTGCATGCATGAGCATGAATGTATGTTAATGTGAATATACCTGTTTGAAGACTGGAAGTAGTGCTCAGGAATGTGCTATTTGTATCTGAATTGGAGGTGGCCTGTGTTGTAACCATTTCTGTAGTACTAGAAGTACCTGTAGTCATGTTTGTAGTTATGTTAGCATTTGTGACTGTTTCTGATGTTATATTTGGGCTTGTAATCATGTCTGGGGTTGTGGTGGGCATATCCGTAGTGGTGGCAGGGACTCCTAGAGAAAGAGGAGCAATACTCATGAAGTCTTTTTCCATCTGGCCGATTCACGTTGTACAAGTGGTAGAATACAACAGGTACACTGATCAGCCATAACATTAATACCATCCTTTAAAGCATGGACTCCACAGGATATAGTGAGCATTGTATTTTTCAGTAGTTTGTGCGACAGTAGTTCTTCTGAGGGATCAGACCAGATGGGCTAGTCTTCACCTACATGCATCACTGAGCCTGGGACGCCCATGATCCTGTCCAAAGGTGCACTTTGATAGATACTGACAAGTGCTTACTGGGAACACTGACCCAGTTATCTAACTATTATAAAGTGGACCTTCTCTTAGTGGCTCAGATTCAACTTCAAGGACTGACTGTTCACTTGCTGCCTGATCTATACTGTATATCCCACCCCATTATAATCAGATAATCAGTTATTCTCGTCCTTTTACATCAGTGGATTATGACTGAGTATGTAGAAATATTTCTTCAGGACTGTAATCACCATGTTACCATCTCATTGCAGACTAGTACTCATTTTTTAATTGGCTGAAGAGAAGACCTGCCCACAAATTACCAGCAATATCCCAATCCAAAAAGCAAGCATTTCTACACCATTATTGTAAATCCCCACACTGATGTGCTGATAGGGCTGGACTGGTTAATGGACACTCTGGATTATCTCGTTTATAGAGTAGCAAAGTAATCAAGTTGTTTTCTTGGTTTCTATTAAGGCTGTAATTGCAGGCAGTTTTAGAGAGGGGAGGTAATAAGGATGAGATGATAACCAGCATGTGATCTTCATTTGTTCTCACCTGGAGTAATTTCCACAGACAGAGAGGCTGTGCTGGATTCACCATTGGTTCTGTCAACTACACGCATCTATGATAAAAATAGGCCCATTTGATCAGCTTTAGAAGAGGTTAGAGGAAAAAACTATATTTTGATAGGAGCTCTGAATTTTAGCTGAAAGACTCAAGACTCATGCAAGTCCTAATAACAGTCAGGGTTTTCTTCAACAATAGATAGACAGCAGGCTAACAGGCTTCTTTAATGAAATGTACAGCTAGACTTCAGTTATTCACTAAATTCACTTTATATAGAAAAAAAAACAAAACTTTGTTAATACATTTTACAGTTAGGCTTCAGTATCTGCTTAAACATATCAAGTAAACAACACTGGTAGATAGATCATTAATAGGCTAACAGGCCTCGTAAATAATCTTAAAGTCTTTATTTCTTCCCTGCAACATATAAAGTTACCAACATTTGTAAACGGCTACCTGACATAACTAATAAGCTAACAGGCTTCTCCAATAATATTTAAGTTAGTCTGATACAAGAAATAAGATTTCTAAACGTGTAACAGAGGTTAAAGTGAAATCATGCAGTTTAAAATAAAATTCCTAACTTACTTGTAATTCAATTGTGCCTGAAGTAAGTGATTGTGTCATGAGTATGAAGCCCTCTGGAGATATTCTGAAGTCCTTGGTACCTTGAACTTCAAATGCAATGTTTGGATTTATTCCCTAAAAATCAAAACAAGACAAAAACATACAAACAACCAAAAAATCCTTTAAAATCACCATAAGCTTTTTGCTGAATGCTGAAAGTTTTGCAAACTCATTTACAAATATTGATTCACAAATGATTATACCTAAGCAGACTGTTCTTCATTGTACTGGTTTAAAGTGTGTGATACATCATTAAATGGACACCTATTTAGTGTCCACAGTGGGTTTGTGCTATGTAAGTACAAACCGGAAAATCTGCATTTATTTAAAGACTAATGAAACTTACATCTGCAAAGTCTTTGTCTGTGGCATGAACTTGCAAGGGTTTGTTACTGTCCTTGCTTTCCAGCACCAGACTGCCCACATCTGCGTCTTCAGAGATGAAGCCCTCATAAGAGGATTTGACAAATTGTGGTGGGTGCTTGCTTTTGCTGACCACTTGTAGTGTGATGGTCGTGGTGGCAAACATGTCAGGAGTTAGCCCCTCATAGGCCTGCAGAAAGTTTAAAAGCTGGTTAGACCGTTTGATATGAATATACATGAAGACAAAGTTTGGAATCAGTGTATTTTTATATGGAAACTGCAGACAATTTTATCCCTTGATATGTTAACTTTATGTGAATAAATAAAGCCTAACTGGAAATATATTTGGAGGGACATTTTAGCCAGTTAGTCAATTTATAAAGATTTGCTTGCAGATAAAGGTATGAAATTATTGTAATGTATTAGGACAGTGTGTCTTCAGCCTTTAGAGAGTTATAGAATTACAAGTTTTAAAGTTTTAAAATGGTTATAACAAACCTAAAATCCAAAATAAGATGTACAGTATATATATTATTCCCAAAACCTCTACATGTTTAAGCAATATGTATAAAATTTCTTATTGCATATAAAACAAAACATATGAGTAATTTCAGACTTTTGAATGGTACTGTAATAACGATCGAGTGTTTTTAGGCAGCATCTGAAAGAAAAAGATGTTTAATAAATATTGCATATTCTTACCATGACAGTCAGTACAATTGGTCCTGCCACATCCACTGGTTTCTGCATTGTGATGTTTCCACTTGTTACATCAATGCTGAATATACCATCCTCATGTCCTATTCAGAGTCAAAAATGGATTGTCAATCCTTTCAACAGATTCTGGCTCGAGCACAAGGATACTCTGTTCACATTTTAATTATGCTGAGAACATCTCATTTGGTCACAATATAACAAAACAAACAAACAAAACAATATCAGATCTTCTGTCTAACCTGCAAGGAAATTGTAATTGATTGCTTCATTTCTGCCTTTGTCTCCATCAATGGCATACACTGGACCAGGTGTCAGAGTCAAAGCACCAGTCTGCCATTATAAAAGAGAAGAAACCTGTCATTCATGAACCTTGAGAAGTTGAACTGAAGAAAGTGAATGCTGAAATGCTATATTTCAATAGGAATGCTTTAAAAGTTCCATAAATCCACAAGGATCTTTAGAGGTCTTGTAAAGTGAGCCGTTCTGGTGGCATGTGGCAGCACATTTGTCTTAATGTTTTGGCTCATTGGCATATGTAAAAAATTACATTACATTACATTACATACACTACGAAAACAACACTGCATCAAAATCATTTCAAAGGAGATTCAGAGAATTTGGTTTATTACATAAACCCTTTAAGGAATTGCTTCAGTAGGTATTTGTCTAAAGACATGGACAGAGATGAGGTACATACTGCTTGCTCTGTTAGATTGACTATCCCTTGGTATCCAGAGTTCAGGCAGATTTTGGTGGTGCCAATAGCTGTCTCTGTACAAGGCTGGAACCACGGTGGTCGGTTATTGATGTCAATGATAGTGACTGTAATGGTAGTTGTGTCGTTATGAGAAGGTGTCACTGGTGGCGAAAAAGCAGTATCCTGAAATTTCACCAACAAGAACATAGTCAGAGAGTCTTTTGGCCACATGTGTACTACAAAAAAACATGTCATGTTGATTGACTATTATGGTACCAGTTTCAGTGCACTGGGCTGACTTCAAAACTGTTCCTGTGATGCATAGAAGCGGCTTCATTTGAAACATTCTACTGCTTGATATCTGCATATGTGGAATTTATGTGAAAAATACACACTCCTCACATTATGCAGAAAATATTGGATCAAATATGTACCTGAACATAGAGAATCATATTGACTTCTTGTGTTGTGTCATAATCCAGAACCTTCTTCACCAGAATATCTGGGTTGACATTTGTCTGCAGCCCAAATTCGTCCTGAGAGAGAGAGATGATGGGTATAGAGAGAAAGTCTTCTTAGGCACAGTTTAAATTGTGATATTATGGCTACAACAGATACTGAATGGTGAATGTTTCCTTCCTGGTTAAATGGTCCTCTGTGGCTGAAATGTTTATGTAAATGATTATTAATAGAACCATTTTAATAGAACCCTTTAAACTGTGAGAATATGAGATCCATATTGTTTTCTAGGCTTCAAATGTCAGGATCAGAGTAACCTACATACACGATACACATATCATTACAAACTATAAGAGTTAAAATGTTAAAGGAGCCTTCCAGTGCATGTTTACTGCCCTGCCCACAAGTACACACTCAAGCTGCATGCAGACTCTGACTGATCAGTGAGAAGGGGTGGGGTTAATGACATCACTGACTCACATATTGGGTTATAGAAGAAAATGGGGGCTGTTTGCTCTATTTCTTTGGTCACACGGTCTACAAATTTTAGAATAAAAGTCACGAGAAAGGATATTACTGATACACACAAAAGTAATACAATAAAAAGGACATTCAGGTTGTTTTCCATTTTATTTGGACCACTGTCAATTATATTGAAGAAATTATTTTTTATAAATATTCTTGTCTAATCACTGCAAAAACATTCCACTGTTTTCAGCTCACTAGTACTCTGATCAATTTCCAACAGTAAATTGCAATTTAGTCCATTTTTTTTATCAAAATATGGTCGAATTCATACAAATATTTAAATTCTGTTCATTTTTAAGTCTCAAATGATGAAAGATTTGAGTAGCCTATCTGGTATGTGTGGCTGTCTCCTATAAATACTTTTCAAATTCTTTGGTGAATAAAAGTACATCAAACTACAAAAACATCCCACATAATTGGCCTGGTGTTTAAATCTAATAAAGGATTTCCAACACAGAGGAGAAACCTTTAATCAGGAAAGAACCATTTAAGCATTCAAGTGGTTCTGCCTGTATTAAAGAAACTCAGAAAAGCATGTTTTAAGAATGCAGGTGTATTATTAAAATCCATTTAGGAGAATTACCATAGGAGAGTTGAGTCTGTAGTACAGTATGTCTTTGTCAGCGTCAGTTGCTTCAATTCTTCCAATAATTGTATCAATTGCTGATAGCTAAAAACAAACACACCAATTTTCAGTGAACATTAATTTATTATATATATATATGAATGAATTGTTTCTCAAGAAATGTGAGCAGTGACATATTTACCTCCTCTACTCTGAGGTTATAGTGTCTTTGTGCAAACACTGGAGGATTGTCATTAATGTTTATCACAGTAACAAAAATGCGTAAAGGTGGCTGAAAAGAGACATTGTTAGCTTACAACCAAGAAAATCTTTCACATGAGCTTACACTACTACCTTTCTTTAACACAAGGAAACTTATTAGATCAGGCTTACCGGGGTTATTCCTGGTGTGCTGCAATCTATTTCAACTACAAAAGTGGAATCAGGGAGAGTCTGAGGCAAACACATTAAAAAACATACAGAGAGAAGATAAGTTTTATTCACAAAAAAGATTTTAATATCTGGCTCCATTATTTAGCAGTGTTTTAATTGTTCAAAGTTATTAAAAGTTAGTTTTTTACTGGAAAGCTGGTATCTGTTTGGCTGTAAATTACAAACAACAGGTGAAACTGTGAAAAGGGATATTTACCTCATAGTCCAGAACTTTGACAGCCACGAGGTCAGTGCCAATTAGACCAAAAGCTTCATGGGGGTTTGTTTTGATGGCAATATTCACCCCATCCTGAACAGTTATTTGGGCAACAATTTGCCCCACAGTATTGTTCTCATTAAACAGCACAAAGTTGTTTGGGGTTGAGCAGACTGTAGCAGAGAGGAACAGTGAATAAAATAAAATGATATCAGTGTCAGTCCCTTTTATTTACCAGTGCATGAATTGTACAGTGTACAAAATACAGTGACTTTGTAAAGAAGCCTGCCTCCTCAGTAATCAGATTTATCTGGATTACAGATGGTGCTTTGATATTTTGCGTCATACATTAACATGAAATCTGACTCTGAATGTTCATTCATTTAAAGTGATATTCTATTATGAAACAAAGCATAAGCATAAGTATTCAAATGCAGTAATATGGAAGCTCCCAGGTTTCCCAAATGACATATACTACCTAATATACTATTAATAGTCTTGCTGTAGGCCCCTGTTTGTACATTATTAAAAAGACCAGTAGTAAGACTGTAGAGTCCAAAGAGCATTGTAATAAAACCTAAGAGGAAGTTTTAAACATGTACAAGACAGAGAAAGGCAGTGAGCACTTCGGGATTCATTATAAGGAAATGTGACCTGTATCAAACCACCCACAGGAGAGGTTGAAAAACGGAAGGCTTATAGTCTCATATTCCAGATCTCGACTGCTTTCAGGGAAAAAGTATAAAAAGGAGATTGGTGCTCAATAGTTGCCATGAAAATTTTCTTAGGCCCCACCAGCCGCTCTTAAAATTGCTTGTCATTTCTTTGTGTAGTGCATTTCGTTAGACTTAGATTTAAAATTAGAAACCCATCATTACAACTGAAGTCAACCACCACAACTAACCCATCCATATTTGGAACAATTGGAATGAATACATCTGAACTAAGGATTTTAACCTTCCTGTTGTGTTCTGATCAAATTTGACTGATTCATGATTTTTCTCTTTGAAAGATATAATCTTATATATCATATAATCAGATTATCACAGTTTGTGTGTACAGGCGATCTGAACACTAAATAAATGTGGATTATTTAATTTTTGGTGGTGTCTGTTTCTGGGTTGCTGATCAAACATGAAGTTTCAGTGTAGCACAGATTTTGTAATGATATTTTCCCATAGCAGTTAGTAGGGTGCAAAGGTTTGTGTGCCCTTCTAATGTGCTGATGATACAAATACACCAGCAACACCTAACCACATCGGTTACCACATAAACCCCTTGACAACATGCAAACAATCACCTGAGACAACATACCAACCACCAGGGATACAATAACCACTGACTAGCTTCCACATAGCAACATTCATCAACCACTCTGCAACTCCATTACAACCAATTAAGCTGTGCAATGACTCGGGAAATGTACCTTACTAGTTTTGACATTACTTTTGTAATATGGTTCAGTTTTATGTGTCATTTTGTGTCCATGTCCTAACTTTACTAATAGAATAATTCAGGTTAGTTTTGACAAGGAGCACAAAAGATATTATATTGTGCTACTGCTTAAACATGTAATGTTTTCAAAAGATATGTTCATATTTACACAAAGCAGTGTGTAAATATGCTTTGTGTAAATCTTTCATCTCGGTATATCATTGCTGTCCAATGAAAAATATCTCCATAATGGTAACTTTTTAGGAGAATGCAAAAATACTCTTAACTTTGAATGGAAGTGAATGTAAGATACATTGTAATGTAAGAGTAATTAACAGTAATTTTAGAGCATTTCTATTGGTCTATTCATCTAGTGTACAAAACTGGAGATACGTGGTTTTCATTGGACAGTAATGATATGTTATAGTCAAAATAATTCATACAGTATGTTTGTTTTTACTCAAAACCAGGTGGTGTGGATCAGCTAGGCGTCCTAGCCATAAATAGCAAATAGACGTTCAGGACTTGTCATGTTTACATGAACTTAAATTGATATAAAGATCTATTGCAACATTAATTGATATTTGTATTTTTATGGATTTCTGATGACCAATAATGGGGCACAACAGGAGGGTAAATGCATACAAAGGTGCTTATAATGATTCAGCACCTTTTTCAACAGTATTCTGTTCCATTTTTTTAAAGATCTGCCAACACATAATTAACTTTGAAAAATAAATTGGTTTATTAAAGCAATAGCTGGAACAATCTAAATAAGTGTTATTTTTAATGGTAGGGTTGAAACATGCGTTTGCATGTTAAAAATCGTAGAAAAAGATATCAAAAATTTGATATCTCTACCGTATCATAGCAATCGAGTTCAACAGACTTGGTCTAAAGTAAAGATAAATTTCTGCCATAAGAAACTTTGTAAACACAGTGTAATCCAGTATTTGTCTCATTGTTTTAGCATTTATGAAAAAACCTCATACTTAAGTTATTGTGATTTGAAATAGTTACAACTTTCCAGACATTTCAGTTTCAAAAACATTTAAATGACCATACTCATACTCTCTATAAGCCACTCTTCCATCTTTAAGCAAATATAAATGAACAAAACACCCTTTAGAATGCATTGCACATGCAGCACTTACTTTGACCAGAAGCATTGATGGAGAACACAACTAGGAGAAAGAGAACAGTTCTGAGTGAGAAATTAGAGAGATGTTTTAGATCCATTGGTCTATGTTTCGTGAGACGGTGCTAGTAAGAATATGGAGCATCAAGAGTTCTACACTCTTTCAGCTTCTTCTTCCTACAACACGTTTACAGTGCTGTCAGATAAGAGAGAAAACAGCAAGCTTCAGGCCCAACCTTTGAGATGGGAGCTTATCAGCTCTTTACTCTCTATAAAAGCTATTCATGGTGGACTTTTCCCCCACATAAATGCTTGGCTATGTGGAGAGTTGATGTAATTGTTATTGGACAAATCCTGAGCACACAGACATAAGCATCTGTTTAATTCAGTCTTTAGCTGAAGGCACAGGCACTGCTGTCATCATATCCTGAGAATAAGGAAATTGAAATGGTGTGTGCCATGTTTCAGATTCATTTTAACATTCTAGTGGGTAAGTAGATGGCACTCTCTCCTCACATCATGCCCAGTGTGATGCTGGCTGGCACAGGTGTCTATTAGCCATTGAATCAGCTCTGAGAACCTGAAAGTGGCCGTTTGAAAAGAGGCAGTGTCTGGCTTCACATGTATTTGAAGAAGCATATGCTTGTCTTCACCCTCCTTGTGTCAGGAACATTGGACATGATAAAGAGAGAGTCCTAATGGGTTTGGGTAATTGGCACATCCAAATTGTTGTCCAAATCCTGCTTTACCTAGAGTGTCTCTACTCCCAAGGAAAGTCTTTGTACAAGTTTATGGATCATTACAATTATTATTTGATTGCATTCAGTGACAACTATATTGCTATATTGAAAAGCTTCTGGACTCCTCTTCTAATCCATGATGACGTCACAGAGCTGGTGGATTTTAGACACCTTAAATTCCTCCACCTTCTTCCCCACAGGTGCTCAATTATGTTTGGTCTGGAGACATACTTGGCCACTTGGCCAACATTTACCTTCAGCTTCATCAGAAAGGCAGTTTTCTTGGATGTGTATTTAGGGTCTTTATCATGTTAGAAAACTGCCACGAGGCCCAGTTTCCAAAGGGAGGGGATCAGGCTCTGCTTCAGAATGTCTAGAATGTCTCAATGAACCACAGCTCCCCAGTGATGGCAGCACTCATGCAACCCCAGATCATGATGCTACCACCACCATACTTGACACCATGTAGACTGTTGCTACTCCTCACCAAGGTGCCGCCAATTCTGATCCTGATGCAGTGTGTGAAGAATGGTCTGGACACTGACAGGCTGACCTCCCACTTTTTCAATCTCTGCAGCAATGCTGGCATTTTGAAACCAACCTCTGAATATGATGCTGAATAGGTGGACTCGCCTTCTTTCTTTGATCCTGGTGAGGCCTGTTCAGAGTGGAACCTGTCCTGCAAAACCCCTGTATGACCTTGGACACCATGCAGTATCTAAGTTACAGGGTGCAATCTTCTTATAGCCTAGGCCATCTTTGTGGAGAGCATCAATTCCTTTTCTCACATCCTCAGAGAGTTCACGTTGAATACCCAGTAGCCACTATGGGAGAATTGTACCCAAAGCAGCAAATTTAGACATTAGACATTATTGGCTGTGTTGAGCTATTGTCAGTTGTCTATACTGCTATACATGCTTTACATTGACCACTCTAAGTTAGAGCCAAGGTCATTTCTATAGGGTTGTCCCAAAAAAAGATATGATAAAATATTTGCTGAAATGTGAGGGGTGTTGTCAATTTTGTGAGATACTGTATAGTGTATTTTGTATCAGGCACTTTACATTGAATCAACATTTCATAAAGAGTGGATCATTTTTTCTATTAAAAATGACTTATTTGTAAGAGTAAAGCCATTAAATTCACATTGATTCATTAAATGTAGAAAGATAGATTTTACTGTCACTCAAGCATATTTTTCATTGCCCTAATTAGGAATGTTATTGAAGCCCTGTGGCACATGAGCTATCTCAAGTTTTTATTATCAAAGCATTATTTACGAAAGCACATCATGAGACTGTATGAATACCATCAGTCTTTTTGAAAAAAGAAAGGTTTATTTCCAAATACACAACAGTTAATCGCTTTTCATTATCAATCTCCATCTCTTTTCCATAATAATTGATTTACTGAGTCCAGTCTTCACATAAAGCCGTGTACTGCAGATGGGTTGAGCATGTCATTGGTACATGCTAGTGCACATGTATTGCTTCATCAGTGTGTTCACTCGCTCTGTGTCTCCAGGGAGGCCACTGTGAAAAACAGCATAGGAGTCAAACACCACTACTTTCAGAAAACCCCGTACTTTCAGAGAACACACTGAGCACAGTAGAGAATGCTCAAACAAAAAAGTGTCTACAGCTAAGAAAAGAACGTGGCAATACACATTCAACACAATCTCACCCCTTCCAGTGAGTTAAGCAGAAAGTTCTGAATATACAGATGAGCACATGCTGCAGATTTCTCAGCACCCTAACTCGTCAGCTCACCTCTTCTTGCTGTTCTGCATGCGGCGGAGAAAGGAACAGAGGGAGGAGAGCTTGGCTTTGGACTTTAGAAGCTCGGCATATCTGCTGGTGAATTCAAGGTCACCCAGCTGTCTGATATGCAGCTCTGACCTTCTACTCCTGCACACAAAATTTCAATCCAGTGAATTTGTGCTTCTGCATCTTTGTATTACAAATCATTTGATTTTACAAAAACATCAACTTTAACATACATATAGGCCCTCTGCATTTAACCCATCCACACAGTCAAACACACATACACACTAGTGAATTCACGCACTAGAAGGCAGTGAGCACACATGTCCTGAGTGGGGCGGGCAGTCCTATCCACAGCACAGTTGTGTTCTTTCTCAAGTTGAACAGGGTAAATATTTTCCTTTAGGGGACCCTATAAGTCATTAAATAAAACATTGTTTTCTTGTTTTACACCATTTGAAAACAGCAGCTGTACAATGGATGGATTAAAATGGTCCAAAATTCCTTTTTTTTTTCTTTCAACCAAGTAAGTTTTTGTTTATTTTAGTTTACTCAAAGTGATAGAGTCAGTAGTAGTAGATCACTGACACAACACATAACATGAAAAACACCTCATTCTGTGAGTTGGGTAAAGAAAGAAAACCCACCCTCTGTCTTCTACAGCATGGTCATCTTCCTCTGAACTGTCTTCCAGAAACAAACATCTTCTGTTGGAGTGATTGTCCATACTTATGAAGCTGTCGTCATCCTCCACATCCCTTCATGGAAAACACAGCACCGATTGCTTATGTTCACACCACACAGACAACCATTGGCTTTCAATCACTTACATATAAAGGGCAGTCCAGTGATTCGATTTTAAAGGTTATATTTATATTAGATGTTATCGTACTGAAATCTTTGTATTTGAGGCTGTTTTCAGATTTAACCACAATTGCCATCTTAATTGTAGAGATGTGTATTTTAAAATAAATTATGGGATATAAAAAAAATAATGTAAAATTACTTTAAACGAAGTAAAAATGTTATCTTGGTGATAACATTAAAAGGTTTTGTGTTTCAAATTTGTCTTACATTTGATTAACACAAAAAGAATCTTGTGGAAAAAACACTGTCATCCCAACAAATCAAACAAAGCTGTGATCTCAGGATAACATAAATATAATTCATTCATTTTCTTTCTGCATTTCTATAGATAAACATTTGGAGGTCTTGCCAGTCTCTCATGAGGTGGTGCACAGGAGATCTACCATTTTCATATGGGTAAATGTCAGAAAAAGACCAAAACCCAAGAGTAAGGACAGAAAATAAACCAGAGATACTGAAAAGGTAGAGAGACATACTGAATTAGTGAACAGCCCTACCTGCCCACAGCTGGGAATGCAGCAGTGTACTGGACGAGAATCACTGACAGCAGGATAACCTGCATCAAACTCAGGAGACAAGGCATGACCACCTTCAAGAGACAAGAATCAGTTACAGAATAGCTTAATATAAGGTTCTGGAGAAATAGGATCACAACAGTGCTGGCTTTCACTCTATGGAAGAAGTTCACTTGTGGAACTTCTCAAGTTTCTCGACTTAAGCAGATGGCAAAAGCCATCCAACTCACCTTGAGGACAGTCCACTTGCTGTGATGCACTTGGAGTGGAAGAACAATTGTGCTGGCCCATGGGCACAAGGTGCTTTTTGTATCCCATAAATTATTGACCGAGGAAAAAGAGATGGCAGGTACTGATGTCAGATGAGGTTCACATCCTCTACATCCAGGCCTTTATGACAGTGCTATTTACATTACACATTTTGCCTATTTACCATGAATTTCACCCTGCTGGGGGTTACAGGTAGGTCTGTGTGCTCTCGCTAATAAAGTTAAACATCGTTAACCTGCCTCACTTCCTTAATTGGTTGTTATTACTTTACAGCCCAATTAGTTGTGAATGAAATCACCAAGAAATCAATGTGAGGAAACTGAATGTTTGGTTGACTGTGAAACACTGGCAATGTGAACACAAAAGTTATCAATTAGCCTTCCCTACTGTGCCACGTCCAGAGATTGGAAAGGCCAAGTCACTTGATAGAAGATGGAACAGCTTTTCCATGTTATGTGCCAGAGCATCGATTGTATCTGCTGGGAGGAGTAACCCGACCCAGTGAAGCACATCAGGATCATTAACCACTCTGTTTCCCTCTCTCACACACAATGTTTTTGTTGTGATGACCAGAACAGTGATTCAAGTGATTCATGACATTTTTCCACTTTTAAAATATTCCATTCAATAACATAATATATTGTACAGCTTTGTGTCCATATGATTGATACATTATTTTGGTTTGTTTGTTTGTTTGTTTTTATTGTTTTCCCCAATTTGGAAGTGCCAATTCCCCAACCCCGCTAGGAATCTTCCTCTGTCACATAGGATGCTTCTGACACTAGGAGGGTGAGGGCCAGCACATGCTTCCTCTGATACATGGGAAGTCAACCACTGCCTCTGTGTGTTCTGCCACCATTTTGCATCATTGATGGGCAGCCAACACGCCCTGAGGAAAGTGTGGTCCCCAGCTAGATACAATGGCTAACAGACCCCTGTGAGTTGGGGTGAGAGCAACATCTACCCACCCAGAGAGAGCATGGTCAATTATTGCTCTCTCAGACTCCAGCTGCTGATGGCAAGCAGCATGATCCAGGATGTGAACCTGCAATCCTCAGTGGTAGCGCGTTAGAGCCACTCAGAGCCATGAAATATATTATGTTATAATGTGCAGTATCGGTTCACACACTCTATTCTAATCCTAATTCAAAATATCAAAATGTGGATGTTTGGATGTTATCTTTTGTTCATACAATTCATAGTCAGGCTCCATAGGGGTTGGTGGTGTAATTGCAATAGTCATATGATGGTATAGTCATATGATGGTATAGTCATGTGATGGTTTTTCACTCACCCTTACACCTGTGTAATGTGATGTGACAATAAATGTTATTTTATTTTGACTTGATTTGATTGAAAAGTCAAGCAAATACAGTAATTACAATACACAATGGCCAACAGGGGGCAGTCTTCACCTGAACTCTGAGGCTAAGGTACTCTGAGAGAATAGTCTACCTTCAAATCCTCTGAAGACTGTCAGAATCAGAAAAATATGACAAATCACATATAAACATGTGTACAAGTACCTGTAACAGGTACTCTTCTAAAGTACCGAGTACCTTATAGAGCCTAGTGCCAGGTGTGGCCTAGAGGAGTAATACGCCATTGAGCTGGAACAATGGTTCTCCATCCAGTTAGGCATGTGGCAGTCACTAATGCTGTTGTGACTGAATGAAATCAATTCTTCAATTGCTCCAAAATCTTGTAAAAAGCTTTCCCTCAAAAGTCGAGACAGTTCCTCCAACAAAAGCAGTCCATTATGAACAAAATAATGAATGAGCAAGAGTCCCAATACTTTTGTCCATTTAGTGTAGAATTAGTCTCTTAGTGATTTGTATTGTCTTTGCAAATGTACAAATAAAAAATAAACATATTATTAAAAATATTATTTTCCATGTTGGTGCAGTGTGTGTGTGTGTGTGTGTGTGTGTGTGTGTGTGTGTGTGTGTGTGTGTGTGTGTGTGTTTGTGTTCTGCATCATCTACTATGCCATCAGAGTTACTTGATGCTTTGGTAATCTGCATCTCTATGATCTATGGTAATGGGAAAATAATACCCAAATAAAGAACTCTTACTCCACTGAGGTTATTGAGAGCATCAGTCCCATTCCAGTGCTCACTGGAATGTGTGTGTGTGTGTGTGTGTGTGTGTGTGTGTGTGTGTGTGTGTGTGTGTGTGTGTGTGTGTGTGTGTGTGCTGGCCTGCAGAGTAACTACAGTTCAGATGAGAGTAGAAGTGTTTGTGTCTGTGGCTCTGGCAGTTTGGACAGATATCACAATAATACACTATTAGTGGAGCTAAACTGAGGTTAGCGAACTGGAAAAGGCTCCAGTAATTACAACAGAAGCTTGATTTAAATTGCTGTGCATGTCACACACTACTCAGAATGAAGGACAGGCAGTAATACAGAGCCCCAAAACTAGCATCTGTCCAGCACTGCTCTGATTGGCATAGCTGAAGTCAGAGACTGGAAGGACAGATCGATTACACATACACGCTTGAGCCCACCCTGACAGGCAGGATAAGTCTGGCTGCATGGCTGAATGCTGAGGAATAGAGTTTGATCCAGTGAGCACTCTGTCAGGTGGACATTTGGGGATTTTTCTATGCTATTTTGCAATGATTGGCATTGAATTACTGGTTTAGTGATGTGATTGTATAGATGTATAGGTGGTGGTAAGTGACATAATCAAGATCTATTGGTCCCAACATGAAGAAATTAATATTAGAGTGAATAATAATAATAATAATAATAATAATAATAATAATAATAATAATAATTGGTTAGGTTCGGATAGGTTATGATAGGTTTAAGTTAAGGTTAGGGTTAGGTTAGATTAAGTTTAGGATTTGGTTCAGGTTCAGATAATGAAAATATGCGGGTGCTTTTTAACATTCTCAGCTGAAACTGTTTCTGCATATCTAGGTTGTGTCTGAAAACATGTATATGCAGGATGATCACACTGTATTCATTAATTCCTTGAGACCAGGCTGATTTTTCATGCTAATGAAAATTAATCAGTACCTCACACCTGACTATGTTCACTCCAACTTTATCAAAGGATATGTACATAACTATGGACTAGGTGTCATTGAACTTAACTTATTACTTACTAAGTAATAATACAGTAAAATACTGTAAAGTAGAATGTTTTTACACAAAATTATGACAACTGATATTCCAAGTGCTCACTCAGCACTAATGATGTTTCAGGTTAGACAGTAAAGGTGAGACAATGAAAATTTTGCAATTAGTAGCCATTTGTTTGCTGTCATTTTACAGTGCATTTTTGAAGCTTTTTACAAGGCCTCACCATAGCTTGTTATGGCTATGGACTGTTCATAATCATCATTAGGAACAATTTAAAACCTTTATAAATACTCTGACCCCTCAGTCCTTTTTCCAACAATCAGCAGCCATGGCTCCTCTAAGCAGCTGAAAGTTAAAACTATTGATGTCCACCAAACAGTAGATGGATGTAAGCTAGTAAAGCATTATGGTTTATGTCCTTATTGGTTAATGTATTGAAATACTAGCTATAAAAAATGATTATTCATTTTCTGAAGATATTGTCATGGCCCTTACATTCACTCAGCCTAGATATAGATAGAATATGTGGATAGACCTAAAAAGGCAAAAACATTCTTCAATAATTCCACTATTATTATTATTATTATTATTATTATTATTATTATTATTATTATTATTATTATTATTATTATTATTATTATTATTATTGGGCTGGTGGTTAGGAATGACTGGAAGATTTCCAGTTCCATTCCTTAAACTGGCAGGCCAAGACTGAAGTGTCCTTGAACATGCACTTAACTCCCCAACTGCTCTCTGGGTGCCATGGATAGGGCTGCCCTCTGCTCATTGCCACGTATTGTGTGAATTCATTAGTGTGTATGTATGTATGTGTTTCTCTGCATGGATGGGTAAAATGCAGATTTTGCTCTGTGTGCAAGCAAAGTGTATCTATATGACATTTACGTTTAAAAATATGTAAATTAAACAAGGTTCAGTTAGAGAGTATACTGATGACAATGATGATGATGATGATGATGATGATGATGATGATGTATAAAGACTGTTGTTAAATACTATTTAAGTTGTTCAAACAGCAGCTTCTTTCATTACAGTGCAGTGCCAGTGATGTTTCACAATACTAATGTTGTGCACATTAAATATTGCAACATATGTTTTTAAATATCTGTACTAGTCTAGAAGAAATCCAATGTTTCTGAATCCTCTTTGATTGTGTAATTAATGACTGAAAAGTGAAAAACCTCACATGTATCAGCCAGCTCAACAAGCAGCTCTTCACAATAAACCCCCAGTTTTGAAAAAAAAAAAAAAAAACATGGCTTAAAACATGACCACCCTGTTGTGGTCAGGGCTCAGTGGCCTCAGCATGGGTCAGCTCCATATGGCCATCTCCCTGGAAATCCTCCCTGCTGGATGCTCACCCGCTCTAACCCCAGAACACCAGGACCAAAGCTAAGAGCCAATGGCAGTAAGAGCAGCCATGGCTGGCCTACAGCTCTGAGCAGCAGCTGCACCTACGCCAGTAGCCATCTGCACTGGCATGAACACAACCACAACTCATGAGGTGAATGCCGGGGCCTTCCACTTGCTTTTAGGTACAAATAACAATTACTATCAAACGGAGAGTGCAGGTGCCAGGAATATGCACTGATTTCGACTAGTTGGGTTGTGTAATTGTTGAGTGTGAACATCCAGATGGGCTGAAACAGACCTATTATTACAGTCAGCATTTTTTATGGTTGAATTTTTTTTTGTGGCTGTTAGAAAAGTAGGGTTACTAAACAACTACAAACCAGTAGTCAGAGTTTTTCCTTCAACAGCTAAGAAATAAAAAAGATTGCACAGAGGAGTCATTTGCATGTACTTGCAAGGAATTTAATGCTGTTGGTTGCACTATAAAAACGTAAAGGTAGGCATAACATAATATGACGTAATAACATTTAAAGATATATGAATATCATATTTTGTAAGAAATTTATTCTGTCCCTCCCCATCAACATGTTTACTGTTTATGGTGTTTTTTGTTTATTTGTCTTCTATTTGTTTTTTATTGGCAGGTAAGATGTCCACCCTCACTGGGAGGATTTTGACATTGGAGCACTGTGACCTTGCTTGAATTTGAACTTCTCCTTAAAAGAAAGATGATCATAAGTTCAAATTCAATCTGAATCACAACCCTCCCTGGTCAGGAGGGTAACACCCTTGTTAGGGGAAGTAAACAAATTGAGTGGAAGGAACACAGAATTGTGAATTTCGCCAGTTTGCCTAATAAAGGATTATATTGTTTTAGAATAAAAATCTTGCAAATTATTTATGTCTTTTCAGTTGCAGATCATATCCTTTTTTATCAGATCATATCCATGTCTTTGAGTCAACTTGTTGAACCAACTCAGATGCACAACAAGGAGAATTTGTGAATAAAGACTCTCTTTAACCAGTTACTTTGTCATTTTAAGGTGGCACCCTGTCCAGGGGGTTTTCCTGCCTTGTGCCTAATGACTCCAGGTGGGCTCTGAATCCATCTTGACTCTATTCAGGAAGAAGCAGATAATGACTGTTTGACTGTTTGATGGAGGGGCATGAATGACATTGATATTGCATCACCACATATTCGCCTCAGCTTATCAATGCATAATTGGCTCAGTTCTTCAGCCAGCATGCCGGTCTTTCCCTTGAGTACATTTTAAATTGAAAGCCAAATAAGGTCATAAGATGTGCCTGGGGAGAATTGTAGCAGACTCTTGATACCCTGACAGAGTAAAAGGTGTTGGTTTCCAGTCACGTCTAGAGCCAAAAAAAAACAAATCAAAAAGAAATTGGGCTTTGGATTAGTTTGTGGGGCAAACTAATGAGGAGTGTGGCTACAAAGGCCTTTGAATAGCCTATCAAAATGCAACTCACAACATATCTAAAGTTGAAACCAGCTTTATATACAATATATTTTGGATGCACTGTTTATACAGAGCCTGTAAGGCTGAGACATGACCACAACAATATCACAGAAAGACATTTGAAAGTGTCCTGTGCTATTGGGCACCTAGAAGTTAACAGCAGATCCTTAAGTCAGTGTTTCTCAACTCTGGACCTGGAGGCACCCCTGCCCTGCAGATTTTAGTACTGTTCCTGCTACCAACTTGATTCAACTAATAGGCTCAGTATCAACCACCTTATTGTAGATGGTGTGTTATAACCAGGAATCCACTAAAGGGTTAAGAAACACTGCTATAAGATGCGTTGGGGCCTCCATGGATACTGTCATATATTTGTGTTACAACAAACTATACAGCTTAGTGCTCACTACGGTGATTGCAGTGACTCAACATTGATTATTCTATCATCAATAATCAATGATTATAAAGCCAGATGACAGGGGGAAAATTATTGGTCTACACCTTTCCAACAGACTCCTTTGCATTTACAGTATAATATGACACATACAATATGGGTGTGAGAACATGATTTGCTATAATTACAGCATTAAAATTGTTGAGGCATGGTGCAGTATTATATTAACTAGATGATTTGTACAGTTGTACACACACACACACACACACACACACACATGCAAATTCATGCTCATAATTGCTTCAGTATTTGCCGTTATTGCTTCCAGTTGTTAATTTCAACTTATGTTATATAAGGGCATTATTTTCTTAGCTTTCATGTTCCAATATGCAATGTTCTGAACTCTTGAGAACTCCAGGATGAGCTGAAAGACATTTGGTTTTATGAGTATTGCAATACGAGGGAAATAAAAAGAATACGCTTTATGATAAAATGCTCTCTAGTTACAAAAGTAACAGAAAAAGAACTTATTGTACTTACTGTCACACTTAGGAACTTAGTTCAGTCTAACTCACATTTTTAAGTTCTGCATATGGTTAACAACACAAACTGTTGCACTACTCTAGAGCAACCGCTTAAATGCCTACTTGTCAAGAAACAGGAGATCATCTGTTTAAATCCTTTCACCACCACAGCCTTAAATAGTCAAGGGTCTAAAACAGCAAGAAGGAAAAATGGAAGGAAAACATTTCACCTGCTTCAGTTTCCAGGAATAGATTTTTTGTAGACACTGTGGTTTGATCATCCTGCATTTTGTTCAGACAGAATTGTTTTTAACATGATTGTTAGTCATTCAGGGAAACTGACCCTGAATTGATCTCTGTTAATCTTTTGTATATGTGCAGGATGACATTGTTACTTGTAGCTCACCCTACCCCTAACCTTTTAGGTCTGCCTCAAGTCTTTTATTCAAGTAGTATAGATGACAGATAGTATCACAAACCAAGAACAGTCTGTCCTGCCACACCAGCCAATATCCCATTAGGATATTCACAGGGGCACAATAAAAAAACTAGGAGAGGAAGGTGAGAAGGAGGGTATTTATAAGCATTTTATGTCAGTATTTGCATATATATATATATACAAGGAAGCAATTCTATGGAAATAATAGTTATAAGGGCATGTACTATACTATATCAGTTCAAATGATACACTGATTTTCTGTCTTGTTATCTAATGTCATCCTATTAATAAATATTTAAGTACTAGGTGCCAAACCTGTTGTTCAATGTTTATGTATGCAGTATGAAGGCTCTAGGTTGCTAAAGGGTTACCAAAATATGTTCCAGAATACAACAATAATAAAAAAGAAAAAAGTGTGGCACACATGCAGGAACGTGTGCAGAACAAATACCAAATAAAGCATTAGGAATAGTGTATTCAGAAGATCTTTTGACAGTTTTTACATCCATGTAACTAGTTCTTCATCTGCTTACAGGGATGAACTGGCCATTGAGAGAACAGGGGGAAATCCTGGTGGACCACTACTGGTGTGGGGTAATTCTATGTGGATGGATATTTAGATGTGAAGTATAAGTCACAAAACAGCTGTAAACTAGGCTAGGAAGGCATTATAATTTCAATCAGGCTGATCTGATCATACCCCAGCCTGTTCAGCAAATATGGATTTGTTTATTCGCTGAAGCTAACAGTATAGCACAGAGAGACACTGGGTCTAATTTGTACTTCAATAGACCTGAGGAATATAAACACAAAGATGGCCCTGAAGCCCCTCCCTGCATGCACTGGCCTTTCCACATGCACTAAGTGAAAGCAGCACTAATTTGTTTTGATTAATCGTTTGATTAAGCGCAAACAGACAGACTGTTGTTTAAATGGTTCACAATGAGGCACACATAAGCCTTTGCACATTTAGAGACACAGGAAAGCTCTAATTAATCAGGGAAGGAAGTTGAGTGTGATCTCTCAGAGAGATGTTCTTTCTTTTGTCTTCATTGTACAATGGCAAGGTCTACGTCTACTGACTGTTCAAAACCCAAGGCAAAAGTATTTTATTACTGACACGACACCCAGAGCATTTATTCCTAAATAAATATGGGACTACATGAGTCATTCTACCCTAAATGGAGATCAATGGTCATCACAGGATTCAGAGTACACATGAAAAACTATATTATTCACATATCTTGAGAAAATTACAGAAAGACAGTTTATAAAAATATCCACTGACAGAAGAATAAAGTCTCTTAGACGAGGAATCGCAGATGCTGATAGCATCCTGGGTTCACGGTGTCTCCGAAACAGTAATAATACATCCTGTCTTTGGATGGAATAGCATCAATCAAAGATTAGTATCTGGAGTTTGATGAAAGATATAAGAACTTTGACTATTAACAGATTCTGCAGTCAGATGAGACTGAAGACACCACAGATGACACTGAGTGCTTGTCAGACATCACCTTCAGCCTTTACCCAAAATGCCTAAAGGATGTAATAACAGCCTTTATAAAGAGAAGGTAAAGGAGGTTCTATATCTTCTACATCACCCAGTATTATGAGAGAAGACACAAAGCTGTTTCTTCACTAAGATCAGTTGCTACAATCAGGCATGGAATGCATGAGACGTGTTTGTTGCTTACTGTTATTAATTTGTCAGTGTTTCTAGAGACTGTTTGTTAAGATCATAAAGCTCATGGCAGCAGTTTACCAAAATTAGATATGTCATGTTATGATATATTATATGTCATGATAACATTGACATTTTGACTCACTATATGGAAATCACAGTAACGTAACTGATATTACATTTTAAATCATAGTACCGTAACTGACATTACATTATCTAACAGTCACAGTACCATATATAGTAACAATCACAGTACTGTAACTGTTATTACAGTCAAACAAATCACAGTAGCATAACTTATATCACAGTAACAATCATAGCACTGTAACTGTTATCACATTATAATCACAGTACTGTAACATCACAGTAACAATCACAGTACTGTAACTGTTATTACAGTAACAATCATAGCACTGTAACTGTTATTACATTATAATTACAGTACTGTAACTTATATTACAACTTAGTTCAGTAAGAAGTGCTGTATTTTATTTAATTAAATATTAGATTTCTTTACAGGACATTACTGCTTCCATTTTAACACCTAAAAAAATGGCTTTAAAATTATATACTGTAAAATGGACATTTTTTAATTTTCAACAGATTCATTTGTTTTCATTTTTTTCAAGATTATAAAATATTTTTCCGTTTAGCCTCCATTTCTATAAAGAAATAATCAAGTGATGACAAAGTAAGAAACGTTTGCTTGAAGCCTTTGCAAATTTAATAAAAAATAAAAACATAAAAATATAACGTACATAAGTGTAAGGAGCCGCCCACACCGTGGCCGCCCAGCCACCAGAGGGCGGCCATCTACCAATCAGGGCCACAATCAGCCTGATTGAGATCAGGTGTGTGGATGCTATTTAAGGCTTCCTCATGTTCCTCTTGGTGTCTCTATGCTGAATCTCTGCCAGAAATTTCTCTGTAAAAGGGAGTGCTGTTTTACTTTCTCTCCTTTAAAAAGGAGAACTTCTCAACTTTTCCTCCTTTAAAGAGAAGCATCTCTCTAGTTCCCCTCCTTAAAAGCAGGAGTGGTTTTCTATTCACCTTTGTCCTCTTTTAGGTTTTGTTTTTTTCACATTTTCCCTTCTCACTGAGGAGTGGTTTTCAGTTGGCCCCTCTAGACTCCAGCCAGGCTCATAAGCTGGGTTGCTCACCTCATTTCCAGGGTGAGACCTTGGCTCACTCAGTAGGGCGTTTGCCTCTGAAGTGTCCTACTAACTCAAATCCAGTGTGGTGTATATATTTATTTATTTATTGTTTGTTTGTTTATCCTTTTCTTTTCAGAGCACTGGTTAATCCTCCACCAGTGCTCTGCTCATTAAACCCTTGTCATTTAACCACATAAAACACAAGGACCTTTCTTTACTGATGGGCTGATAAGCCCAGATACCCATAGTGGATTAAGCTCTGGCTTACCACCTCCGTGGCCAGGGTTCAAATCTGACCAGCCCAGCTTTCTGCTTTTGAGTTCACCCAGCTTTGACTGGGAGTCAAGTACATGTAAGGTCTCAACCCTGGTGGGTTTACATTCCATTTCCCACCTGGGTTGCAGCCCCATAACACATAAGTATTCACAGTCTTTGCCATTGCACTCAAAATTGAGCTCATGTGCATCTTATTGCCCCTGATTATCCTTCAGATTTTTCTACAGCTTGATTGGAGAACACCTGTAGTACAATTGTTTGCAGACCTCCAAGACAGGAGTGTATCAAGTCACAGATCTGGGGAAAGGTACAGAAACAATTCTGCCCCATTGAAAGTCCCAATGAGCACTTTGGCCTCCATCATCTTTAAATGGAAGAAGTTTGGAAACACCAGGACTCTTCCTAGGGTTGGTAGCCTAGCCAAACGGAGTGATCATGCGAGAAGGGCCTTATTCGGGGAGGTACCAAGAGCCCAGTGGTCAATCCGGTGGAGCTCCAACATTGCTCTCTTGAGATAATGAGAACCTTCCAGAAAGAAAACCATTTCTGCATCACTCCACCAATCAAGCTTGTATGGCAGAGTGGCCAGATGGAAACCAATCCTCAGTAAAAGGCAAATAACAGCCTGTCTAAAGGACTCCCAGACCATGAGAAAATAAATGATCTGGTCTGATGAAACAAAGATTGAACTCTTTGGTCTCAATGCCAAGCTTCATGACTGGAGGAAACCAGGTCAATTCCATTTTTTTCTGCTGCAGGAAATGGGAGACTAGTCAGGGTCAAGGGAAAGATGACTGTAGCAATGTCCTGAGATATCCTTGATGATAGCCTGCTCCAGAGCGCTCTGGACCTCAGACTGGTGTGAAGGATTATCTATCAACAAGACAACAACCCTAATCACACAGCCAAGATAACAAGGTGTGGCTTCAGGACATTCTCTGTGAATGTCCTTGAGTGACCCAGCCAGAGCCAGACTTGAACCTGATTGAACATCTATCTGGAGATATCTAAAAATGGCTGTGCAATAATGCTTCTCATTGAATCTGATGCAGCTCGAGAGGTTCTGCAAAGAAGAATGGAAGAAATTTGCCAAGCTGGTAGCATCATACTCCAAAGACTTGAGATTGCATTTGTTGCCAAAGGTGCTTCAACAAAGTAATGAGCAAAGGCTATGAATACTTAGGATAGAACTTTATTGATCTGTTAGTAGGGTTCCCTCAGGGAAACATGTACATGTTATTTTTCTTTTTTTAAATTACATGTTTAATAAAATTGCAATGTTAAGATTTCAAACAACATCTCTCACTTTGACATAGTGGGGTATTGTGTGTAGAATCATGAGGCAGTAAATGAGTATCAATTTTGCAATAACAAACAAAATGTGCACAAAGTGAAGCACTAATACTTTCTGGATGCACTGTAGTTCAGTGCAATGGGTTCAGACAATAACCAGTAGGTGGAGCTTTGTGGACATGTGTCTGCTCCTCAGAACATTTTATTTTAATGAATTGTATGCAAATTGTGCAAATCAGTTTGAGATTTCATTTGTTTAAAAGATTCTTTTAAGAAATTATTTTCATATGGTTTTTGGTTTCTCAAAAACGGCATGCAAAACTAGCCAGCTTATAAGGCATCATTTACTTTTTTTTTGCCAAAACAGACAAAACTATTCCATTATGTAAATGCAGCTTTAGTAGAGAAGACTGTTGCTCATTCAATAGCTAAGTTAACATTCTTGACATTATAAAGCGATCAAAGAAAAAGCTAGTTGGCCAGTTTTCCAGGCAGTTGTCTGAGAAACCAACGCCATGAAAAAGAATTTCATAAAAACAAACATCAAAATCTCACACAATGTAGGCAAATACATATAGGAACAGATGCCTGTTGAAAAAGCTCCAGCTGCTGTTTTAATTGGTTATTCTCTGAATCATGCATTTATTCTGCCTCAGAGGCAGAGCTGCCTCCAGAACAGTTCTGGGAGACTTTACACAGGAGCCTGTAAAACCTGTGAGCAGCTGTACTCCAGGACTATTTGAAGCATGTTAGTAACTCCATCTTAAGAACCACAGAAACCATGTTATATCCAGAAGGAAAACTCAGGACTGTGCCTTTAATGGGAAGTAAGACTAAAGGAAAACTGATTCAGAGAGCAGGCACTGTAAAAGCTCTTCGGTGGCAGGGCTGTGACCGCATGTCCCCCTAAAGCACATAATAATAACAGCTCTGGTGGTTCACAGGGTCTGTCTGCCTCCTCACACAGGTGCCTCCATCAGCACCAGCCTTCCTCCCACACTCAGCAGCTCAGCCTGCAACTGCTGCACTCATAATGATTCAGAGTTCGAGTCAAAGTGCAAGTTAGAGTCAGAGTGCAAGTTAGAGCATGAGATAGCGTTTGAGTCAGTGTGGGTTAGTCAGAGTTTGAGTCAGTGTGGGTTAGTCAGAGTTTGAGTCAGTGTGGGTTAGTCAGAGTTTGAGTCAGTGTGAGTTATAGTTCGAATCATTGTGAGGTCGAGTCAGAGTGTCAGTTACAGTGTCAGTCAGAGTTTGAGTCAGAGTGCGAGTTAGAGTTCAAGTCAGAGTGTGAGTCAGTGTGAGTTAGAGTCAGAGTTTGAGTCAGTGTGAGAGTCAGAGTTTGAGTCAGTGTGAGAGTCAGAGTTTGAGTCAGTGTGAGTTAGAGTTGGAGTCTGCGAGGTGCGAGTTATAGTGAGTTAGTGCAGCCTAGCATTGGAGGCATAGTGTGAGTTAGAGTGTGAGTCAGAGTTCGAGTCAGAGTGCGAGTTAGTGTGAGTTAGAGTCAGAATTCGAGTCAAAGTGTGAGTTAGAGTAAGAGTTTGAGTCAGTGTAGGTTAGTCAGAGTGCGAGTTTAAGTGTAAGTCAGACTTTGAGTTAGAGTGCAAGTTGGAGTTCAAGTCAGAGTTTGAGTCAGTGTGAGTTAGAATCAGAGTTTGAGTCAGTGTGAGTTAGAGTCAGAGTTAGAGTCAGAGTTTGAGTCAGTGTGAGTTAGAGTCAGAGTTTGAGTCAGAGTGTCAGTCAAGTGTTAAAGTCAGTGTGAGTCAGAGTTGGAGTTTGAGTCAGGGTTAGAGTCAGAGTCGGAGTCAGAGTGCGAGCTGCGGGCTCTGATGCGCGTAAAGGCGCATTAAGCTCTTACCGAGCACGTCACGCGCCGCGGTCGGGGACAGAGTGGGGGAGCAGGGGACGGAGGAGGAGAGCTACAACAATGGCAGGGGAGACGCTGTCCTCCTCGGTGGGCCACACAGAGCGATGGGGGGCCACGGCGCCGCTGCTGCTGCTGCTGCTGCTGGAGGAGGAGATCTGACCTGCGCTCTCCCACAGCGATGCCGCGCAACCTCACGGCTCCCGCACAAACCAGCACCACCACCACCAGCACCCCCAGCAGCAGCAGCAGCAGCTCCAGCAGCGCCACCAGCACGGACTACAACTTCCCCGCGCTCGTGTTCGGAGTCCTCCTGATCATCGTGATCATCTGCGGGAACGTGCTGGTGTGCCTCAGCGTGTACGCGGAGAAAGCGCTCAAGACCACCACCAACTACTTCATAGTGAGTTTGGCTGTGGCAGACCTGCTGCTGGCGGTGCTGGTGCTGCCCCTCTTCGTGTACGCAGAGGTAAGAACTTGAAAATCACTTGTGCTCTACTTGTGACAGGTTTTGCGCGCGTCCAGCGCTGTGTCCATGCTGTCCAGCCTGCTTTTCCTGCTCTAAATCCACCCGATTCACATCGTGGACCAGAGCTGGAAAACACTGCTCTAGAAGCAGATGGTGTTCTGTACAGCTCATCTGGTTATTTCCCAGTTCTCCAAACCAGTCTGAGCCACACACTCACAAAATAACACCAGTTATAATATTTAAGAGCTATAACACAGCTGTTATGAAATGGTGCATATAGAAACTTTATCACCAGGACAGTGAAGCTGATGTTCCTGCACAGTTCCTTTAAGCTCCAGATGGTCCTGAAGGAATGGATACGTTGCTCAGATTAATTTTGGTTGCTTTCTAATGAAAGCAAATACACAGCAGCCTTAACCTAATGACATTATTCTCACTGACTCTTTTTTGTTTATTTCTTTCACAGAACCATTTGCATGCATGTTTGAAGCATATGTTACAGTGAGTCCCAGCCCCGCAGTGTCCTGCAGTGTCAGTCCTGTTAACGCTGTTAGTAAACAATAACAGAGAGTAAACAATAACAGTCAGATGACCACATCATGCTGATTGCTGACTATTTATTTCCATTCGTTTTTTTAGCAGCATTAGAACATTTGGTTGAACTCGTCGTTTCAGTGATTCCTTACTCTGCTCCTGTAATGGTTTAGTCGGTGAGCTATCTTGCCAATAACCATTAAAAGTTAATGGTCACTAATTTGCATCAGTGCTACTCGAATGACATCATACTAATTGGTGACGGCTGGCTTCCAGTGTTAGCAATGTTGGCATGTGGCCCCCTTGGAGCTGTGAGATACTGAGTCTTGAAGTCTTAATGGTGACGTAATGTTGATACAAATGTTGTCTTCTCGATTAAGAGTGTAAAACCCATCTCATCATAATCTCAATTTTGAGAAAAGTATAAGAATCTCGTAGTTCCAGTGGGATGATGTATGGCTGACCAGTCTGTCTTGTTGATTTCCAACCTTGGTTCTGGAGTGGTTGAGGCACTCGGGCTATTCTTGCTTATAGCTACTGAAAGTGAACAGTCACAGATTAGCATTACCGAAAGCAGGTCATGTGACTCCTCAGCCTGATTCTAGATTACTCCCTGCTCTGCACTTTTATCGCTCTCCTTGCTCTCTCTCTCTCCCTTCCAGCACATCGGATCCACTAGGTTAACCATCAGGTTAATTAACAAAGTGGCTCGATTTACCCGTAATTAATCACAACCTGTAACGGACTTAATTTCATTTTCTGTTCATGTACTGTCCCTGATACCAACAGAATCGTGTGATACTGTCCCATCAAGTCCATGACATGGAAGCAACATAGAGAACTTTGCTTGTTGACCAGAACACTGACCAGTGTTCATTAAAATATTGGTATTTATCGGTGTGTTTATGGAGGTAAAATCTTCAATTAATTGTGATACTGATTTGAACTCGCCCAGCACTAATACGAGGTGTAATTATTAGTAAAGCACACCCGTCAGGCTTCAAATTAAAACCACTGTTGTGAAGTGAAGAGAAAAACGATTATCTTGTAACATTGGCATCTTCTAAGAGGTTGGATATATTAGGCAGCAAGTGAACAATCAGTACTTCAGCTGATGCCTTGGAAACAGGAAAAATGGGCCTGAGCTGAGTGACTTTGACAAGAGCTAACTAATGGCTAGAGGACTGGGTCAGGACATCTCCAAAATGTCAAGTCTTGTGGAGAGTTCCTGAGATATGCAGTGAATAGGACCTACCAAAAGTGGACCTGGAAATGACAACGGCATCTGGTGAATCGGGGACACTCAAGGCTTACTGATGCACATGAAGATCGAAGGATATAACTGGTCAGAGCTGTAGTTTAGTAGAATGGGGTCACAGCTCAAGACCAGAGTTGGGAAGATTTTCCTTTAAGGATAGATTTACCATCCATCCATTTTCTGAACTGCTTATTCCTGAATAGGGTCACAGGGGAGCCGGTGCCCAGCCGGCAACACTGAGCGCAAGGGCGGGAAACAACCCTAGACAGGGCACTAATCCATCATACGGTGCACACATTCACACACTAAGGGCCACTTTAGAGTCAACAATTCACCTACCATGCATGGCTTTGGACTGTGGGGGAAACCGGAGTACCCGGAGGAAACCCACAAGAACATGCAAACTCCTGGGTGTTCCCAGGTTGCCTCACCAAAAGTGGGGTTCGATCCCCACCCAGGGATCAAATCCAGTTCCTTCTTGCTGTGAGGCAACATCGCTATCCACTGCGCCACCGTGCCGCCCAGATAGATTTACATTGTTTGTAATTTTCTCCAAAGCCTGTATGTGTACAACACCTTTTTCTGACACTTCAAGGTAATCAGCAATGCTGAACATGTAGTGCTGTATAAATCAATTTGTACCTAAAATATGTTTTTCTAAATCTGTAAAATCTACTAAATTGTTTACTTAGGGAACATAATTGTACCATATTCCTTGGCAGGATTCCCAGCACACTCTGTCATGACATCAGACTGTTAATTGTATTGTGTATTTGAATAAAATGGACATAAACATGAACATTTTCCCTGCAAAAGTGAATATAGCCTTTAATGTAAAAATTAGACCTTAACGATTATGTCATGTTTACCTTGGTTAACAACAATGTACCTACAGTACCATTTTTCAGACAGTATACTCTCCAAAATAAAAGTGCTACAAAATGTTCCTTGAGATACATAGAACCCCTATTGGTTCTATAAACAGACTATGTTCTTTATGGGACAGTGGCTCTTCTACAGCAATGCCCAAGAAACCATATGAAGAACCTTTATTTGATGTACCAACCTTTTTTTATTACATTATTATGTTTTAATAAAAGTGGATTATACACTGCCAAATATAAGATGTGCAGTAAGATAGTGGCAGAAGAGTAGAAGAGAAAATTAAAATGTAGGCACCTGTGATTGATGATCACGGTCAAATAAATGGTCTTAATGTAATTACAGTATGATGAACAACCACACATTTTCTGTTGAAGAACTGACGGTATAATCCAGGTAATTCAAGAATGAACACTGCCGTTCTGCAGCCAGCATAGCATCACACTCAGCAGTAACAAACTGTATTTTACAGCCTTCGACACAGACGCCAGGCAGTTTATGTCCCTTATATAAACTAGAACTGCATACCTAAGAGAAGGTAGCCTGGGGAAACAACTACACACGGGTGATGCGTGAAGGGGGCAGAGGCATGCCCAATATGCAAATAGATGATGCCAGTAACCGATGGCAAAGGATTTTTACTTCAAGAATTTTGCAGATTCAGACCCACTAATGAAACAGCAAAGCTGACTCCATATATTTATTGAGAAACATAACAAGGTCAATGTTTTATTTCATATTTTAGGGATCAGAAAGATGGTGAAAATAAAAGCATGCTTTTTGAAAATCTGTATAAAATGCCCAGTTTTCTGTTACCAACACAATAGCTAGTACATTTAGACAAAATGTATTTTTCACAAAAAATGCATGAACAATATTATGGTTATACACTTTACGTATTTTTTTTATGTCGGTTCTAAAGTGACTAGATATTTGTTTGTCAACCTGCACTAGACGGTGTCGTGTTCTCTTGAAATGACCCTTCTCATTCAATAAAGGACATTTTCCCAGTTACAGGGAAAACCTGGACACGTGAAAACCGATGCAGACTGCTAATTACATGTTAGGAGAAAAGAGTGAGGTCAGTTTTCTGACCAAAAACTGACCAGTAAACAGATCCTTCAGCAGATATGACAAGTCCCACCCTAAGCTGAATGTCATGTGTTTATGCTATCCTATTCTTCCACCCAACAACGGACAATACTTTCATAGACTGCATCTCAGCCTGTAAATGAAGGGTGAGACATGGTTGATTAGGCCTGTGTGATGGAAGCTCCACCATTTGCGGAGAGGGTCTGTGTGTGTGTCTGTGTTACTCCTCCCCCTTTCCCACCACATCAGCTCTCAGCAAACAATAGACATTGTCTTCAACACCACAGGACCCAAGAACAGAGCCCTTTTACTAAAACAGAATCACTACAATAGGCAACAGCCGGTGACAGGGACATTCCATTCCCAATGAGGAAGATCACAGAGACCTTGGACCTCTTGTATCCCACTCTGTCCTTCTCTAGCCAATGGAAAGATGAGAAAACGGAATGGAGGGGGGCTTACGGTACCTGGCAGCCACTTTGATGACACTAATCCAGTCGCAATTTCTCATTATCATACTCCACATCTCGTTGCCAAGGGCTCATGCTTTCCACTTGTAGGGCAAACATGGGTCATTGGCATGAGAGAGGAGCCATTACCAAAAACCAATTAAGAGTCTCTTCACTCCTTGGGCCTCATCATTAAAATGCCATTAAACCCTCTTCTCCGAGGCCTCTGGTTTATTTAGACGCTTTTTATTCTTCAGTTTTTGGACATTGAGAAGTGTATCAGACTCAAAAATTACTCATTAGCTCGAGGGCCTGGTCTACTTTCTGTGACCAAAGTGGCTAATAAAGATGTAAAGATTCCAACTACAACACATCTGCTGCTATACTGTCAGGAGGGGAGCTGGCATGGTGAATGATATAAAATGAAATTATACAGAGAGACTTATGTATCTGGTTCCTCTATGTTGCAGTTCCAGGATGGAGTGTGGTCACTGAACATGACCATCTGTGATGGCCTGATGACCATGGACGTGATGCTATGTACTGCCTCTATATTCAACCTTTGCGCCATCAGCATCGACAGGTTGGTTTGAGAGCGTTTCTAACTGCTTTGTGAGTCTGCGTGAATGTAAAAGTGAGACAGAGGGTTTTAAGATTGATTCAGTCTGCAGAGGTTACCTGTGGAGTGCTCATTTACAAGCACCTGGCACTGACACTGACCTTCTGTTGGAGGATGGCTGCAGGGCTCATGGCTTTGTGGAGGGAACATTAAAGACAAAAGTACTGTGAAAAGGGAAGAACAGTGGCGAAAAGAGATCTGCTCATGCAGGGGTGTTACAGGTCCTCTTTCTGAACTTTGTGAATTCCATGGAATTTCTTTTCCATTTGAAAAATCAAGCACCCCACTGGGTTTAAAGCCAGATTGAAAGGTTATTTTTGTTTGTAGATATTAATTTACATCAGAGTTATGTCCTTAATTATGTGTCTTAATTCATTAATCTAAGTTAATTGCAGAAAATGTGGAGGTTTTTTTTATTGATCGACAGTGTAAGACTGACTAACTTAAATGAATTACAAATGAATGCGTTATTGATTATACAATTTTCTTATATTAGTCACACCAATATTATGTGATTATTTGTGATTAACCACATGTTAAAATGTTAGTACTTCCTTGTGTTTTTTGGGAGGGAGACAAAATAAATAAATAACAAAACAAAAAATGTGTAATGTGGTATGCATGCAAAACTGACGAATATTTAGAAGTTTCCAGATTACTTGCATTGGTTAATACATACATGTACATAGACACCAATCTATCAAAGTTTATTTATATAGCACTTTTTGCAACGTAAGCATTGTCAAAAAGCAGCTTTACGTAGATCTGGGTCTTTTGAGCAAGCCAGTGGGCGGATTTTCAATCGGGTTCAAGTCTGGGCTCTGGCTGGGCCACTCAAGGACATTCACAGTTGTCCCACAGTCACACTATCTTGGCAGTGTGCTTAGGTTTGTTGTCCTGTTGGAAGATAAACCTTCATCCCAGTCTGAGGTCCAGAGCACTCTGGAGCAGGTTATCATCAAGGATGTCTCTGCAGTAAAACACCTTCACAGCATGATACAGTCAGCACCATGCTTAACAGTAGGAATGGTATTGGCTAGGTGATGAGCAGTGCCTGGTTTCCTGCAGACATGATGTTCATTCATTAGAATTGTGATGGAAAAATGAATAGAATTAATTACGGATAAGGCTGTAACATAAAATGTGCAAAACGTGAAGCGCTGGGAATAATTTCTGGATGGACTGTATATAAAATAATATACACCAATCAACCATAGCATTATGGCCACCTTGTTTCTACATTCACCATTTTATCAGCATCTTTTACCACAGAGGAGCATTTTGTAGTTCTAGAATTAGAAGCTGTAGTTCATCTGTTTCTCTGCATACTTTGTTTGCCTCCTTTCACCCTGTTCTTCAATGTTCAGGACCCCACAGGTGCAATGCACTTTTCAGTATAAACTTGATTATGTTCAAATTCTGATCAAGTTAAAATTGTAGAAAATGTGGTTTAGACAGGAGGTGGACAACATTCTAGATGTCTGACCAGAAAAACATCTGTGTTTTGCCCTCTGCAGGTTCATTGCTGTGTCTGTCCCACTCAACTACAACCGCAAGCATGTCGACCAACGGCAGATTGTCTTGCTGTCGGCCACATGGATCCTGGCGCTGGCCGTAGCCTCCCCTGTGCTGTTTGGCATTAATGACGTACCAAACCGAGACCACAAAGAGTGCAAGCTGGAGGACAACAACTATGTTATCTATTCTTCAGTCTGCTCCTTCTTTGTGCCCTGTCCTATCATGCTGATCCTCTATTGCGGAATATTTCGGGGCCTTAGAAAGTGGGAGGAGACGAGGAAAGCTAAGCTGAAAAGTGGCATGCAGGCCTCTCCGAAGCTCCAAGAGGCCGCAGCATCTCTACCACCTTTGGCTTCTCTACCCCCTCCCCTCCCCCCAATCATAGAAAAAGATTTCTCGGACATGAACCTGGAGGAACTGGACCAAGAACCAGACCCAGTCGGCCATTATCCCACAGGATGTAAGGACGGACCTGTGAATTCATTGTCCTACCCTGATGGAGCATACAACCAAGATCAGAATCAGAACCAGGAGAGGAAGAGGGACAAAATTAATGGAAGGGAGAGGAAGGCCATGAGGGTTCTTCCTGTTGTAGTAGGTGAGTGTCTCATGTCTATTCCACTGATCTGCATAGTTGTGAAACTGTAATTGGCTAGCACAACCTAGCATTTATTAAATTACATTTGTAACAGAGTTTTAGTTTAAAACATACTGTAACCCAAAGTATTCAATGCCCATTAGCAAAGCATGGCATATTCTTCACCCCACCACCATTTTTCCATGATCAAAAGTAATTGGACAAACAATTATTACAATAATTACATTTATAAATATGAGTTGTATTTTGAATTCTTGGATGCAGATTCTTTGCAGTCAATGACTGGATACAGTCTGGAACCCATGGACATTACCACATGCAGAGTTTCCTCCCTTGAGATGATTGCCAGCCCTTCCCTGGCAAGCCTAAAACAAACTTTTGAGTTGTCTATTCCTAGTATTTCTGCAGCATCTGATTGGTTGTTGTTTTTTTACCATAATCTTTTTGTGTTGCCAAAAAAAAAAAGTTCCCAAAAACAAATTTAACACCTGGAATCAACTCCAGAACTTTAATGAATTAGCAGATGCAGATGAGATCAAGGTTGTGATCACTATATATTTGTTATTCTGACAACTGATGTGTACTTTTTATGGAACACAGAAGTTTTGGTTTCATCAAACAACATTTAAAACTGACACAAATTATACATTGATTCTTGAATATTTTATATTTTATTATATGTTTTCCTGTATAAAGGTCATACTGTGCTGGTAGATCAGGAGTCATGTAATAGGTTAATGTGGGTTAATGTTAGAATGCTAGTACATGTTGTGTCCAACCTGTCGTGATCCAATTAGCTACAGCAGCAGAGTCTCTACAGCAAACTAGTGTATCATTCAAAAGTGGAAAGTCAGTGTCATATTCCATTGGTACATTGGGAATTTCTCATTCGATTTTTGCTTGTCCATCCTGGGAACAGTAAGAATTTATAAATGCATTGTTAGGTTGAGTAGATGAACTGTCCCCACTGTTAATAGTCCTAAACTTGGGCCTAAACATAACATGTGTAACTGAACCTTTGAATATAGTTTAGATGAAATGATTAGTTACTGGTGTGTTTGTTTACTAAATTTTTACCAAAGCTGTTGAATATGTAAGGGCAGAACACACATGGTGAAAGGAGGAAAACCCTTCTTTGCCACATTAGCTAATCATGCCACTTAAATCCTCCAATCCTATTATGACGTAATCCTTCTTCTTAGGCCTGACGCACAGGTCAGCCATGCTAAGCTCGGACAAACATTAACACACCCACACCTACTCAGCGAAGGATCGTGTAAGTGTCCCTCAAATGTCAGGCTATATTTGTACTCCTCAGTGTGTGCTTTTAACAGTGGCACACAAAGACTGGACAGCACTGTTAGTGTGTTCAGTAAGCTAGTTTGTTGATTTTTGTCCATTCTTTTTTTTTTTTTGTAGTGTAGACAGCTTTGGCAGTCTGTTGACAGATTTTCATTGATGCATTGGTCAGGGGACTGTGGGGGCCACTGCAAAACCTTCAGCTTTTCCAGTGTTGAATTCTGATGTGTGTTTAGGATCAGTAAACCGGTGTACAATCCATTATTTTTTCATTTCAGCTTTTTGATACAGATGGTGTGAAGGTTGCTTCCAGAATTTGTTGGGGTTTAATTCTTTCTAATACCAGTGAAGTCATCTCTGTGCCATTTATGATAATACAAGCCTGGCATGATCAATCCTTACTAAAGCTGTAATTCATCTGTTAACGCTGTGTAATCTGCCAGCATATATCAAACCTGAAACCATGTCAAGCAGGCCATTGTATGGACGTAGTATGCCAAATAATTTTGGAATCCATTTATACATGTTTGTTTGAAATTTGGCATTTAGTTTGCACTACACAAAGAGAACCATGACTCTGTTAGCTACATTAATCTTACACTCCTCCATAGACCAAGATAAAGTCTACAAGCTATACCAATGAAAATATAAAGATCTGACAGCACATCATCAGGACCTCCCAACCAACCATTCTGTGGCCCCAAGTATGTTTAGCAAACTATGAAAACCAGGCTAAACATCTCAAAAAGCCCAGAAATGTTCAGCCCTGCAGTAGAAAAGAGGCCTCTGTGCAGGTTTTGCTGGAGAGTAGTGCCGCACCACTCCAAAGTCTGCTCAGTTCTCAAGGAGAGGTATTAATGAACATTTCTAGCAATCATAATAGCAGTTCTCTTGGTCTTCAAGACCTCAACTTGATTTTCTGTTAACTGCAAATTATATTGATAACAGTGGAAACGGCTACTTGAAAATGCTTTGCTTTATTCTTACAGTCTTCTTTTACGGTCTGGGCATTAAATGATTTCTGTGACAAGGTATGAGGAGTCAGAATATTAATTAAGCTTTGAAATTTGCATCACTTGGTCTTTCCTAACAATGACTATGAACAAGCCAGACTAATCAAGGTCTGAGAGCTCATGTTTGTGAGAGCTCAAATCTTTTCAATGGTACTCCTTACCATTATTGATTATATATTACCATATTTTTATATATTACCATATCATCATATTTTAATGATGAATCAGTTCATCTTGTAATTTAATGTAACAATTCAAAATAACAGAAGTTTTTACCTTGGCCCAAATGTCTCTTTTTACCTTGGCCCAAATGTCTATATAAACACACACATAGTCAAAAAGTCTAAAACTATAGACAGAGTCTATAGTTTCAGACAAAAAAGAAGACAGAAGCCAATTATGCTGTATTTCCTTTGTACTTGTGGTGCCATTTTGCGTCTGTAACTGCCCCCTGCAATGTGCTGTGGGACTGACACTGACATAAATATGCAATAACATCAGGGTTAGTCTGAAATGCATTCCTCATTCTGTGTAGAGGTGCTCCCACTGTCCCAGCTCTTTCTTCTTCTCTGATCCCTCCAGCCTTTTACTCCTCCCTGTCCCATACGATGGAGCGATGATGGTCCTCAGTAGTTGACAATAGGCAGTGTGATAGAGAGCTGGTCAATAATTCATAAACTGTAGACAGCTGAGTCACAGGGCTGTAAGCCGCACTCCACTTTCAGAAGCTACTCTGTGAGAAGCTACAAATAAATTCTCGCAGCCTGAAGGCTAATTATCTGGCCTGAATGTCACTTGCAGATCAGTTATTACTGGGAAACAAACTCAATCCCAGCTAACATCCATCCAATCTTTAACATGAGATCACAGCAGGTCAATGCTTTATTGAAAATAGATGAACTAGATAAACTATTGTTGTTTAACTCTCAGAACCTGAGATCCACATTTTGCAGGCAGTAACATGCTGGTATTCTAAGCTTCATATCTCAGGATCAGAGTAACCTACCCACATGATGCACATATCACAACAAACTACATGCCTAACATGCAGACTCTGACTGATCAGCAAGAGGGGACGGGACTGATGATGTCACTGACCCAGATAGTGATTTATAGAGGAAAAAGAGAAGGAAGGGACTGTTTGCCCTCTTTTTTGCTCAAACAGTGTTCATATTTCCTGAGAAAGAAATAGAAAAAATAATAATAGACATTCAGGTTTTTTTCTTATTTTATTTGGAACACTGTCAGATATTATGAACATATTGTAAATGTCCTTATTGTTCAATTTTCACCTTTAAAACACTGGATGATCAATTTTCAACAGAATTCCTAAGATGTAAATTGATTTTAGTCTTTATGAGCAAAATTGTAGGTCTGCAGGTCTATTTTTTAATCAAAACATGCATTTTATCAAATGCATACAAACATTTTAATTCTGTTAATATTTGCATTTCAAATAAAGGCCTACAATCTCCTGACAATAACAATATCTGACATGTGTGAATTAACGTATGCCAGTCTATGAAAACATCCCACCAAGTTAGCCATGTGCTTAATGATTCCAGGTAGCCTCCAGAACAAGAGTAGTCCAATCCCAGTCTTGAAGGGCTCCCCTCACAGTTGAATGATTTCTCTGCTCTTAACAAAACAAATAATTCTGCTTTAGGATCACTCCAGGATGAGGATTGCCTACCCCTGCCCAAACCCACTGCGACCCTGACTAGGAAGAAGTGAATAAGAATGTTAACAGAGGGATGGATTTATCAGCTGCATCTTTATTGTTCATGGTCAGAACTAAGTAAACATGTGATAAAGATGCAGGTTGCTGGTTTTGAATCCCTGAACTGGCAGGACATGACTGAAGTGCCCTTGAGCAAGGCACTTAACTCCACAACCGCTCCCTGGGCACTGTGGATAGGGCTTCTAGTGTGTGCGTGTGCGTGTGTGTGTGTGTGTGTGTGTGTGTTTCTCTGCATATATGGGATGGGTTTAATGTAGAGGACAAACTCCCCTGTGTACAAGCACAGTGGGTCTATATGCACATGTGTGTTTTCATGTTTGTTTATTTATTACATTAGCTAAAAAATGGAATCGTCCCATCAGTTGTTCTTTATTTACTCTCCAGGTGCCTTCCTGTTCTGCTGGACTCCATTCTTTGTAGTGCACACCATGCGTGCGCTGTGTGAGGACTGTCATATTCCCAGCAGCCTCATCAGCACCGTCACATGGCTGGGCTACGTCAACAGTGCTCTAAACCCCATCATCTACACTGTCTTCAACACAGAGTTCAGAAAGTTCTTCAAGAAGTTTTTGCCTAATTGTTGCTAGTCACTCTGCATGACTAATGAACATTTGGGCTCCTAGCATCATAAGAGCATAACATGACCATGATTGTAAATAACCATTAAGCAATGCTTATATATTGTACATACTAGAATGTATATCTTGCAATTCCATTGCTGTTGCATTGTTGTATTTCTACGTTCTTTTTGAATACATTCTTCCATGCTTCTTCCGGTGTCAGGTTTAAATGCTTGTGGAAAACGGATTCTCTTACTCATTCCAGAGGCAGTTAGGTTAAAAAAAAAAAAAACTCTGAAGTGATGTAGCAAGGTCAGCATAAGGTAGAATGTCTTTTGTGGCATCAAGGTGAGTAGGAGAGTGACGTTCTTGATGCTTTTAAGACGGGCTGAACAACGTCAGTCCATGTTACATTCAAGAAATCAGAGAGCAGGGACTGTCCGTCTCAGCTGTGCACAACTACTTCAGAAAAGCTTCTGTCTGTTGATGAGAAAAGCCTGTCAGTGATGGCTGACACCGGTAAGTGGGATTTAAAGTGACAAAGGCTCCTCTTCCTGCTTTGTAATATAAACAAGAGCATGCAGTCATTTGTGGGCATCCCCACCAGCCAGCTGGAGTATGGTTTCTCTGGTCACACAAATGTTTTCTATAGAATGCTGTCAATAATAATAGTGTAGCTCTCTCAAGAGGTTCGTGCAAGCTTAACTATTTTTGAACAAACTGATATTGAAAAATTTTTGATATAGCAAATATTACAATGAAATACTGACTGGAGTGTAATTTGCTTCCCTTAGAAAAAAGTAGAAACATTAACTTGTAACAGGTTACAGTTAAGTAGCAGCAGCACCAAACCTACTTTAGGTTTGTGTCCTTAATGAGAGGGTTTCAGGTATTTTACTTCCTACACATTTAATTTCTAACCACCAAAATGTCATATGCAGATGAGCCAAAACATCAAGACAAGGGGTGTGACTAGAGATTTATGAATAGCACTAAGGGCTAAGCTTTGACTAGAGGGGTCTAGGGGTAACCCCCTCAGGAGAATTAAAAATGACCCCAACAGGTCTGTATTATGAAACTGGCATAAAATTAACATTTTCATTTTAACTAATTTGGAGAATCACCTCATAACAGCAAATTTCTTACAGAAACAGGTGACTAGGAGTATCTGGAAGCTAGAAGATTAGGATTATCTACTGTACATCCACTAATAATCAGTGTAAGAAATGTCAGTTCATGTCTATGAGTAACAGGGTTATATCATCAAATTCATTATCTGGCATAAGTGATGCTCACTCGCCTTCTTTCTCCATCAGACCTACTTTTTTAGTCCAGTTAGTTTTTTTTCTGTCCATCTTTCCTGTCTTTAGTGAGACAGGAAGTATTTTTTTTTATCAAATTTTCATCAAATGCCAATTATTAGAGGACTTTATTATAAATCTTCTCACTTGGCCACTGAAGGAGCTGCTGTTTTAACAAAAATGTATATATACCACTAGAGGAATAGAGTTACAATCAATTATTAACTGATTATAAACTGTAAAATCTATAGTCCAAACAAGGCATCCATTCATATGTGCCCTAAATACTGCAACAGTTAAAGCAACAAACTCTTTAACTGGCTTGTTCGGTAGCTTAACTTTAGCTTCACAAAATCTTTATGAGAGGCCGAAATACTGGAAACTGAAGGTGAAATTTGGTTTGGCTGTTTGGCTGAATAATGCAGAAAAACATCTTGACTGCTGAGCTTGTGCAGATCGACTCTAGTGCCATGACTCTAGTGCAAACTGACTGGCTTTTTTGTTTAAAGGATGGTTCTGTACCCATAACCAGATCGCTGATCACCTCTTTTTGTTGGAGGGCAGGACCTTCTACAGATCTTTTAACTGCAGCAGACCTGATGCAGGTCCACCACAAGCCACAGGTCTTCTAAATTTTGGGTGTGTACCAACCAAGTGATTGATGTAAATCAAAACAAACAAACAAACAAAAGAAAGAAAAAACTTCATCTAAGAGTAAATGTTTTGAGTGGTGAACATCAGTCAAGCCTTATTTTCACTCAGAAATACACTGTATGCCAAAAGTCACCCACATCTGTATTGGAGTTTAAGTGAGGCATGATAGGCATGATGGTTGCCAGATGGACGGGACAATCCATTTCCAAACATGCAAGGGCATTTAACATTCCTTGATCCACAATGCCATGTGTGTACCAGGAATATGTCATAGAAGGCATTACTACACACAGTGCAGTAGGTGGTAACGATCATGACCTAGATAGAATTGTCCATGTAAACAGACAAGCAATGTAGGTGCCCACACGTGTATCCTGCAGGTCTGTGCATCATTAGTTAGTTTCCACTGGACAAAGCAAAGGTCACAGGACACAATAAATAATTCATATCCCATGACTTTTTGCAGTCAGAGTACACTGAGGATAACCTCCATTTGCAACGTAGCTCAGCATTTGCTGTGTGCTTGGATTGAAAGATGATGATTTATAAGATCCTACTGATCTCCTCCTCTTCAGTGACATCAAAGAGGTCACCAGTCTTATTCCCACAGGGTTGATGTGGCTGTGGAAATGATTTTCATTTCAGCCAAGCAGGTGTGCACCTCATATAACTAATCAACACTGTGAAGACCAACTGATTAAATAAGTGGAATAAAGTGTGCTTCTGCTTGATTGGAATGCAGATCTGCAAACCCAGTGGATTGGATTTATCAGACAACCCAAAATGTACACAATAGCTACTTGAGTGCTAAATTGTGACTAAACTGTTACAGAAAAATCAATGTATCAGATTTTGACAAATCTGAGTCACAATCTTCAAATATCCAAAACATAAATGAGAAACACATGCAGTCTTTAACCAGTGATATGAATATGAAGCATGTAATGAAACTGTGTAGATGGGCCAAATGATAAAAGTGCCCTTCAAAACACCATAAAAAAATAATATTGGCATACTCAGTCCAGCCTACACTTGCGATGAATATTGAGTCTGTCAAATGTGACAGATTGAGCAATTGATGATCTCTGAAATCTGTTCTTTTACTGGAGGCAAGCCATTAGTGATGACTCCCTAGTGTCCCTGACCCAGGCACTCACAGCTTCCTTGTTCCAGATGCAGCTAATCAGTCTGCATCAGTCTGATGATCCCTGTGGCATACTGTAGGCCTTTCTTGTAGCTTCAGTGCACTGGATTAGGGTAAGACACCGTTCATTGGAAGAGCTGATCTTGAACAAGTGCTACCTTTCACCCATGAACACAGTAAGAAAGAGTCACCTTTCTTCAGGTGTCACAGGTTTTTGTAAGTCCAAAAGTAGAAATCTGTTTCCAGCAACTACCATTTTCTGTCAAAAATGTCACCTTTTTTTTTAGACTTGAATTTGCTCTTTTGGAGGCACCACTGTTTTCACCTCAAAAGACAAAAACATGTTCTAGGCATCTCCAAAGGCCATAAATAAAGTGACCCCAGCTCAAAGTCACTGAGGCGAGGAATTCCTGAAGAAGAAGCGACTGGGCAGTTTTTCCCCCTGCAGAGCCTGGAGAAGCCCAATATGACGACAGCACTTAACTGTACAATTGTAACAGTGGCAGAACTGAAAGAACAGCGAGGGGCAGCAGGGAATAAAACTACACTTCAGCATGAAATGTTGCATCGGAACAGGAGTCACACAGGCACGCTGGCAGCGGATGAATGAGCTGCCACCTTTAGTGTCCCCACTGGGCTGGAAGGATAGAAGACACACTCAATGCAAGCACAGACAGGGAAAATAAATGGCCATGCAAAGAGCTTTGTGTGTTTACCTACACTGCCGGTTTTCATTCCAGAGGTTCAGGAGGTCAATGATAATGAATCATCTCTGAATCTTTATTCCCAATTGAATGAATCAGAATGAAACCCACGTCTGGGTTAACTGAGTTCCAGAACAGTTTGTAAGGAGATATTTTACATGATTTTACATCCTTTTTTGGCATAAACCTTAATAGTATCCTGCTTTAGGGTGGAGAAAATGGAAATTGGGACGTGTGTAGGCCAGTGTTTTTGAACCTGGTTGTGAAACATAATGCAGTTGACCTTGATGCAAGAAAAGAGAGAGGGAGAAAGTGAGACAGCCACAGAGAGAATAAATTATAGCATACTCACAAATCACCTGGAGGTAGATTTGACTAGACAACCCTTTAGAGTCCCCTGTTACCTACAGCAGGTCCACATCAGCATCTGTTCATGCAGTGCCTTGTAGGCTACATCACTATGCAATGATTGAAGTTTTAGACAAGGTCATTCTGACAGCAGGACCATGAAATGCACTGTTTATCTGGGTTCATTGCAACTCCAGCTTGGAAAAGCTCCAGTACACCAAGGCCACCATTCAATTCAATTCACCATTTGTTTGTTTGTTTTTTTTTATTTACATTCTGGATCTCCTTCCACAAAAATGCATCTGTATTACTTTGCCTTAAGGTGCAATGGACTGCAGTGCCAGGTACACAGCTTCAACACAAGCCTAAAATCAATAAAAAATAATAAACACTGGTATTGGAATTGGTGCAGCAACTGACGCAAATGTTTACAGAAATACAATATTAAAATAAATACAGCGGTAAGAAAAAAATGAACCCTTTAAAAAGAATTAGCTTTCATTATTAATTACAGTTAAATGGTGGGTTTGTCACAATTGTAGATAAAAACACTAAATCTATAACTCAAACAGTTGCACAGTCCATGTCTTGAATTGGGCATCAACAGTGCAAGTGAACCCTTTCATTTAATAACAGGTAGATCCTCCTTTAGCAACATTCATCCCCAACAAACATTTCCTGGAGCTGCAAATGTGATCCAAGCAATGCCAAAGGGATTACTTATTTTCTTGCAACTGTAAAAAAATAATGCTTTTTTGGATGGAAATGGAGCAAAAAAAACATCCAAAACAAAAATGTGTGTTAATTGTTTGCAGAATCTGCTGTGTCCAACATGGCTTTGCCCATCAGTTTTTGTCAGTCATGTGTTTACTGTAATGTCACCATTTTTGAGATATTGTACCAGCTATACAGTGAAAGTGAAGTAGCATTTAAAGCAATAAACCTGGAGCAGCTGAAGCAAAATGAGAGAATATGATACAGAGACAAACACAGCAAGGATGCCAGCGACTGATCCCTGCATCAACTTTACTTATTATATTACCAACTATCCTGTTTATAACACCAGTGTGTACCAATAAACAGTTCTGAAACTAGGCTGTAAAGCCCACATACTTTAATGGGTGTAAGAATTGCTTAATGTTAGACAGAATGACTGAGAAAAGGTAAGCTGGTTGCGCTCATCACCACAGCCTTCACCTGCATTAAAATGCCCTCTCATTAAAGCAAGGAGAATATACATATGTTACCAATACATTTGGAATTATGATGACGGTCCTGACGTAATCTAAAAACATTGTTTAACCCATACAAATAAGTAAACAAGAGTATTTCATTCTCACTGTAAAACAAACCTGACAAAATTCAAATGGACTCTTAAGAAGATCAGATGAACTTGTTTCTGCTTCTGTATCGCAAAATGAGCTTCACCTAAGTCACCCATCAATGAGCGCTAAATCTTCTCCTCCACCCCAAAATGCTTCATAGAACGGTTGGCAGGATGAGAAACATAAAGGATGATGTGGAGTATATCTGTAGCTTTGGGATGGAGTTTGGAGGTGCAGAGTTCATCAGCTCTGGATTAATGCGGATGACGCCAGCTGTGTGGCAGTGGACGGCCACCTCTGAGGAAAGCCCAGCTAATCTCTGCAGTGTGCCACAGTTATTAAAAAATGCTCATTCCAGTAATGCCCTTTACACGGCCTGTGCATGTGTGAGTTAAAAAAAAAAACAAAAAACAGGATTCCATGAAGGAAACAAAAATGTATGAGCGTAGGTTTGTCGCTTTATTAACAACAGACACCTGAGTACTGTCAAACCCAGCTGGACACTACAAACAATCAGGTTAATACACTGTATATTCTGCATTTCAGGAAGACAAGTTTTTGCCCCGAGTATTGAAAGTATTGAATATTGAGTATTGAAAAAGCCAGAAAGAAAAGCAAGTGTCACCCAAGTCTCGAAAAGTATTTGGGAAAGCTATTAGCAGAGGAAAACACTGCTGTGCATGGCTTAGGCCTGACTCTCTGCATACAATTCGGGCCACTAATCTGTTTGTGTGCATGGTAGAGTGTTATGTAGCACAGCAGAACAGGTAGAGGTCCACAGTTCCCCCATCAAGCTAATTACAGAGCGTGAACAAGCACATATATGTCACCGTAACACAAAAGGAATGGGGTAGAGAGCATGAACGATTCCTTCTGAGAATTCTGAGAATCCCGAGCCAGAACATAAAGCATTCACAATATGGACATTTAAGCAGAACTGTAAGTCAATACAGCCATAACAGTTCCTATTTAGATAAACATCTGCTGGACTGTAGTGCCTGAGAAAACTGCTATGCAGACCCCAGACGACAGCATGGGTAGATCATCAGATCTGACATCTGCTACAAAATACAGAAACTCCAGAATAGCACCCTTGGTAACACATGTATGTAATGTCTGCTCGCCAGTAAACCTCGGAAACGAAGCCTCAGGACTGCATTACGTTTAACTTGCGTGATGAGATGCCACTGGCAACAGGGGCACAGCTTAATAACAGTGCCAACAAAGCCGGTAGCATGTTAATGCCACTGTAGGAATTGTGAATGAGGGCTGCAGCCAGTGCACTATCGCCACGGTAGGAGTGATGGAGTAGGACAGCAGCCAGCATGTAAACTTTGTGGTGGAGCCTGGATTTTAAAGCGGCACCAGCAGTTCTGGGCGACGGGTGTAGCCAGCATGTTAATGCGGCAGTAGCAATGTTTTACTGTTGGCCATGATCAATAGTATCTACATTTGCTTGTGAGCTAGCGAACATTATGATGTTTGGGGACCATCTTTCTGTTAAATTACCTGGTCGTGTGCATGTCACGATGATTTCAGAACCCCAAAGAAATGCAGAGAAAAGAGGCAGTGCAAAAAGAACGCTTTAAAGAACCCTTTAAAAAAGGGTAAAAAGAACCCTTAAAAAACCCCTAAAAAACGCAAAAAGAACCCTTTAAAGAAAACTGAACAGCATTTCTAATACACATGTAACATTTTCACCCCATTAAAGCAGCATCATAGAGAATTGGTATTCTCTGCTCCTGGGCTCCTCCTACAGATAGAGCGAGTAATTTCCATTTCCCCCTCGAGGCACACGTGCATTTGAGGAGATGTGAGACACAGAACTGTCAGAAAGAAGCAGAAAGAAACAAGTGGAGTGACAGGCTACAGTTAAATTACAGGGTTTAAAACAAACAGGACTCAGCGCCGGGGTAGTTCCAGCTAGTGTTGTCCTGTCCGCTTCACCTTGTCCCTTTAACAGGTCAGTGGAGCATCACAATACTTTGAAACTGCTTTGATGCCACGTAATGTTGCTTTAACAGGGGTGTATTGTTCTAGCCTCAGTATGAATCTGGTAGAAAAGTCTGTTTAAATTACTTTGAGCCTAATGAGGCTTTAATAAACAGAGAGACGAAAACAGGTCTTAAAAGCTTTTTCCATTTGTTTAACTTTTTAATAGATAAATTCCTAATATGGGGAGAACAACACTGACAAGAGCTCTCCCATTACTGAAGCGTGTCTGTAGATTTAGAAATCAAAACACACACATTACTACAACCACACTATTGTTTATACTAACTAGTTAAATAATGAAGCATAAAATAAACATGAAACTACTATTCAGACCAAAACATACAGACAAAAATACACAAAACGCATTACATTTTCTGGCTTTATTCTTCTAAGGTTTTGATTTTGGGACCCAAATCATGTGATGTGATTTGCTCACTGCAATATCTGATGCCAATGGGTGCTGGCTGGTATGTAAAATCATGCTTAACTGTGTGTTGGTCAATATTTTACTTTGAATTAAAATACCATTAAATATCAAACAAACATTTCATTGTTAGTTCTCTCAGGATGAGACAAACTAAATCATACCAAATTCTCCCCACGCTAATCATAATTTGGGTTTTTTTTAATTTATAATCCATATCATTAAAAAAATAATTCACACCGTAAAATAATTGTCAATTCAGGCTTTGGCTTACTAATCAGGAATTCTGTACTGTCTCTCCATGACCAACATCTTGTTTAATAATCTTTAGTTTCCATTCCACCTCAGCCCATCCAGCATCTGGTGGTTTTACTTAAAATTAGAGCAAATAAGGACAAGTCAAAAATTTGTGCATCTCAAAAAATGTGAATACTGTGAAATATTTGTGATAATTTAATTAAAAAATCAAACCGTCATGTATTTTATATTCATTACATTTAAAATTAAATGTTTTGTTTTAAAGATGATACTGTGATTAGTAATCTATTCAAACATCAATTAAAATGTTGTGGTTTTCATAAACTATAAGCCATACAGATCAACAGTAAAACAAAAAAAGGCTTGAAATGTTACTTTATGTGTAATGAACATAACATACAACCGACCTTTTAGAATGAAATTGTGATCACGAATGAGCTTTTAACAATATTCAATATTCATATTTTTAGATGCACTGATATTTTACATGCTGTTACATTTTAGAGGGTAAATTTAAACAATGTTGACTGACAAAAAAAAAATAAATCCAAAAACAACTGGCCTGCCAGCTGAAGTCACGATGTCCCAATCAGGCTTTAGAATGCAAGCTGAGTGACAGCTTCACAAGTCACGTTTTCATACTTCAGAATTATGTCTACATCTTCTTTCATTATATTCTCTTCCTGGTAGCTCGTGAAAAAAAAGTGACAAAAATAAATATTTCAGTGCTTCAAAAGACAGCAAAGAACATATCCCTCATCGAAACTGAGTCCACGATATAGGAGAGGTGTGTCCCGAGGTTGGACACTTTAGATGAGACTAAGTCTTGACTTTCTCTACCTCCACACTGGCTATATGAGCTTCATCATGTATTCCCACACCAACACTGGGCTGAGCACAGCTATGCTGGTGATCCTTCCAGTCCTGCAAACAGACATTTTAGAAAAAATAAAAAATGAGCTAAGATGAATCAGGACACTGCATGTATTAAACATGCATAGAATAAAGCATTTTTTATTTTGCACATTTATGAAGAGTGTCTGGAAGCAAGAGATGCACTGTTCACATCTAATGGAAGTTCACATCTAATCCTCATTAGCCACTGATGACAACCATGAACCTCTAATGGACAAATATTTATGATAAACATGTTTGTAACATTAAATGCCATCTAATCAGCTGGAAATCCGACTATGCTGTGAAGCAGCTGCTGATCTACAGGAAAGAACACTTAGTCATGAAGGCTGTTGCTGCTTGACATTTTGAATGCAACTTACCTTTTTTTGGCAAAAGTTTGAGCAGTAGTGGACTTTATGGCAACCTGCACATTCATTTGAAGCTTCACGTCCACAGTTCACACAGGTATGCTGGAATGGAGTAAAGAGGACACTTCTGTTAAACCAGTTTCAGACAAACTACATCCCAACATAATGTGTGGAAATAAACTATGAAATGTAATTTTTCTGAACTCAACAGCACACAGCTGTTCACACTAGGTTCAGGCATCATTGCTCAAATTTCACATTTGGGTTCTTGCAGCCCGTCTACCTTCTTTAACTGATTTTACTCTTCATTCCCCAACTTCGGGTCTTCTCCTTACATCTTACTTTATTGTTGCTTTAATGTACACACTCAAGTCTCATGTCGTTGACTGAATTAAGCACTGATTTTTGTGAAGACAATGCCTATGAAAATAGTTCAAACAGAAAAATACGCCCAAAATATTTTTTTCTTTACGTTCATTATGTAAGCAAATGAAGTGTTAAGATGAAATAGGTTAGGACTAACCTTCTGCTCGACACTACACAGAATGTAAGAAAATGGTGGAAAGTGTATCCACTCTAAATGGTGGGATGCTGATTGAAAGCATGCCTTAATTTGATGCTTTAAAGCACAATGCAAACCCTCATTGTAAGAAAAAGACTGTTGTACCCAGAAGGAAACAAAGCATGACTGCAATGATGATGTTGTGCCAGACTGTCATGGAGTCACTCTTGCGCCAAGAGTGACAGTATTTTGTCACACGTTCAGAATGCAATTACAGGTCCTTTGACAGCCCACTGTTACATAAACAACATCCAGCAACCTGTTGCTCTAGCTTTTCTCAACACACTCTGGTGCACTATTCCAACAGGACAACGCTTGTCTGCATACGGCAGTCATTTCAAGAGCTTGCCTTGATGATCACATTGCCAGACCCTACTGAAAATATGTGGGATTCTATTGGACATGCTATGAAACGTCCATCACTTCATGCAAAATCTGGAGGAACTGAGTGAGAACATTCATTCAGCATGGGATGGATAATCACAGGACACCATTAGGAACCTCTACAACTCCACGCAGAGACGTCTGAAATGTTACGTTATGCCTGATGCCATACTTCTGTGTGTGTAGATCAATAAATATTGCCCATATCAATTGAACTTTTATTATTTACTGTCCGTTTTAACCTTTATCTTCTGAATTGCATTGCAATCCACTACTTCCTTCTAGATGCAACTATTTGGGCAACTATATTATTTTGTATTGTTTATTTATTTATCTATTCAAGATCTGGAATTTAGCATAAATTGCTAATGTGTAACATCTGCATATTTCTCACAGATTATACAGTGAAACCATATTATGAAAGATTTTTTTAAATCTTTGGCCCAGAAAGTAAAAAAGTTCACAGCTGTTTTCAGTAATAGTTTACTACAATAATTAAACCAAATAAAACAGACACAGCTAATGTAAGCAGACATGGACAAACTGGGTTAGAAGAACTTAGACCTGATCTGGTTTCAGTCTCAGTGACCTCAAAATTACTCGGGATTTCTCTCTACCCAACACTCCTCTCAGTAAGAGTGCAGTCCCAGAGGTCAAGCACAAACTTGCGCGCCTACCCACACACCCACACCCACACACACACACCCACGCTATGTGGAAAGGCACTGCTTGAGGTCATACAACTGCTATTGCTGATAGTGCCACATCACGCTTCAGTGCACAACTCCCATAATACATTTCTGCTGGCCTCCCAGCTACACCTGTACACAGAGCAGCAGTGTAAGAAGACAAGTTAGGTGTCTCTGCTGCCATTGCTCTAAATGATTTAACAGCCACAGCTACAAACACACTCACATTATCTTTGTCAGGCAAGAATGCTTTGCCCAAGTGAGAAGCCAGAGCGAGAGAAAGTCAAAGAGAATAAATACGTTTCTCTGCAGACTGTGATTCTTAAGTCACTGGACTGGACAGCTGGACAGTGCTGTTTCAGCTCATCAGCAGTGCAATGGTCTTACTGTTGATTACAAAAAGGTACATTTACTGATCTCTACACTCTACACGAGTCAATTATACAATTAATTCCAAATCATTTTGGAGCAGTTCTACTGAATAACAGCTAAATCCTAATTATATCAGAAGTGAAAATTTACTAGATATGAGGTTTTTGAAATTACAACAATGAGATGCATGCAGTTAAGAAAGAGAGAGTGAGAGAGAGCGAGAGAGAGAGAGAGAGAGAGAGAGAGAGAGAGAGAGAGAGAAAGAAACAGAGACGGAAACAGAGAGAAAGGAGAAAGAGAGAGAGAGAAAGAAACAGATACAGAAACAGAGAGAGAGAGAGAGACAGAAACAGAAACAGAGAGAGAGAGAGAGAAACAGAGAGAGAGAGACAGAAACAGAGAGAAACAGAGAGAGAGAAATGGAGAGAGAGAGAGAAACAGAGAGAGTGAAACAGAGAGAGACAGAAAGAGAGAGTGAAACAGAAAGAGAGTGAAACAGAGAGAGAAAGAAAGAGAGAGATACAGAAACAGAGAGAGAGAAACAGAGAGAGAGAGAGAAACAGAGAGAGAGAGAGACAGAGACAGAGAGAGAGAGAGAGAGAGAGAGAGAGAGAGAGAGAGAGAGAGAGAGATGCTCACTTGCCTTGATGATAATTTCAGTAATCTTTCCCTCAGGGTCATCAGCAAGTGACAGCTGGCTGGGAAAAGACTATAGTAGAGAAACATGATTATCCTACTTAGTTATGAAACAGCTGTTAAAAGATGATGTTGAGAAAAAGTTACATTATTAATCACTCAGGTTCATGCAACTTTCTACTAGTGCATCTCAAAATAGAAGAATATCCTAAAAGGTTTTAATTCATAAGTTAATTCAAAAAGTATTATATATTATATTCATTCCATGTGAAGTTAAATATTTCAAGTCTTTTATTTTACTTTGATCAGTATGGCTTATAACTCTTGAAAATAAGACATTCAGAATCTGAGATTATCAGAATATTTCAATTTTAAATAAACTACTATTCACATCGTATAAATACTCCGTCTAGTTCAGCACATACATCCACAAATAATGGGGAAGATTGCTGAACTGACAAGTTGTCCAGACGACAACCAGCGACACCCTCAACCAATAAGAAAAGGTCACAGAAGGTCATTGCTGGCTGTTCTCAGAGTGCTGTCTCAAAGTATATTAACGGAAATTTGACTGGAAAAGAGAAATGTGATGGGAAAAGGTGTACAAGCACAACATGGATAACCAAAGCCTTGAGAGGACTGTCAAGAAAATCCATTCAGGAATTTGGAAGAGCTTCACAAAGAGTGAACTGAGGCTGGTCTCAGTGCATCAAGAGCCACCACATACAGATGTTTCCGGGACAAGAGCTACAACTGCAGCTTTCCTAATATCAAACAACTTCTGAAGCAGAGACAACATCAGAAGTGTCTTAACTGGTCTAAGGAGATAAAGACCTTGACGGTTGCTCAGTGCTCCAAAGACCTCTTTGCATTTCATTTTGAAATCAGCTGGAAAGAGAGTGAAGAGCATTTGCGTGTGTAGTTTCCATAGTCAGTGATTGTTTAGAATGGCATGCCATCTGCTGGTGTTGGATCACTGTGTTATATCACGTCCAGAGTCAAGGCAGCATCAACCAGGAGAACTGTCTGCTGATGAGTTTTTTGGAGATGCTGATTTACTTTTCCAGCTCCTGCCCACTGTACTCAAACGACTAACAAATGGCTTGCTGACCATGACATTATTGTTCTTGACTGGCCAGCCAACACTTGATACATGCCACTTATACACACTTGAGCTGAAGTCCACCATCAAAGAAACGTGGGCTCCAGCAGTGGCACACACTGATGACCTCTATGCCACATTACACTGCTGCAGTAATTCATGGTAAAAGAGCCCCAACCAATTACTGAGTATATACATGAACAGAGGTTGGTCATTTCTGTACTGAATGTCCTTTTCTGTTTGATCCCATTTAATATTCTAATATTTTGGATGTCATGAGTTGTAAGCCACACTAAAAGATAAACAAAAGAGTGTGAAATTATTGTAAGAATAATAATAAATGTCAGTTTACCTTCATTTATATTATGAACACAAATACCCCGATTGTCTGAGAGTATATCTCTGACAACTGTGAACGATGAGCTTTTGTTTTCAGCTGCACATTAACTGTTAGACGTTCAACCAGCTGACTGTGAAAAGCTGTCTGTTTATTGGTGCACTCAATGCACCACTATTGATCACATGGGTGACTTCCAAAGTGCTGCGGAGCAAATAATTGCTTAAACAAATGACAGCAGCTTCTGTACAGGGTTTAGTTTAACTCAGAACACAACTGTGGCTGCAGGAAAGAACCTCATCATTAACAAAAGACAGCTGTGTGGGCAGGAGGTGTAACTTCTCTGCAGCTATATTTGAATTGCTATGTAAGGAGGGAACATGTGACTTGCATGGAGTTATAATACTTGTTAAGATATGTATTCCAGATTTTATAGAAGCATATTGAAAGACACTACCAGTTTAAAGTTTTAGAACACCCCCGGTGTTTTAAAATAAAAATAAAACTTTTCTAAAGAAAATATTTTTCAAGAATAAAACATGAAATGGTCTAAACATTGCATTTTCTTGGTTATTACGATGGAACACTGTTAAGCAAGACTGCGTGTTTATAGGCAGTCAGCAAAAGTATGCACATCTGAATTGTTTGCATTAACTTTTAAACCATAATTTATTTCCACTGCTACAGATCAGCTGTGTGTTCTTAACCAATGACATGTTCCCTGAATTTTATTTTTTTTTTTTTTTTTTTTTTTTTTTTTTTCTGACAGCATTCTTCTGTTTTTAGTTATTTTTAGCTGTTTTTAAACTTTGTACCATTACAGGTTCTTAACTTGACCTGAACTAAATGTCAATAAAAAAGTGAAAAAATGGTGGCGTGCTTTATCTTTTGACCAGTAGTGTACCCTCATGAGAGGTTCTCAGAGGGCAGGTCGATTCTTGGTCAGCATCAAAAGGTTATGTTTCACCTGCAGCAAAATGAGCACCAAGACAAACAAAGACGCACCACACTCACATCCTTCCTGCTGCAGTTGCTTTTTTCCAGACTGCTGCTCGACTGCTGGTTGGCCTGACTGGCTTGTTTGGCCTGGGCGATCAGGGATTTGAGCTGCTGGACGGTGCTGAGCAGTGTGTTAGCCGTCTCCTCCAGATAGAGCCAGGTGCGCTGCTCAGTTGTCTCCAGGCCATTGACCACGCCCGCTGCAGTGGGAGCTTTAGTCTGCACCACAGTCTGCTGAGGGATCACAGCCAGAGCGGGCAGTGTGGTCAGCACTGCAAAAACCAGCCAAAGAGTGAGGAAAGTCAAGAACTGGAAACAGACCAAAAGCTTATATGAACACCTTCTCGAACTTCAATAAAATAATGTCTAGCGTTTTTGCACATTTACCGTCTCTCCAGCTGTCTGCACAAACCAATGATTGACAAGAACAACTCAACATGCTAATCAGAAATTCTACTGTTCCTGAGAAGCACATGGGAAGTGTACACAGAAATGACCTGGGGACCTTCCAGGCCACATCTCTGCTGAGATTAGACTTTTCCCCAATCCTAATGCCAAATTCACACCTGCTGAAACGAAGTAATCACATAAGCAAAGCAAAGAACTGCAAGCAACGGTGCATCCACGCTATGCTTCCCCCAAATCAGCTCTGCTGTGTGAACAGTTCTGCTCTTTTATTATAAATTCTTTTCTAACGCTAGTTTATTAGTATGTTTAAATCGTAAGAGACCATGGTGACGTACTGTCCACTTGATACGGTTCCATCTTCATTCTGAGTAGTTTTGAGATATTGAGCCTTAAAGTCTTCATAGTGACACTGACATGTACATAGAAACGTTCTAGATAAAGCATCTAAAATGCTTACAACAAAAATAAGGGTTTCCAATCGGACAATATGCGTCACAAACTATTTACAACAGGGATGTCCAGGGGCTGCAGCTGGACAAGCTGAATCACACCTGATTCTGTTTGATTAACTGCTTGGTCTCAGTCTTCAGCCAAACAGGCGGTCATCTTATCAGCTGTTTGCACTGAAACCTGCAGCCACATCGGTCCTTTGCGGATAGGTTTGGACACTCATGCTTTAAAACAATGTGTACATTGTGTACAAAACAAAGTTCTACATCCTTCACTTTAACTAATGAAGTCCCTGATAAAGTACATCCTAAACATCCGGGGTGTGTTTGTGAATGTGTGAACATGACACCATTTACAAAATACCAAAGTGCTTGGTCAGGGCTCAAGACACATTTAGCTGACATTCAAATGACTTCATTAAAAGTCACAGATTAGATTACTACATTACATTTGTAGAACAAAATGATGACATTTAACATACAAAAGTTTGTGAACCCCTTACAATTTTCTATATTTTGGCATTAATGTAACCTAAAACTGTATCAGATATTCAGTTAAGAAAGTAGATAAGGAGAATCAAACCAAAAAAATGAAACAAAAATATTACACTTGCTCTTTTATTTATGCAGGAAAATCATTAAAAATTACATACCAATGAATTGCAAACGTGTAGGGTACAAAAAAGGGCAAGTTGGAAGGTTCTGAATAAGATGTGTGCTCTGGTATCTGTTGTTGATTGAAACCAGTTGTAAGTATTTGTTCCTTCAAATGCAAACAAAAATCTTTAGAAACTGCCTGCTGTAATCCTTCAGCTCATGAACTTATGAAGGCCTTGTTAATATTCCCCATCCCATATTTTATATATATATATATATAGAATCTTTTCTTACATGCAAAATTTGCCAGCATGGGGTCAGTAAAAAGCCATCCCCCTCTTCCAGAGAGCAGCAGGGTAATTTTAATATTTGGACTACAAGGCACAAATGACTGTGCTATCATTACCATTCAAACCTGGGTCCCCATGAAATCATGCAATCCTCTTAGCAATTTGCACCATTCGGGAGCACAAATTTCCATGCTAAACCTGCAGGCTGAGCTGTAGTTAGTCACTGCAGGCCTGTCAGTCAGATATGACCTTGGTTAAAAGATGTGTAGTCCTAAATGGGTCCCTTTTTAACCCTGGCCCACATTTCAGCTGGCCCAGTTTCATAAAAGCGGACAAAAAAGGGATGAAATGTGGGCTAGACAGGACCTCACGCATTCAAACTGCCCTTACCAGAAGCACTGAACAAGGGAACAAACTGTTGTGTGAGGAGGCTGAAGGTTCTAATACAGCTTTTTGTGTGTGTGTGAGTGTGAGAGAGAGAGAGAGAGAGAGAGAGAGAGAGAGAGAGAGAAGGTGAATGAGAAGAGATTGCCCCAACTCTTCTCACTGATAAATGGCAAGCATTGATTTAGGTCAGTGCATTTAGGCTTTAGTTCCACACCTGTGTTCACAACCCTCTCTAGTAAATGCTGGGGCACAAAGTCCCACATGACTATCGACTGTAATTAAACTTCATTCATTGTAAGTGTGCAATTTGTAGTAAAGTTAAGCAGAAGGAAGCCACTCCTCAGTAAAAGGCCCATAACGACCTGTCTGAGTTTTCCAAAACGCACCTAAAGGATTCTCCGACCATGAGAAACAAAAAGATTGAACTTTTTGGACTGAATGCCAAACATCATGTCTGCAGGAAACCAGGCTCTGCTCATCATTTAACCAATACCATTCCTACAGTGAAGCATGGTGGTGGCAGCATCATGCTGTGGGGATGTTTTTCTGCAGCAGGGACTGGGACACTAGTCACAGTCGAGAGAAAGATGACTGCAAAAGTGTACGGAGACATGCTTGATTCTTGGCTGTAATGGCTGCCAAATGTGCTGTGAATACTTATGTACATGTTATATTTTTGTGTTTTATTTTTAACAAATTTGCAAAGATTTCAAACAAACATTTCTCACTTTGTCATTGCAGGATGCTGTGTTTAGAATTTTCAGAGGAAAAATGAACTGAATCCATTTTGGAATTAGGCTGTAGCGTAATAAAATGTGCAAAAAGTAAGAGACTGTATGCCTAATGCTATTAGTGTGTAGTACACAACTAGGGTGTACCCAAAGACACTGACTGCAATCAGGCAAAGACCACTCAGACATAGACATTCCCATAGAAATCTATTTAAACAGTCATTATAAGGCTAGTGCTGCACAGCAGGACTGTTACAGAACAGGCTAAAAATCACAGCAGGACTGCTAAAGCAGGTTCAGTTTTCATAGTTTTAATTGTCTCAAAGTAAACGTAAATCAAAACAGGAAGAGTCACTTTTGTATTTACACAGTCCAAAACTCAGTGATCATCCTCTACAAATCCTCCAGTTTTTTTCTATAAACTTCAAGGCAGCAGGCAGTACATCCCATAAACCTCAGAGAACCCAAGAACCACATACATGACAAACACATTAGACTTCCGCATTACTGCCCGGGGTCTAGACTGAAAGAGTTTGATTTGTGGACTGTGTGAAGGTGTCTGAAAAAAGTGCAGTCTCATCAATAAGCTCAAAGCAGAGACAGAAAACAGTGCTCAAGGCGAGGATAAAGAGAGGTATGTGTCAGTGGAGAAAAAAAGCAATTGCACAAACTCTACAGAAGGCTGTTCTTCTGAGAGCCCTCGGCTCATCTGTCTAATGGACAGATACACATGAATACCCTAACATGTCACAACTTCAAAAGTATCAAGATAGTGCTGGCAAAACTGGCACTTTGATGAAGAAAAAAAAACAAAAAGGAAAAGTTGGACAAAACAGAAGCATTCCCTAATTTCTAGTCTGGACAAGCAACAGCTGAAGAATCATTCCCTCTTTTGAGGAAAGGGAATATATTTTGAATACAAGCTGGGCAGCTTTTTCTTCTTATATATGTTATTTTCCAGGATTTTTTGCGGGTGCAGCCTATATTCTGGTGTGTCTTATAGTCCGGAAAATACGGTAATTAGAGTGCCCATCAATAGCTATCTTTCTGTCCAAATTATTTTCAATCACCGCTACAATATGTTGTATGAGAGTGTAGGGTACAGTGGAAAAGTGGAAAATGTCAGCAATAAACAAGACCTTTTGTGTTCTTTGGAGGATAAATGGTTGATACAGGAAACATTTTCCTGTTTTTAATTTTTACACAAAGTTATTCACCCAGTGTTATTGGGTTTGTTTATAATTGTCAGCTTTCATATGATTAAAATGAACCTTGCTGTGATTGTTCTGTTAGTATGGTTTGTTAGAATCCAGCTTAATGCTGAAATGATGACAAGGTCATTTAGTAAGGTTTCAGAGAATAGGTCGGATTTGTTTCTCTGCAGCAAACCAGCAATAAAAGGTAAAAGGCATCATTCTCTTGTTCCAGACAAAGCAAAACAAACAAGTATAAACACAACCCAAGACTCCCCCCATCAGATAAAGCTACCAAAGCTTACAGACTATATGCCAGCATGATCTTCCTTCAGGACACCGAGCCACAGCAATTTAGAAAACTGACAGAAACTGGGCAACTGAACGTGTTTGCTAACTGTCAATTCCGTTACATTAATTAACAGATGCCCGTACTGGCTAGCATCTCCAGCAGGGCAGGTAGGTCCAATCTACCCACCCAATAAAGCTGCTTTATATGCATCAAACATATATTTGATATAAACATATCAAATGCAACTTTGCTCTTTGTATTGCAGAGGGTAAAGCATGACTTTGAGTGAGGCAGTAGGAGTAGGATGAAAGAAGCCAGGTCTAGGGTCCCTGTCTGAGCAACCAGGAAGGGGCCTTACTGCTTCATTAGCCTCACAGCGCTGCAGCTTAAAAAAGGAACACTACAGTCAGCACTGATGAGACGTCTGTCTGAAGAGCCACTGCGTCTTTCACAAGTAAAGTCCGTGTGTGTGAGCTGTGAACTTTCTGAAAGCTGCAAGCTATTACAGACCGTCTATCCACAATTATTTGCCATAGAGAAATGGCTTCTACAGTCTATTATTACAATGACAGGCCACAAGTCAGTGGGGCAAAACTGCAAACAGTGATTCATTACTCACACTCTTCTAGAAAATGTGTCAAAACACCCTTGTCTTTGTGAGGCTTTAACAGCTGACTAAGAGATACAAAAGAGACCAGTTATGAACTGAGGATGGGTGAACTGCTGTCAAGTACCTAAATGTAACCTGCAATTATTGCCATCAGGATGTGACTGACCGCCTTATTTACCCTGCCAGCTGGGGAGAGTTAGTTCCAGCCTTCAAATCAGGACACTTCGTGTAGAGCCATCATCAACAAATCTCTCTAATGAGAGTGAGACATGTGACTGCAGCTCTATGGCCTCTGAGTGGTCTCAGATGGTAAATGGTCCCAGAAATGTGAAATTAGCTCTTAGCATTAAATGAGCTATTGGCAAACCGAAATTCATGCAAAGTGCACTTTGTAAATGTATGAATACAGTTGCTGTTACACAAAAAAAAAGGATGTAAAAAGATTGAATTCTAAGTCATTTCAGGAATTTCTATTGATCCACTCGTCATGAAATCTGAACACAAGAAACAACTGCCAGATTGAAACTCTGACAAAGTGAAAAAGACAAAAATGGACAGTTTTTGTATGATGATCTGTAAGTGTTTGTGCATGTTGGTAAGTGATCGTAATTCTGACCCACCCGCTGTGCTGCTGAAGACATCTGAAGGGGCAGGGCTGTCTGAGATGATGGTAGTGGTGTCTCCTGTAGCTGTGCGATCGAAGGTCAGTGTACCTGAGGTGGTGAGCTGACCTGATGGAGTCACTGTGACTGGAAATGGACATCAAAGCAACTGTGATCAACATTTAGTTCTACAAGCAATGGACTAAACTGCTAATTAAACTGCCAATTATGTCAGGACAAGCACACTGACCATAATACACACCAAGATCCCAAAACAACCCTCAAAAATGTGCTTCCAGTTTCCTCCAAATCAAGTCAAAACCAATGGTGTTTCCATGAAGATGGCTTTTTTTACACATGTATTAAGCAACGTACATAATTATGCCTTGCTGAAATAGTAACACACTCACAGGTAGCCCCGGGTGCTAGGGTGATGTTCTTGGGCGGCTGCACCTCTTTCTTTTCTGGAGAGGATGGACGTTCGTTCTCTTTTTTCCGTCTTTTGTAAGGGACAAAGAGTCGCACAGGTCCAGTCTGTAGGAAAAGGAACACATCTTTTAAGACTCAACCGGGATCTACAACAATACAACCAACACGGTAACACTTGAGAGAGACAATACATTCACTTTACCATAGAAATACTGTCGCCTCCATAAGATCCATCCTTGTTCTAGATGAAAGTTAGAGAGAAGGTGTGAAAATGAAAAGGAGAGTGAGAGTCATTAAAGAACCAAAACTACAGATGGATGTGAATAAATAGGACTCATTAGCACTAGTCTGACTTCCACACTAATCAAACACTGACTGTTGTGCATAAATTTTGCTATTTCTTGTGATTTGCGATAATCAATGAACTGCAACAATGTCATTTTCCCTGCTCTGAAAATATCAGATTTCTACTAGAAACACCAGCTTAGTCTGAATTTTCTTTAACAAAAAAAAAAAACCTTGATTCACTGACCATAGTTAGGTCATCACAGCAGGCTGCACAGGTACATGAGGCAGCATGTGGGTTGAGGATGCGTTCCTGTAAAAATGAATGAATAAATAAATAAATGATTTTAAAAATCAGTCAGTAGGTGGTCTCAGACATCCCCAAATACAGCATTCACTGAAGAATTATAATCAAAATATTGATTCAACAATAGAACTGAGACAGAATGTCAGACTCTATATAAACAGTCCATCTCAGACCATAAATAACATGTACATTTTAAGGCCGAAATTTCCACGAATTACATTTGGAATTTCACATCACATGGAAAGACAGGTATGAACACATAAAACTGGATTAGATTCAGATCACTCAAGCCACATTTGGAGGTGGGTGTATTTTCTGGGTTGGAATACAGTTAGGCAAGAGGAAATGAGACATGGAATATATTAATAAGATGAGTAAACATGAGTAACACTGAATGTGAAGGATAAGGTTAAGGTTTGTTTGTTTCTCTCTAATGTGAAAATAATCTACTGTCTTACCACCTTTGTTTATGCTTTTCCAGGGCATTACCACTGTACCACTGGTTCCAGGAAGTAAAATGTATGTGTCAATGTGTATCTTGTGTGGGGAAAGTACAATTGGTGGTAATAATAATAATAATAATAATAATAATAATAATAAAACATTATAAAAATAGAAAAACAACAAAGATGCTTATACAGCAGCTTAAACAGAAGAAAGGACGACACACAACAAGAAGAACAATAATACATATAAACAGACAGTAACAGGTAACACCAATGGAGGTTGAGGTTTAGGCTTCAAAGGAAAAACAGCTTTAGAGACTCTGCTATTCAATGTGTGCAAGTGTGTGTGTATTTGTGTAATTTCCACAAGTTCACGACCTAACCTGTATAAGGCATTGTAGAGGCCGTCCTGCATAACGAATACTCCTCTTCCAGTCTTTACTGCTTGCCCGTCCAGCCAACCCTTCAAACTCTGTTGGAGTGTACCAGTTGTTGTTGTGTTTGATGCAGTGCCCTTTTCCCCCTGAGAGCAATACATACATTTCAAACACAGGTCTGAATAACATACTCAGAGCTTCAGAGTGCACTACTGTATCAGTGCAAGTGACAGAAGGACATAAAACAGTCCTATAGGGTCATATCACACATTTCTTAAAATATATCAAGGTATCAACATATTTGATCATTGAAATTAGTGCAATTACGCTTTGCTTTTTTCTTATATTCTTCCTTTTACAATTACCCCAAAGAAAATCCCCTAGAGATTTTGATTTTTGATTTTAGCGCTATAAAACTATATCAGATATGGCAATATGACAGCATATTGATTTAAATGATATATCACAGCAATAAACACACCAGTTAGTTACTAAGTTTAATAAGTACAGGGCAATCACAGAGGCCCACCAGGATGAGAGATTGACTTCACAGACCAGTGGTTGTTAATGCTGGTCCTGCAGTACCACTGCTCTGCATGTTTCAGAGCTCTGTAAAGGCTCGTCTGTTGAGTTTTAGTTGAATCAGGTGTGCTGGAACTAGGGAAAACTCTAAAACAAGCAGGGCACCAGTACTCCAGCAATCCGACTGAGAACCACCGTCACGGACCATATGGTTTGTGAAACAACAGAGTATAATTCTTTGCTGACCCCTAGTGGGCAAACCCACCTGAGCCCAATCTGTTTTTATAGAGAATACCACTGGAGTTCCTACAGCGCACTGGCAGCTCATTGTCATACACAGACGGATCCCAGTTATACTTGGACACGTCTTTCTCATTGGTGGGAGTTAGTGGGGTAGAAGGAGTCGGAGGGCCTGGAATGGAGTGAAAAGTATCCATTAAGGTCTTTTAATTAATGAAGGCAACCTGAGCACATCCATTTGCTCCATAACAATACCAGTAATATAACACACAATACCATACACACCTGGGGTTATGGGTGCAGTGGTGGCTTTAAGACCAGTGGCATCCACTATACTCCCATCAGTGTGCACAACAATCAGAGTGGCCTTCTGAGTGCTAAGGCTGTCCCCAATCTGCAGAGTCGTCCGACCCGTCTGCACACATCGCACCATAAGAGAGAGGCAGAAACACAATACACTTTTTCATTTCTATAAAATCAGAGTATTCTATCACTGAAATTCAGTGACGGCAGTACTAGGCTTTTAGCAACCAAAAACTCCACTAATACAAGAAAATCAGATGTGTATTTATCTTCCATCTTATCCAATTCTGTGGGATATCATTGGGATAGTAGTGCTATGTCTGAGCAGTACATGTACATGTATAAAATTAAGAATGGGTTAATTCTATACATTAAGTCTGGGTCACATCAGGGATTCGAACTGGCAACATTCCTGTCACAAGGCTGGTTCCCCAACCACCAGGCTACCCCTGCTATTCTGGGAGGATTTCAAGGTGTTCCCAGGCTAGCCATACTTTATCATTTCTCCAGGTTGTCCTGGGTCTTCCCCGGGGCCCCCTCTGGTCAGACATGCTCAGAGCACCTCATAAGGGAGGTGTCCCAAAAGCCTCTGAACCATCTCAACTGGCTCATCTTGACATGGACGAGCAGTGGCTCTACTCTGAGCACCTCCTGGATGACTGAACTCCTTATTCTACAGCTAAACCATAATATAATTGGGGGAAAAAAAACTTGAAACACTCACAAGCACATGCTCAGGAATGGACGCAGCTGAGGCCACAGATGTGGAGAAAACATTGTCATCTGCAGTCTGGACACCTCCAACAGTGACAGTGGTGACCTCTACAATCAGATGCAGGAGGAGAGTTATTTGTTTCAAGTTAGCTAGAGAACTACAATAATAACAGAAGAGCACAAACAGGAACTTTTTACTAAGACATACATAAACAGGCAGAATAAAGTCTACATACAAATACTGCAAATATTGCTCCTCTGAAGTATTTTAAGCAGAATATATTAAGAGTTTGTTCTTGTTGACTTAAAGTGCATATTCTGCTTTTTGTTTTCATTATAAGAAATTTTTTTGAAAGAATTTGCAATTTCCATCTGGGATTAATAAAGTAATTCTGATTCTGACTCTAATGAGTACATGCAGCTACTTTTAGCTGCACACATTGCTGACAGAGGTGCAAATGTACACACAGCTGGTCTACAGCTTGAATAGGATTCCACAACACACACACATATATATATATATATATATATATATATATATATATATATATGTGTGTGTGTGTGTGTGTGTGTGTGAGTACATATTACATAAAGTAATAAACGTGTATGATGTGTATATATACAGTGATGTGAAAAAGTGTTTGCCCCCTTCCTGATTCCTTAACTGTTTTGGAACATCACACCAATTTAAATATGGGCCTTGTGTTGTCTTTGACTAATATTTAAATTGGTGTGATGTTCAAAATTGTGACAAACATGCAACAAAACAGGAAATCAGGAAGGGGCAAACACTTTTTCACACCATCGTATATAGTAATAAATGTGTATGGTGTGTGTACATACATAGTAATAAAAGTGTATGTATGTATGCATATATATATATATATATATATATATATATATATATATATATATATATAAAATAAATGTGTATGTGTATATATATATATATATATATACACACAGTAATGTGTGTGTGTGTGTGTATATAGTAATAACAGTAACAGACTAGTACAGAGGTGTGTCTCCTCGGTTTAGTGGCTCTGTTTCTGAACAGTGGACAGAGTGGACAGAGTGGACAGTAGGAGCAGGTCCTCAGTGAGTGGGTAAGCAGTCCGGGAGCTGCAGTTCGATGTAAACACAGCTCATTTGTAAACACAGCTCCACAAACACACCTGCAAACGCCGCCTCGGCCTCGTCCGGGTTCGGCAGGGACTCGGCTATGTCGATGTTTGCCGCTTCCCCCATCACAGTCATCGTGGGCACTTCGGCCTCCGAGTCGGTCTCCGACTCCCCCTCCTTCTCCGGCGCTTCGGCTGAGCCGAGCTGCTTCGCCGGGTCGCTTTCGTCCATCAGCGTCGCACGACCGGAGCCGAACACTGCCGAGAGGAGGCGGCCGCCGGAGCGGCCCCCGGAGCGGCCACAGCCCGCACACACAGCTCACCGACGGAACGGACCGAGTCACACACCTCCATTCTCTCCTCCTTCCCGCATTATCACCCAGCACGAGCTCTGAACTGCGCTCATAATGGCTTCCAACTTCAGTCTGCGGAGCGAATCGGCACAGGAAGGAGACACGGCGGAAACGGCCGACACGAGCCGACTCGAGCCGACATGGCGGACTGAAGCGCTGTGCTGTCGCACACCCGAGACCGTGTAGCTCAGAACCACCAAAACAGTGGAGCCGAACCCATACACTTCATTTACAGTCTGAGCCCCACAGCCTGGGTACACAAAACCACACACATCCCAGTGAACCACTCCACTCTCCATTTCACTCATTTCCAGCCACTCTATTTATGACTTTTGTTCTGTAATACAAAGCTGAGCTGAATACACTTCACTCATACCATTCAGTTACAAAGTATCATAAATCAATTGATAAATCCGCATCAATGATGATTTACATGTAAAACAACATGTTTGGGAATGATCTGTTTTAATGTTCACATTAATATTTATTACATTTATTTATTGGAAAAAAAACAGCTGATTTCATTAATCAGCTCATTAACAAACTTTGTTGTTGTAAGTTGTAAGGGCTGTGTTTAAGCTAAAACATGTTGGGAAACACTTCTCAAAGTCCTCAAAATCATCAGACGTCTACATAATACACAAGCTGTTAGTACATAAAACACAATAAAGGCACTACGTTTATAATGTCTAATACATTTTTCAGAGTTCTAGTTAATCACTCTGCTTTATGATTGGTTGATCAGAGAGGCCAGCAGTATGAGACAGACCGCTGTTTTTGGATCTTCCCAGCTTGCCGTGGAAAAGTCACCGTCTGACCTGTAGACACAAAAACACTCAAATTAGTCAACAGATTCCAGCCTTTACACACAGAGTTCTGTTACCTCATACTGTGCAGAATTAAAAACAAATGACCTGGTACAAGAGGTATGATGTTTCCAGAGTTTTTCAGGACGACCTCCAAAAGACACGAGTCCCCACTCCCAGAATCTTCTGCCTGTTTCTTTACTTCAACACTGACATTCTGTTTCTCCACCAGCCAGTCCAGTTTATTACCGAGGTAGCTCACACCTTTCACACTGAGCACAGCCACGTCATCAGGTATTAGAGGGGCAAAACTCAGACAGTCCTTTTGTATCCTGCAAAAAACAACAGAGCAGTGTCATCATTGTAACACTAGTGGATACTTTAAAACAAGTCTCACTGGTGTTTGTACTGTACACTAGTGCATCTAAAAAATAGAAAATCATGACAAAAACAAGTGTTCATAATTTCATTCAAAATGAAACTATCACATTTCACAATATTTATTACATGTAAAATGACACATTTCAAACTTTACAGTTGATCAGTATGAAAAATCAGTATCTCAAATATTAATAAATAATAAATATGAATAAATTAATAATCAGACAATATCAACATTAAAACAAATAAAGCATGAAATGAAGCATGAAATGTGTCACTTTAAATATAAACAATATAAAATATTTGACCAATTAAGTTTATGAACTGTTGAATAATGATCAAAAAACCTTTTCACAATGTTCTAATGTTTTTAGATGCACTAGTATATCAGTGTGTAAAGGTATGCATGGGTACTTGCCTAAAACCAGTGTACCCAAACAGCATAGCCTGCAGAAATCCACCCATACCAGTAAGGAAGTTGACAGCTCCAGAGCCATCGGACGACTCACTCCACACCTGCAAACAAAGAGGCTTTAATGAACTTCAGTATCTATAGGCCTTAAATGTAACTCAGAATCAGAATTGCAGGTTTGTCTGCATCCAAGCAGGTGTGTACAGTTATAGTCAAATGTGTCAGAAATAGACCCTGAAGTTACTTTTATACAAACATTTGAAGCTTTGAAACAGTTATCTACTGTACACAGTGAACACACACCCTGTAAAGAGCTGATTTGAACTGAAAAGAGTTTAGAGATTAATCAAGAGTTAACAGCCCACCAGTAGCACAATAATTCCAAACACCTGCCTGTATGCTGAAGTATTTTGGTCTGTGTAATCACACAGAAAATCATAAATTGTCTCATTTGCATAAAGCTGAGGAAAAAAAAAACTTTTTGATTCCTGCTTTACATTGCTACTGCTCCAAGAGTCATGTGAACAGAACTGTAAAGTCTTAATTGACAAGATTTTTCACAGCAACAACTTAAACAATTGTCATTAAAAAAAAATCATATATTGATGTTTAGCAACACAGAAAATGACAAGAGTGTTCTACAGCATTACGATTTCCATTCCATGAGAAAATCAGAGTAACCACATGAATAACTCGTAAACAATGACACAGAAAACACACAGACACACACAATTCAATAGTTGTATCAGCCTGAAAGGAGAAAAAAAATAATCTGGGAAAAAATCCTGATCCACGTTGTCATAATTCCTGTATAAAAAGGGTTAAAGCAAAGTGTCTTCAGAGATACTGTGTGGATATACCGGTAAGAAAAAAAAATGTGTGGAAAGCAGTTCATTTATATCAGTTTGGATAATTAGTGGGAGATTATCTTTAAGACTAGAGGACCAAAGAAATGTTAACACACTACACATCATAGTAATGTAGTTGTTTATCATTCACTTAAATGACTGCATCACAATCATTTATGATATCACCAGTTCAATCCTCGGTGATGCCACAGTCTTTCCTGGCCAGGTGTTCTGGACAGTGAAAATGTCCTTTCTCTAAATGGGATGGTAGAACGGCCTTCTCTCTACCCCCATCAGTCAGTGAAATGCATTCAGATGTATATCAGATGTATGGATAGATAGGAAAAAACTACCTGAAAGGGTGCCTGGATATTTTTAAAGCACTTCTCTAGAAGCTTCTGCGCTTTCTCAGCTTCACCGAGCTCCAACCATCCCACTGCAAACATCCCCTAATAACAGGAGACACAAACATTTCAACATTTACTATCAAAACAAAAGTATTGGGACACCTACTGATTCATTGTTCCTTTCAAAATCAAGAGTATTAAAAAGAGTGTATACTTCTTTTGTTGGCATACCTGTCTCTACTTTCTACTAGATCTCTCACTAGCATTGCTGTGAGGATTTGATTGCATTAAATGAAACTAGCTTTAGTGGGATCGGGATGTTCGATGGGCATTCATTCCAAGAGGTTTCCACAAACATTTGGACATACTGTTTATACCACATTCTAACGGTCACAACTGTTGTATTCTGAAAGTGCATAAACTTACAGATCCTCCCACAAACACCGCATTGAGAATCTAAAAGATTCTCTGTTGCCTTTGCAGTGAGGAGAATAGCTTATTCTGCTGGGTGTCTGTGAACAGTACATCCTTACCCAGGTCATTGCAGGTCCATTTGGGTCAGTTACCGCAGCATACCATTCCAGATCATTCCGTCTGACCTCTGGGCTCATTGATACACCCAGTGGATAACCTATCAATACAGCATCGGCCTGCTTTACTGGACTTCCTGTCAGGATGTAAACGCACAGACCAAAGCAGTTAAAAACAGACTTTGCAAATAGCATATACACTACATGGCCTAAAGTATACAGACACTTAACCATCATCACAGCTATATTAGCTTTTTTGACATCCCATTGCAAATGTATGCGACTTAAAGGAGTTGGAATATATAGTCCACTTTTTCTTTGCCAGAACAGCCTTGATTTTTGTAAGAGAGCGCGAGTGTCTAGAAAAACAATCAAAAAAAGTGTACAAAAGAAGACCAATATCTTACCCTTCCTGTAACCATCAAATTCCGGATGGTACTGCAGGTCTGAATCAAAGGGTATTTTCAGTTTATCAGCCACCTCCTTCCACTCTGAGGGTGCAGGATGCTGCAACAGGGCAGCTAACTCCACAGCAAACAGCAGACTGAGAGAGAGACAGAATGGATGAGGTTTACTGCTTTAAAAAAGTGATGACTAAGTATTTTTAGATACACGTAATCAAGCACACAGCAGTCAACACACACCTGTTCTTGGCCACACTGTTTGTGTACACAGAGTTGTCAACATTGTAGTAGTATTCGTCAGGAGGCATCACTCCTGATAGACAAATAAGCACATGCATGCACTGATATGAAACCCTCCATAACATCCCACTCGATTCCAGGTCTTTCCAATTTCTCAAATAAAGGTGTGACAATATGGCTCCATACACCTTTGATATGGTAGCTTTGGTCTTCAGGGTTCCAGGTCACTCGAGACACCCAGTAATCAGCCACTCCCCATACCACTTCACTTCCATGCCCCGCTTTAAATGGCTCAAGGTCCTTTAAGGTGAGGAAAACAGTACAGTGGATTTCTCCAGCTTGGCAAATAGTCTGAACTAAACACTATGTAGTAGTTATTGAACAATTCATACCCAATCATTTATAGTAGTTACTGAATAATTTATAGTACTTACTGAATCATTCAGTAGATACTGAATACTGTACAGGAGTTCCTAAACACTTACTGTAGTTACTGAGTAGTTAAAGAACATTCAGCAGTTACTGAATAATTTGTAGTTACTGAGTACATCTTAAAATGAACACTCGAGAAGAAGTCATGGGTTCAATGGTCAATCACCTGTGTGAGGTAGAAGTATTGCTGGAAGGCGAGAATTACATCTCCATTAATGTGGATCTCCTGCTGCCCGTAGATGTCATCTGGACACACTTCCTGTCCAGATACAGCACTCTCCCATGGAAACTTTAAGCCCTAGTACCAAAAAAGGTTTCAAATCATAATCAAATCCTACACAAACGCATACGTATAATGTTCTGATAAGGAATATCTATACATCATACAAAAACATGAAACATGAATGATTTGTTTACAAAAATCTATAGATCATTTCAGTATGAAATGTTCACACAATGTTAAGGTCAGCTGCTGTTTAAAAATATAAACAATATGTTATTAGGTTCACATGACCTGTATGATATCAAACCTAAAATCTTCACCCAACATACAATCAGTCTACGATGAAACGAACAATGATCATTGACACAATGTTCATACTAATCAGTGAAGCACTACGTAAACATAGAAGCACTACATTACTAATCGGTGACCATTAACATACCTTATAACCTTGCTGCTGGGCATTGGCTTTTGCACCTTCTATTGTCCCCACTCTATAGTCCAGGACAGCTTTGGCCAGTTTAGGGTAAAAAAGTGCAATGCTAGGATACATCCATGTGTCCTAGTGGATACAGTGAATAACAATTTATCAAATGATCAGCATTTGATTTCAATCTGAACATTTTTCATTACATACTTTCATGATGAATGGACCAATAGAAATGCTCAAAAATGTCATGAAATAAATAAAGCATTTTATGACAACAATGATATATCCTAGTGATTTTTCCAAGCTGGTTGCTTCTTTTTTTTTCAAATCAAAGCTTGATTTAGTAAACTTTAGTGAAGTCTCATGAACATGTGGTTGATTTGAATTCTGTTGCTGTGATAAGGCAGTTTTAGGTTCCCAAAAGTCAAAGCCTTTTTGGTTCTTTTTGCCAAGGAGTCCATAGGGGTCTGGTATCTAGCAAAATTTTAGTTTTTTCTATTTCCAGAGGGAATCGACTTCTACTATAAACTGAATGACTTTGCATCTCCATTTCGTCCATGTATTCCACTGCAACAAGATTCCGCAGCATATATGGAGCTTAGTCCAGGGATGTTTATTCCATATTGTCCAATCACCATGGCAGCTGATACCTCATTATTGCTTTCACCAGGTCTGTGTCTTATATCAAGGACGTTTTGTTGGTATTTCAGTGGGTTGATTGTTGCTTTTTCATTACATTAGCTATCCATCACAATGTCTTTTAAACTAAAGGGGGATGGTGAAATAGCTCTGGTCTAAGATGGAGTGACAAATGTGAGTTAATATGGATTTAGTTTAGGAGAATTCAAATTCATTGTTGATCCATAGATTAGTGTAGTTCAAAGGAGTCTGTGTTTCTCCCTTTGTAGACAATGTTAAGGCTATCAAAGCATGTTTGGTACAATCACTTCAGCTCTGCTATTGAGTTTTATGCAGAAGAGCATCACTGCAGGGTTATGGTAGTGCCTGACTGTTTGACAGAATTGTAGATGAAAATTCCCATTTGGGTGAGATCCTTGAGAGTGCTTCTCTTAAACTCTCAAATGTTAGTATCCAGTCCGAAAAGGTAGTCATGTTTTGCTCCTTCCTCTTCTGAAGCCACACTTGAATTTAGTGAATTATTATTTTCAGTTTCCAAACTAGATGATAATTGACCATCCTTTTCAGATAGTCAATACTATAGATTAATATTTGTTTGAAACCAGTCATTAGCCAGTTGAAGGGTTGGGTGTAATTATGGCTTCTTTCAATAAGGGTGGTATGTTTCTTATTGTTAATATTTTGTTATACCTATTGAGTAGATACATTTAAAATACTGCAAGAAATAAAGATTAGATATTTCATCTGGTCCAACAGTAGTGTTATCTTACTCTTTATTTAGAGAGAACTGAAGTTTTTACCATGAAAAGCATTGGCTATATTACCGTATTTTCCGGACTATAAGCCGCACCCGCAAAATAAAAAAAATAAATAAATAAAAAAACCTGGAAAATAACATATATAAGTAGAAAAAGCTGCACCTCATTATAAGCCGCAAGGTTTAAGCGTGGAAAAAAGTAGCGGCTTATAGTCCGGAAAATACAGTACTATATACTGGTTGTTCTTGTTTACAGGCACTCCTGTGCTCACTGAGGTCTAATTCCTGTGTGTGCATAACACAGTGGGTCAAATGAGTATAAATATTATTACTACTATTACATAATTGGTCTTATTTTTTATGGTATATGCTCAGTGTTAAGAAACATAGCCGTGAAACACCCAAAAATGGGTTGTGATATAATTTATCATGATATTGTCATAGTTCTACTTGCTGAAAGCCTTACCTGATCCCAGAACACATGTCCCCAGTAGTCCTGTCCCTGTCCCCCATTGGACAGTCCTCCAGGACTGACGCCCCCAAACGGACTGGGCACCTCTTTGAGTGAGGGAAAGGCACTGAGGAGGTAGAACATGCAACCAATCACAGCTCGACTAAGGGGTTCTGGTCCCGCCAACTCCACCCTGCTGTCCAGCCATAGCTCTGACCAGGCCCTTAGATGTGAGGGCTGGAGATCACCATGTTCGAAGAGCTCCAAGCCAGTGTCGAAAGAAGCCTGGACGCTCTCACTGCTTTCTGCAACTGCTAAAATGAAGCCCCAGCGAGACTGACTCTGATCAGGCTGAAGAGTTACAGAGGAGTCGAGTGGAGTCCAGATAAGGTGCACACTTGGACGAGCACCTCCAGGGAGCTCCGCTGAAATAGTTTGCCCATAGATATGCCTGTTGTAAGAAACAAGATTATTGTTGCTACAGACTGAACTACACCATACTAAGGCCTACAATCAGAATCAGATCTGTGATGAAACACACCTCCCTCCTTTATAGTCCGGAGCATCTTGGAAAGGGATGTCATCACTGTATGGTGAGAAGGAACTGTCGAGCATGACTGTGATAGGGTCCTCAGTAGGCATTTGACGCTTCAGAAACACCTCCATGACTAGCAGGTTGGGGTACTGCCGGTGTGCGTAAAACAGCTGAGACGCCTGCACACGAGAGGTAAGGACAGAGTGAGTGAATATACCTGTAAGAAAGGAGAAGAGCAAGAATTAGCAGTTGGCTATGTTAAAGAGTATGTTTATATGCAATCTAAACTAAGCAGAAGGCCCTGGGTCTCAGTGTGCACATTATATGTACAGTCAAGAGTACAAAAAGAGGTGTTCAGACATACAGATGCATCATGCTCTGATGTTTGGTGTCTCTCTGTGTAATCCTTCACTTCTTGTAGATGAAAAAACACAAAAAAACAACGACAACAAAGACAACACATGATGGCACTTAGCACAAGAAGTGATTGAGGGGTTTGAGGAGCAAAGAGGTTCTGAACAAAACTAAAACCAGATATAAAAGGTATTGAAAGCTTGTGAGACATTTGTGAGATGTTTTAAAAATGGATGTGTATTGTGTCTGGTCCAAAAGCAGTTTCGCTGGAAGTGTTTACTGACATTTTAAGTTTTTCCTTTAAGATGCCCTAGTTTATGTTTTTGAGTTTGTAGGATATATTCAATCTGGGGACAAATGTGCAGTGAAAGGACTGATTCTTCTGAAATTTTCTGGAGGGCTGTCCAATAAGGGGCAGAGGCAGGACTATTGGGAGATGTGTTCTGGGATCAGGTAAGGCAATATCATGTTGGCAATATGACAAAATCATGATAAATTACATTGCAACCCATTTCTGGGCAATTTCATTGCCATTCTCCCCACTGAGGAATTACATAGACTATAAAAAATAAGAGAAATTATGAAGTGTCTGTGAACAACAACTACTATACTCAATATAATATTATTAGGATATGGACTTGTAGGATATGGACAGTCTTGACGGATAAGGAGGCAATATAGTATTGATAAATTCTTCACAAAGGCCCCCGATAGCTTGTTTGTTACTTCCTGGGTCATATTTCCTGGTATTAAATGTGTTGGATTTGTGTTCTGTTTGTTTCCTTTGTTTTATATTGCTTGTAAGGCCCCAGGTTTTCATTGTTGCCTTTATAGCTTTATTCTGAGCCAATATTTGCAACAAAATAGAACTTCATAATAGACATAATGGATTCATCAGGTCTGCAACACACACTAACCCTACCATCAGCCCAAAACAACTGGTACTGTGACTCACCAGACCATATTGCCAGTCCACTAGGGTCCACTTAACAACCTCACAAGCCCAGACGAGGCACTGTCTCCAGTGGTACTCTGGTGGGTTCCCCCATATCCCACGGATGCTAATGAATGCTGTACTGACTTACAGAATAAGCATTTTGGGTCTCCTGGATGTGATTTCTGGCAAAGATGCTTGTCTGTGTGCACATATTCCACAGATCACAATCATTAAGCCAGTGCACGATCCACTGTGAGTAATGGTGTTTTCTATGTCTTATTTCTGTTTAGCACAACAGTGGGGATAGAGGAATGTTAAATATCTGGACAATTTCGGAAATGGAATGTCCCATCCATCTGGGGCCCACCATCAGGCCTCAATCGAAGTGGTCAGTGGTCATCCTCACTCGCACCAAACCTCATGACTTATACAGATGATTGTTACCCAGCCATCTCTTTAGTTAATACCACTTCATAATTAATATACATACCATATCCCATGACTTTGGCCATGGCAGTGTATACTGGCTGCAGTTCATAAAATGGTTTAAGGTGGATAAACACAAAAACTACTCAGCAAAACAATGCAGGATTACAACACTGCAAATGAAGTGATGGTGTGAGCTGAGAATTGAAGAACTGGTGATGTCCTGAATAATAATCATCACACTGAAATAGTATATAGAGCTTGTGAGACTGTGTTGGGAAATGCGTGGGGGAAAAAAAAACATTATAATGAGTGTGTAAACAGAAGATAGGAATGCATAGAATGCATTCAATTTATATTATATAGATCATACTCAGATTTATTTCTGAGGTTTATCACTGATCTTAAAAAAACTGAGTCATTCTTTTTGAGTGGCAGTGAATGAGAGGGTGTGTGTCATTAGTATTCGGCATACCTGTGTGTGTGTCCAGAGTGTATGTGTGGTTTCCCTCCTCCTCTGTCCTCATCTTGATAGCCAGTGGACAGGGTATATCAGCACGGTGACAAGCTCCTTTCTCTCCATTATAAACTCCACCCATATGCATAATCGGCCAAAACACTCTCCAACCTACCCGTCCATTGGCAAGTGGTGGCAGAAACCGGAGGTCAGAGGGAAGTGTGTCAGAGGAGAAGATATACGGGTCAATAGGGTCGGACGTCATCTTTAAGAAGTGTTGTCCTCTGTGTAGAGAATAAATGCATTATTGATAAGTTGCTCAAACTGTTTTCGTATATTTTTTTCACTGTAAAAAAAAGGTGGTATTTGTGAGATGCTGTAGAAGAACCAATTAAGGTTCCATAAATAACCATTTTTGTGAAAGAGATTCACAGATTCATTACACTACTAATAATACTACTATTACTAGTACTAATAAAACTAGTAATAATAATAATAATAATAATAATAACAGTAATAACAATAATAAAAGTAATAATAATATTATTAAAATTAATAATATTATTAATAATAATAATAATAATAATAATAATAATAATAATAGTAATAAAGGGAAGAGGAGGTCAGTGCAGGTCACAGTCGGTTATGGTCGTAATAATAATAGTAATTATTAATAATAATAAAGGGTAGAAGAGGGTACAGTCGGTTATGGTGGTCAGTGCTGCGGCTGATGTAAAGTCGCGCTAAGCGCAGAGAGGCGATAAACACAGTGTAGTAAAGCAGACGTTACACACGGATACCTGCAGAATCACACTTCAGAGGCAGAGGAAGCTGTGCTGCTGCTCCATTCGTCTCCTCTCGCTTGGTGTGCGCGGTTCGGAGGAGATGAACGAAAAGGCCTGAAAACAAAGTTCAGCCTCGACTCCTGGACAGTGAGGAGGGTGGGCGGTCCTGGAGGCGGAGACTTGCGGTTCTGAACGGCTGGTCTGAGATCAGCTCCTTTGCTAAAACGCCGCCTCAGAGTTCATGAGGAAAAGGACAGAACTGCTCTGAGATCAGCACAGTCTCACTGCTTTGTTATTCCCTCTCAAACAGCAGTCATAGACTGTAGTGACCCGCAGAGACTGTTCTTCACATGACCAGTAGATGACAGGGGTGTAATGGGTACTTTTCCTGTCTTACTCAGTAGTTTAGAGCAGAGCTTTGAGGACCAAGACCTTCAATTAAAATATACTGTTTTGAAGTGACATTGCAGTTTATCTCTTTCTAAATAAATAAACGTGTGTGTGTGTGTGTGTGTGTCCTTAGCATATGATGTACATAAACATGGCTTTATTACTGCCCCCACCATGATTAACCCCTAAAATGCCATGGCTGGTTTTGGTTGCAAGTAGAACATATTCAACAAAGATTCAACAAAACTGGTAAATGAGTGAGAACTAATTATGGTTCATCTTTAACAAGAAACATGTCACATCAGTTGATATCAGTACATTAGGGTTCATGATGTTGCTTTATTGAAAGGATATTGAAACAAGTACTGCATGTTCCCACACTTTATGGACAAAGGTATTAAGACATCTACCCATTCGTTGTTTTTTTCTGAAATCAAGGGTTTAAAAAAGAGTTTATCCTGCTTTTGTTTGTTTTGCTGAGGGGATTTGATTGCATTCGATGACAAGCCCACACCTGGCATTAGTGGCATCAATAGGTCCTATTCTATTGGCAATACTTCTGTACATGGACTAGATAGGCTGTGTGTGCATTTGCACATTTGTGTCAGCAAAGAGTACAACTTTGCTGAATGCATTCATTAGAGGGCCTGCAAACAATTGGACATACATTAAGTGTCTCATCATTGTACAAATTTGTAGACCAAATTTTTGTCTGAGAAGAATTGCGTTTCTAACATTCTGAGCTTGGCCCACATAAACAAAAGCATCTTACAGTTAAGATCATCTTAACTGGTGGAGAAAGTGCTCGGTGTGACATGCACTTGACCATTTAGGAATCACCTCTGTGCTGGGTTTTCCAAAGAGAAAAGAGTTGCTGTTGCACATTGGGTCAATTTTAAAAGACATGCAGTGAACACACACCACAGTGATATGCAGTGGGCAGCCTCCACATGGAGCAAGGAGGGTTGGGGGCCTTGTTTGCTTGCTCAGAGGCCCCAACAGTGGCACACAACCCTGTCTTTTATTACCCAGTACTCTGAGCCAGTACTTTCTTATATGCACTGCTCTTTGGAGGTCTATCCACAGATTTTATGTTGAGGAAGGGCACTATGAGGACCATAGCAACAGCTTCAGCTTGTGCTTCTTGAAGGAGTCCAGTGAGAATCTTCAAAACGTGACTTATCTTTTATACAAATGGTCGTGTACTGGTATATAATTATGGTTGCAACTATATTTTACAATAAGCCCTCAGAAATAATGATCACAGTTTTATGGCATTTCACTATTCTTCTTCCTAAAGGAATGAAAAACAGATTTGTTTGGAAGAATTAACTTTATGTATTTAAACACTGAAAACACTTTAAAAAAAAAAATAATAATAAAATAATAATAATAATAAATGCACATGAAGCGAGGCTCATTTTAAGTATTTTGTATACAACTAAATATTATTTTCTCCATTAATCTACTTTTGTGTTTTTTTACTCACACACACTTCTCAATCCTGGTCATGGAGTTCCACTACCTTGCAGGTTTTAGAGTTCTCCCTAATTCCAGCGCCCCAACTACCTGATGAGTCCTTGATAAGCAGAGCTGGGTGTGTTACAGCAGGAAAACACCAAAACAAGGACAGTGGTACCCCAGGACCAGGTTCAAGAATCAGTTCTAGAATGTCTTGCTGCTGGCCATTCTCTTCTTTTACCTTCCTACCTTACATTTATGAAAGATTCTTCTCATATGAATAATTACACTTTGGTGTTCTGTGCTTTATTGCATGAAGGATTGATATATTTTTCACTGGCCAAGGGAATCCGAATAGTATTTGCAATCACTAATGTTCAGAGGCATTAGTGTTTTCCTCTTTTTTTGTAATTGCAGTTTACATCCTTAAAAAAGCACATTACCAAACCTGGTCAATTCCAAACTAAAAAAATCCTACAGTGTACTATAAAACAGTACTGCCTAGCCATTTATCAGTGTAGCTTAAAATACCATCCAGTTAACTAATTTTAAATTTTATACTAATTTCAGTTTTAATTTGAACAGTAGGATAAGGTGAGATGGTATAGGTGGAAATCTTCACTCAGTAAAACAGGAAAATTGCTATCTCTAGCTCTCACACACACACATGCACACACACATTCACACACACACACAAGCTATTTTACTTGCAGGCCTCCAGATGGTGCTCTGACACAGTTGGGTTCACCTTGGCCGCATGCCGGAGGTCGCAACTCCGAACCCTGGGAAAAGAGCAGCTTTTTCCTTATAAGGCTGCAATCCATCCCCTATGCTTTTCCCATTACTGCCCTCTTCCTCTCTTCTTCTCCCTCCCTCACTTTCCTTCTCAGAGATATTTACAGCAAGGCCAGCTTGGCGTACCTTATTAGGAGCTGCGCTTGTTGTCAGCAGCTACATCCTATCCTGGTAGGACAGTGGACAGACTACCAGTGTGTGAGGAGAGATTGGTCAAACAGATGAGGATGAAGGTAGCATTCTGCTAAAGGTCACTCAGTTCTCCAGGCATGCCTATAAAACCCCATGAGACACACAGACTCAATGTTCTTCACTAAGGTGGAAGAAAAGCACCAGTCAACAGCAAAATGAAAAATGACTGAAATTAAAATGCAGAACATTTCTGACTCTAACATTTTCCCCTTTGTTCTTTGACCTTCTAGCTGCACTAATGCGTGTCAATCAATAGCTGCGACAATGCAGTATTTCAGCGTTCGCACCCAGTCTGTCCACATTCCATTTTGTGACTTCCTCTCCCTCTCTCTCAAACACACACATACACTGGCTGTGGGAATGTTATATCCATTGCTCCAGCTGTCCACCCCCCCACAACACACACACACACAGGACATCTGGAGGGCAGGCACACAAACATGCGTTAGAGAGAGTGAGACGGAGAGAGACTGAGTGACAGACTAACAAGCTTTCAAGTTTGACAAGCCCCAGTTTGTCCAAGGTGCCCAAATACCAAGTGAGACCCAGTTTAAATCAAACCTGGCCTGAAACCATCAGAAGTGCACCAGAACAAGAGGCTTTGTATAAAAAAAAAAACAACTCAACAAGCTACAAACACTACACAACCTTTTATTAAGTGCTGGCTTTAATTTTATATATATTAAAAAACAACATGTGAAAGAAAAGGGGTATCAATATCACATTACATTTATGGCATTATTATTTCAAAGGGAATAATATTTTTCCATTTATATAATAAACAGTTACCCTCCTCGCCTCCAAACAATAGGGGCGAAGATTTGATGCAAACAATGAAAACAAAACAAAACAAAACAAAAAACAAACATGAAAATAGCATCCGATTCTTCAACTTTCTATTAATAAAGTGTAAGAAAAAACATGATGCATAGCATGACAGGTCTGTGCACAACAGTAGAGCACCAGCTGTGCACGAGCTTGCACTGATGTCACCAATCATGTGTGTGTGTGTGTGTGTGTGTGTGTGTGTGTGTGTGTGTGTGTGTGTGTGTAACGTGTGTACTGTATATGACCTGCATTGAATCAAATGTCATTAATTGTGATGCAGTGTTAACATGGCAATGTGCTTTGAGGCAGTATTGGATAGGTGCAACAAAGTGGTCCCAGAGTTGGTAACTCAGACTAAGAAGAGACTTCATATGGCTATATTAGTTGTACTCTGAGCTTGAGCGTGTGTGTGTGTGCGTGTGTGCGCACACATGCCTGTGGAGTGTAATGTAAGGTGCAAAATTCCTGCAGACCAAAGCTCCCGGAGACTGGTGGAATGTTATGTGTTGACGCGTGTCTGACACACTTGAGTGAATGTTGTGCACACAGTTTGTGTGGGTGTAAGAGCATTGTGCAAGCCATCTCTCTTGGCAGATTAAAAGGTGTGTGTTATCCATGTGAGTGTGCACATATCAGTTGTACTCATCAGCCTCCTGACGAAACTGATAAACAGAGTTCCAGCTGATGAATGTGTGCAATTTGAGGTGGCCACACACACACACACACACACGCACACGCACGCCACGCACGCACACACACGCACACACACACGCACACACACACACACACGCACACGCACGCACACACGCACGCACGCACGCACGCACACGCACGCACACGCACGCACACGCACGCACACGCACACACACGCACACACACGCACACACACGCACACACACGCACACACACGCACACACACGCACGCACACACACACACGCACACACACGCACATACACACTGCTCGGGCCATTGTGGCTTCAGAAGCAGACAGGCGTGATCAGGTTCAAACTGTAGTACAACTAAATCGTGCATTGTAAGAAAGTGACATTCCCTTTCCTCATCTTTTCTCTCTGTCTCTCTCTGTCTTTCTTTCTCTTCTTTGGGACACTGGGATGTAAAGTGGGGGAGGGGTGGATTGTCTTCATTCATTTCTCCTGTCCCCTCTCTTTCATTCCACTTATTCTCTCTGTATCTCTATCTCGCTTCATTTGAGAGTTTACTGATCACTGGATAAGCGCCCGTTTTCATCCTTCAGGTCTTGGTTGTCCGGCCTAAATCACCCAAACCTAAAGAGCACACACACAAAATAAGGTAATACAATAACCATTAAAGTCACATGTATAAGTTTGAGACCGCGGTTCAAATGACATATTTCAATATTAACAAAGTAAATGCAAGTTATGTACTTAAACATAATGTTTTCAAAGGCATATTTTCATGCACAAGTTCTATGAATTTGTTGAACTGGTCAAATAAAACAACATATACAATGCGCAACAATGTAAATTACACAAACGAGCCATAATTGTGTATTAAAACATTCTTTCACTAAACTATCTGGTCTTAGTGACTATACTGTGTGCCTGGGTTAATTTATAATTCAAATGAATTAATTGCATTCAAAGAAAATTTATCACAAACAATAACACTTCTCAGACCCAATATATGATTGAAAATAAAAGAATAAAATAAAAAAATTACAGCAAACAGATAAATTAAAAATAAATAAATAAATAAAAAAAAAAAAAAAAAAAAAATATATATATATATATATATATATATATGGTTATATACATATATATATATAATGCATTAAAGTGTCTGTTGAGAAAAGAATGAAAAGTAACACCACCGATTTGTTCTCGGCTTACCTTCAGCTCCTCCTCTAACTCAGATGCACGTCTCTCCAACACCAATCTCTCCTGAAATGTATATAGAGGTGAGAAGACAATGGCAGAACAGGAATTTCCACAAGCAATAGAATCTCTTTTGTTGTTTCTGACAACCAATAATTTTCCTTCACCTTGACTTGCTTATACAAATCAAGTTCCCATTATATCTATATACATTATACAACAACCAACCATAAGATTATGATCACCTACTTGTTTCTACATTTACTGCCCATTATCAGCTTCACTTACCATACAGGAGCACTTTGTAGCTCTATAATAACAGACTGTAGTCCATCGGTTTCTTTGTTAACCTCCTTTAAAAGGTTCATCAATAATCAGGCCCCCACAGGACCACCACAGAACAGGTACTGAGTGGGTGATGGGTCATTTTCAGCACAGCAGTGACACTGAAGTGGTATGACACTGCACTGGTATGAGTGGGTCGGTCCACCAACCAGAAATACCCAGCCAACAGTGTCCTGTAGAAGCACTGATGAAGGACTACAAGATGTCCAACAAAAATTGTGCAGGAAAGATGATCTTCTGTCTCTGACTTCATATCTTCAAGGTGGACAAACTAGGTAGGAGTGTCTAATAGAGTGGACTTTGGGTGGATACTGTGTTTAAAAACTCCATCAGCACTGCTGTGTCTGAACCACTTGTACCAGTGCAACACACAACAACACACCACCTACATAATAGGTGTAGGTGACCACTGAAGATCAGGGTGAAAAGAGGCTAACAAAGTATGCAGAGAAACCAGTGGATTGCAGTCTCTAAATATAGAACTATAAAGTGCTCCTGTATGGTAAGTGGAGCTGATAAAATGGACGGGGATACAAGGAGGTCATAAAGTTTTGGTTGACCTGTGTATGTCCAAATGTTTGTAGACACTCCTTTAAACTCCCGTTTCTGACACAGATGTGCAAAAAGAATAGAATAAGACTGGAGTAGATAAACATGAATCAAATGGAATTGTGCCTAATGTCAGGTGTGGGAGAGAGAGGTATAATGTTCTCTGGAACGATTGTGCTCCATTCAGTACTTTTGGAATGAGGTGGGAAGGTGATCATCCAACATTGGGACTTTACAAATTGTCACGGAATGCAATCAAATCCACACAGCCATGATCTAAATCTACTAGAATGCTTGGACAGTACGTTACTCCAACAAAATCAGGATAAACTGATTCTGGGGGAAACAATGAATGAGTGGGTGTCCCAATACTTCTGTCCATATGGTGTATGACATTAAAGCAAGCGAAGTTCTTAATTAGGTTTGTAAACATTATATAGCGTGAGGTGTGTAATGATGGTACATAATGAAATTGGCTCTCCCTTGAGTAAGTGGTGGTGTTATCCATTACACTCTCCATTTGTATGAGTTGAAAGAAAGTAAAATTCCCATCACTACATGTGCATCAGTCTGAAGAGCTAAAACTGCCCATTGGCCTTAATTCTAATACTGAACTGCTAACAATGATCCTTCACAGTTTACCAGCAATAATTGATCAGCTGCTGATATATTGTGCACCCCCAGGAGAAAGACCTACCTTTTTCTCTAGATCCAATAAAGCAGTGCAGTCACTGAACCGCTCCTGCCTCTGCAATACATACGCACACACACAAACGCACACACAAGTGCACAGTGTTACTGCAGGTCTGAATCGGATGAAGTGCTTCAAAGGTGTACATTCTGCATGCACATATAAATGCAAGTGTCTGTTTACTTGTGTTGCTTTCTCCAGCTCCATTCTGGTCACAGATACAGTCCTCTGTGTGTCTTGCAGTTGCGACTGCAGCTGACTGTTCTCTCTAGACAGTTCTTCAAACAACTAACACACACACGAATAAGATACATACATCTTGTTCTTCATAACACATAGAAGCTACATCTTCAGCCTGGTGAGAAGAAGAGGCATCAACACTTACCTTTTTAAAATCCTTAACAGCTGAGCCCCCTACCATGACACAGTCATTTAAAGCTAGATTGGCTCTGTGTGTGTGTGAGAGAGAGAGAGAAAGAGAGAGAGAGAGAGATTATTTGAGACAGAGGAGTTTGGCCGATAAGCAAAAGGTTGAAAGGTCAGTGACATACCTGCTGCTTTTATGCCTGTCTGTCTGTAATAAGAAAACGAGATAAACACATACACGTTAAGAGTGCATCTGTACACACACATGCCATATGCATGAGGCAAATAAACAGTAAAGAAATAGCCCAGTACAGCCTTTCCCAACCCAGTCCATGGGGACCTCCAACCAGTCCAGCCAATATTTGTTGTATCCCAGCACAAGTCAACCTTGATGTTTTCAGTGTTCTAAAAGACTTGCATCAGTCATGCTGGGATACAACAAAAATATGGGCTGGCTGGAGGTCCCTGAGAATTGGCTTTTGAAACACTGCTTTACTGGCTGTGTCATTCGGGTGACCCTTGACTGCTGACTGTCCAAACCTGAGGAACCTGCCCACCACTGCTGTCCGGCTCTGTGCTGGGCTCTTTATCTTCACTCTGTAGACATACAGAAGTCAGAGGTCAAACTACCCAACTTTAGTCCAAACAATCACTCACAACAGCACATGGACATCAGTACTCCTCCTCTTCCTCACCTCAGCTAATCTTTCTCTCCTCCGTGCTCTTGCTCTCCTTCTCTCCAGCGCTCGCTCTTCAATGTCAGCAATACTGTCCTCTGTATCTGAATAACAAACAAAAAAACAAACAGTAAATAGAACGCATCAGTGTGTTTTTTTCATCAGAGAGTAAAGGTCAAAGATAGGGTCACCTCTTCTGTCAGCAGGGCGGGGGGCACCAGGAGGGTGTGTGAGTCCCAGCAGATCAGACTTTTGCAGGTTTGCAATGCGAGACCTCCAGCTCACCTCCTAAAAGAAAGGGGAAAAAAAACAAAACATTTGAATTTGAAACTAAATTCCAAAATGTTTGAATCTATTTAGAACATTTCACACACCACAGTGATTCACTGCAGGTGTCTGGCCATGCTGGACGTATTTCCATGCTCATATAATTATAAAATCAATCACCTTTTTAGTGGTCTTTTCTAGCTGTGCTCTGTTCTGATTTACATTATACTAGACTGGGAGTGATGTTCTCTCGGTGTGGATGAGGTTAGTTCTTTGCTAGCTCTGCTGTGTTCTGAGTTTTATGCATTTTACAGTAACTTTGACAGTTTTGACCATAAAAAGACTCAAACTTAACCAGTGTGGAGCAGATATCTGATGGGTTAACCAATGTTGAAACCGCAGGTTTCTGCAGGTATGCACAGACACAGTGCACAGGGTGGTGGGAACCTTTATTCAACACTACTGTTTGTTTATATCAGCATACAGGCAACAAATGTTCATATATCACTTGAAAGACTTCAGCAACAGTACCGCAGTTATGGTTGGATGTTAAAATGTTAATTCCTGGTTCCCCTATGATTCCCCGGTACCGGTATTTAGCAGTATCTATATAATTCAGTCAGTGCCCTAACAGGTACAGATATATATATATATAGATAGATAGATAGATAGATAGATAGATAGATAGATAGATAGATAGATAGATAGATAGATATGACAGTATTGAATGAAGTAGTTTGTGAGATGAAGATCATCTTAACATGCACTGAACAATCGTGGATCATCAAACTCAACCTTTCTCACCCCTTCCTCTCCCTTCTTCTGCTTTGTTTCTTTTTCCTCCTCCTCTTTCTTCTTCTCTTTCCCCTTGCTTTCCGTCTTTATTGTCTTCTCTGCTTCCTGGAGATCGGTAAGTGTAACACCCTGGAGACAAAGCAAAAAGTTACTTGTGCAAAAATAGTGATGAATAACAATGAGCCAAAGCCTTAAGACCCCGCAAAAATGTGCACCATCAATTATCTGGTAGCAGCAGAGCATATGAAAGTCTGGAATGCATGTTAGACAATAACAGAACAGTAAACTCTCTTTGTCCACATTCTGGAGAAAAGATATAGGAGAAAATGTCATTCATGAAGTCCTCAGCAGCTTAATCCTTATGCCCAGTTCAATGGATCACAGTATCTCTTAAATGGCAATGTTTGCCAAATGCTAACTGTCAACTCTGGAGAATACCTAGTCCAAGTAGTCCAAAAAGAAACAAACCAAGAACAGAGGACAACCCTGGGAACCCACGACACATCACAGCTGTCCCATCTGGTCTGAACTAAAAGAAGAGTTACTGGTACACAATTCAAAAATATTTTTCTATAATGGCTATAGGAGGAAAGTTTCTCAAAGCAGTGCCTAGGACCCTGATGTGTGACTGTGTAGCCACAGAGTGGAATCACACTACCAATGTTAACCACTGGCCACTGCTGAAAGTGCCTATAATACACACACAAGCACTGGAACTGGACCTTTGAAGCAATAAAAGAAAGTTGCCTGGTCTAGCGTATCCTGTTTTCTTCTATGTTCGCCCCATTTACCTGTGGAATGCATTAGAACAACAAGTCTAATCCAAGGTGGCTCCACTTCACAATTTACAGGAATTGATCTTGGAGTCATTTAGGTCATAATGTTTGGGCTCTGTGCACACACAAACACTTAGCATCTTTTCCAAACAGACAAGCTCCCTGTAACAGCTGAAACGGAACAGTACTTTGCGTTGGTGGTCTAAACAAGGCAAAAGCAAAACAGGTGGCAACCCATTAAGCTTTTGCCTGGTTTAGTCCTTGAACATGAAATCTACCCGCTGCACTGTCCAATCCTGCCAAATACTAAAACTACAATCCAACACACTATATTATATATATAAAATCTAACCCTGCAGACTGCCTTTACAAAGACAGGTGAAAAAATGGGCCATTCTGAAGAGCTTGCCGAACTGGAAACCCTAATAAGATGCCACCATTGCAGTCAGTTTTGAATTTTGTTTCCAACATAGATATTCCATGATCAATTGTCCATCAAACCCCTTTGGGGCAAACTAGAATGGACACTGCGAGCCAGGCCCTCTTGTCATATGATCTCACTAACGCTCTTCAGGGTGAAGGATCCAAATCTTGTAGAAAGCCTTCCCATAGGAGTGGAATCTGATATAGCTGCAAAGGGGAGACAGATGGACAGATATAGAATGGGATGTCATACAAGCAATACTGTGCGTAGCTGTCCCAATACTTTTGGCCATAACGTGTCTAATTATAAATGAGAAGTACAAGACATTTCATAAAACACACCCACACACAGGTTAACAACGATGCTAAAGATGCCAGAGGAATCTGTGAATGGTGCATAATATTAGGATCAGGGTCAGAGGTCAAAAGTCAGGTGTTTAGGGCAGGCTAACCTGAGTGGAGCGTCTAGACTGTCGTGCATGTCTGGAGCGAGCCTTCCTCTGAGCTTCAGCCTCCTCATCACGCACTGGAGTCAGGTATGACCTATATACACACACAGCTTAATAAAACTTTGTAAACACAGAGTGTTTAACTAAATTAAATAAGGTCTGGAACTCATCCTCTGCAAACCCAATAAAGCACACACACACACACACACACACACACACACACACACACACACACGGTTCTAGCACATGGCACTCACTTGCGCCTCTGCTTTGTCTCCTGCTCGCCTGTTGTCACAGTTGTTGTCGAGGAGACGGGTTCCTTCTTCTCCGACTGTTCCTGAGCTAGTCTAGGTGAGATCCAATATAGAAGAAAGAAAGATTTTTGAACAAATATATAAACAAACACATTCAAATGTACACACACAAACACACACACCTCTGAGAAACAACACTGTTGAGGCGGCTAAGTCCAGAGGTTCCTTGTGAGGTGACAGAGGTCACTGAAGGGTCATCGAGTTTCCTTCCATAAGAGGAGCTGGAGACACACACATACAGAGTTAAAAGCAGCCAAGATAAACACCATCTATATGCCTGCTGCTGGCTGTTTGTGTACGTGTGCAGCGAGTGTGTCACTGACCTACGAGGTAAAGAGGGGTTCTGGCCTGCCGGATCACTGCCTGACTGGCTGTTTAACCTACGTGTGTATGAGGAGCTCCGGCTCAACCAGCTACACCAAGACAAACACAAAAGTTAGAAAAAAAAAAATCGCAGAAATATATACAATCATACATTAATACACACACATGTACACACCTGCTGGAATTGTCTGGGGTGGTACTTGTATTGGTATCTGCAATGCTGAACAGGCGCCTGGATGGAGTGGGCTGCACTCTGGCTAATCTGGGCTCCTAAAAAAGAATTGACATATAAGAGATGGGAAAACAGTAGTACAAGATGAGTAATTTGCAGACGTGCATGTGTGAGTGAGGAACACCTAAACATGCCTCGAAACAAGCCTGGAGCATTGAAAAAATTCTTTTGGAGTGATGCAGTAGAAGAGCAACACCAGCAGCCTTTTAGCACCACCTCTTTTGTTGCGCTCTTTGGAGTTCTGGAGGAGTGGCCACTGTTCATAGTGAACTATCACAAATGAGTCATTTTACAGAAAATGCTATCCACACAGCATTATATTAGATAGCAAGCTAATTTAATCATCACTGTTTGTGGCTGACAGTAAAACACTTCTACCGCAGTGTTATCACACCTGCGACAGCCCTTGTCCAAATTGTTGGCATAGTGTTTGAATGCTGGCTACAGGCCTCCTCCAAAATTGCTTCCGTGGTGTTAGTGTGACAACTACAGCCCTTGTCCAGAATTGCTAGTGCAGTGTTATCATGCTGGCTACAGGTGTCCTCCAGCATCACTACTGTGGCATTAGCACTCCAGCTATGGTCATCTTCCAAAATTGCTAATGAAGCACTGGCATGCTGGCCACTGGCCTACTTCGTGCTGTTTTCAAGCCAGGCCCCTCGTCCCTGCTCACGTCACATAATACAAATTAAACCTGGAGTGCTCCTAAGATTTTTTTGGAGATTCCCTGGAAAGCAGACCATGTAAAGTCATACAATATTCATATGTGCTTTTCCATTTTTTTTTAAGTTTCGCTGGTGTTGCTCTTTAAAATAGAACACACACTCCGCTGGTTGATTGTGTGTGTGTGTGTGTGTGTGTCTTCTTTTTGCTTGCAAAATGTGTAACGTAATCTTCCCAATCTGACTTACTATAAATGTGTGCATTCTTATTTTTGTGTCAGCCAGACAGTCTATTATTAACCATTAACAGCTTTAGTAGTAAATCAGGAACTGAAAGGAGTGAAATGAAGCCTGGTAGAGAGCAGCAGCAGTGATATAAATGATAAAATGACAATTGCTGTGGTTAGGGACACATATAGCAAGCAAACAGAATTGCAACACCTATAATGAGTAACACCTTGCATCAGTCCAACACTACAGTGAGAAATACAGTGAGTAAAAAGCTTAACTAGCTGCTCACATGGGGTGCTTTCAATTTTTTATTTCTTAATAAAGAAAATCAAGTTAGGCCCCTGGTCTAAAGTTTGTTATTTTAATCATTTCAAGAGTAGAACATGAACTGGCCTCCAAAAGACATCATATAAAAACAATCTTTTCAACATTTAAGCAGCACTAGTTTATTACTTTTTGAATTATTTTATGAAGTAAAAATAGTAAACAGTACCACCCAAATGTTTAGGCCCCTCAAGATCTTGGACAAGAATTATCTTGTAAGGATGTGGCTTGTTCATGGTCACTGCTAGAAAAGGCCAGGTGATGCAAATTTGTGTCAAACCTTTTTTGTGTCCAAATAATCAGCAGTAATGAGCTCCATTTAACAGCTGCCTAACACTCTGAAAATTAAAATAACTGATGTTCACATATCAGGTGAAAAGTATTAGACATTTTCAGGAAGCTATTTCCTCAGTTCAAAATGTAATTAAGAAATGCAAGATATCAGAAATCGAGGAGGTCAAGCTGAAGTCTAGAAAACAAAAGTTCTTTAACTTCTTTAACTAATCCATTTTATTGGATTAGTGGTGCACTGTTCTTCTGTGCAGCAACACCTGGACATCCGTGTTTTTCATTAAACTGTCAATCCACAAAATTCAGCATCAGAGGTTTTTTAATTAATCTGTACACAAGTGTGGGGCATTTTGGAAACTGTGAGTATGGACCGAGGGGAAAAAAAGGTACTGAATATCACAAAAAAAATGATTTGGGGTTATGTAGCAGCCAGTGGCACAGGAAGTTCACTGGTAGAGGGAAGAATGGATTCAATTAAATACCAGTAAAGTTTGTAAGCAAACATCACACCAGCAAATCTAGATGCATCTCAAAATCTACAACAACCTACTTCAAGAGAAGCCTTCACAGTCCTTCAACCTAATCACTGAAAATCTATGGACAGACTCCAAAATGCAGAATATGCAAGAAGCACAAAGAATCTCACTGAAGTAGGAAAAATGAGTGAAAATCCTGCAAACAAGAACTGAAAAATTCTTAACCTGTACAAGGGGTACTCATAGGGTACTCATAGGGTACTCATAGGGTAGGGTCCTTTCTTTCACACCATTTTACTCTTTTATTTTGAAAGTGTAAAAGATGACAATGAAAGGGCAATTTTGCATAAAGTATTCAAGGAAAATATCATCTTTAACTTCATGCCTTTCAGAAATCTTTTACTTGTATAGCTCACTTGGATATATTTCGACCCGGGGTGACCAAACGTTTGCATGATGGGGTGTGTGTACATTCATTCTGGGGTGTTACCTTGGTGTCAGCGTCTGAGCTAAGTCGGGGACTAGAGGCAGAGCGGGTCATGCCAGCGGTGCTGTCAGTGCTGCGGAGTGTTTCACTGGCTGCATCAGTGGCCCCTGAGGAACCCAGCGTCACTGAGCTGCCTGCCTTACGCAGAGATGTCCTCCATAAGCCTGGCGCCTCACTCACTGATGCCCGCGCTGGCTCTGACTGCGCACACACACACACACACACACACACACACACACACACACACACACACACACACACACACACTTACTTATAATTTTCTTTATACAAGTGTTATATACAAGTATATATATATATATATAAGACTACGCTTGAGGAATGTACCACTGGAGATGTGTTTATACTGTGTGATAAAACCTCCTTTATTCCAGTTAATCTCTCACCAGTCCTACGCCACATTCAAATCTTCTGTTTGCCTCAGGAGCCACAATAACAAGGACTCTTTTTCTGGCTTGAAACCCAATGTCTTTTAAAGTAATAAACAATGCAAATATGTGGATATGAGGCATAAAAGAAGCCCAGTAACTTTACACCCACCCTGGCTTATTGACCTCGTCCTCACACCATACGTGATCATGCTATAATGTGGTGCTTTGAACTGGTCTGGAGCTTTGAACTCTCACCTTTTTAACCTGGTTTGCTGTAGTGCTTCCTGCAGTAGTGGTGCTTGTTACAGGAGTGACGCTGTTGCGCTTGTTGTTCAAGTTGTTAATTAGCTCCCTGGTTTTTGCTTTTTCTGAAATCAGACAAAACAGTTTTACAGTCACAACAAATAGGCTCTCACAACGTGGCACTGCTCAGTAGCTTGTAGCTCAGTAGCAAGTGGCTCAGCTTCTTATGCTTCTCCATTTTACCTGCATTTAATAGATCACCTTCAACAACTGACTGTTCACTTGCTGACTTATAGATCCAGATCTGAATAGATGCCACTGTAGATGAAGATAGGCACCGTTTTCACTTCACCTGTTAGCAGTACTAATGTTATGTCTTACTGGTGTATAGTGCATGGCTTTATGAAGCACACAGACAGAGCTGACTTGCATGTGGATGTGCACAGACATCAGCTCCGTTTCAATACGGTTTTGAACATAACCTCACCTACTGCATGTGCCTAATGCCAACACTACACTGACAGTGTAAGAGGAGGAGGGGAGGATGAGGAGTGTAATTCTCACACTGTTCAGACTAGCAGGTGAGAGAGTGATCGGCCATTTCCAATGGGATTATGCAACTTGTTGAGACAAGCAACACAGCAAGTGGCAAGTAACAAACTGAGCTATTTTTTATGTAAATGAATTACGATGCAGTAGCACAATATTTTAAATGACTGGCTCCAACAAACTCTTTGGACCAGTCATATACACAAAGGTCCAAGGTCCCCAGCTTCTGCTCTCTGAACTTTTTCCATTGCATTCCTATTATAAACAGTCTGGTGCTAAACATGGAGGAGAGGTTTGTAATGCCTCTCTGCACAAACACAGGGATAATTCAAAGGAAAGGTCTAGAAGAAAGCTGTAGCAGTTATTTCACACCGTTATCCACATCAAATTTAAATTCATTTACTTTTAGTATTTGATTCATTGTTTAATGCTTTTTAATTATTCATACATGCCCACACGCAACAATGGAAGTGACCTCAAACAAACCGACTACACAAACAGCTTTACTGCATTAATCAGCTGGCCATGCAGACTTTAAAACATAAAACATAAAAAAAATTTTGAGACGTTTAATCAGAATGTACACAAAATGTATTTGATTCTTGATCATCTGTGGTGTATCATCTTTATTTTAGTTGTTATAAGGAGCCTTTAGATTCTAACAAAAAAGATGGACAGTAAAGTTAAGTATAAGTATTACACATAGTAGCTTGTTGCTATAGCTGACAAACAGCTTTGTCCACTGTTTGTTTCATGCTTGAAAATAGAAGCTATTTTTCTTTTATCCCTGGGAAATAAATTGAGATGTAAATTGTGATATAAACAGAGCTTGGTACGGGTTGAGGCGATATTGTTTATATCAAGTTTTCAACATCTTGTTTCCATCTAATGAAAACCTTTTTTATACTTCCACACTCTGCTCTGCTCCCTGCCCTTTAAAACACCCACCACAGAGGAGCAGAAGTCAGAGCTCTGGCACGAAGATGAATTTCTGTGTTTAAAGACGCAATCAATATCAAAATGTTCATCACCATTCAGCTGAAACATATTGAATACGGGTTTTCTGTCCATATCGACTACCCCTAATTTCTAGAAGTTCTACTCAATCAACACAACCTCTCTCCTCTGAGGGTTTATATAATCAGCTTCTCTTGAGCTAATAAAGCAATGGCGTTAGGAGTAGAAAAAGAAATGTTAAAGCTGGTACCCGACTGCTTAGATAAAATCAGGTACAGCAAAGAATCTAGTTGGAGGATGCCAACTTTATCAGAAACTGTAGTGCACATTTCTGATCACCTGACTCAGCATCACTTTCTGATTCACTCTCTTCCTCTGAGCTGGAGCTGCTGGAAGCTTTAGGTTGGGCAGCTGTGCGGTTCTGTGACTCCTCCTCCTCCTCCTCTGTGGTTGGAGTCTGGAGGGCAGGTGGTGGGTGCTTCTCCTTCTCATGAAGCGTGATCTTCTCCTTGCTGCTCATACGAGAGATGGACGTCCTGCAGGGGCAACACAGCCACCGGAGCACGAGTGACATGCAAACCAGCCAATGGGTGAGGGCAACAGAACAGGTGAAGCAAATAAGTGAGCAGGCAGTTTGAAAACTGTGAGGCAGGTATTGGCATCCCATGCCTGGTTAACCCCATTATCTGGGATCAGATAAAAAGTGGAATGTTCAATCACAGACTGGGGAACCAACACATTCCATAAAATGTGCTTAATGGAGAATTTGCTACATATATTAAGGGTGTAACAATAAATAAACAAAATATTTGATTTGATACAATACAGTTGTACCATAATATGAATTTAATACAGCACAAAGTGCCTGAATATGTGTTTTGTGTTCAATTCTGAATCCCAAAGTCAATTCACAATTTGACTCTTATAGACTCCACCCAGATAAAGTCCTGATCATTAATAGCATCATATATCATATATCATGATAAATTAGAAACACAGTACTTTTAGTTATACATTTTGATGCACTGCATCAAATAAAATGTTCTGATATATACTGAAATTGTTACAGCATTAATATACATATTAAATTTATATGCATCCTCTCAAAGCAGGAAAATGATGTAATATACTTTTTTTTCCAAAACAAAAGGGAGAAAAGTTCACGTATAGGTGACTCAGTTTTCTTTCTCTTTCTATTTCCAGCTCGTTTTCTTTCAAACCCACTTATCTGTCCCTCCTCCCAGCCATGTCGGATTACTGTCACTTTATATCTATATTTGTGTTTAAACATGCAAACTGAATATTGTGTACATTTGCGAGGCAAGAGCTGGTGAAATAACATGCAAACCACATCTGAGAGACACTGTGTGTGTATGTGTGCGTGCGTATTACCTGCGAGGACGAACTGGTGCCATAGAGATGGATGGGCTGGTCTCAATGACAGGAGGCTGAATTTTCTGTTTCTCTGTACGCATCTGAACGGTTATGGAACATCAGAATACAGCAATCAAACACATTCATAATCTCAGTAAGATCCAACAGTTTACAGTAAGCTTTCCATGTAATTAACTGCCAAGGAAACACCAAAAAAGGGTAATTTAATAAACAAGGTCCGAGGTCCGATTGTGTGAAGTCCTTATATATCTTCCCAGTTGAGGAGTTTTGCCCCTTTATAACTCACTGCCAACAGCTGGCTTTCAGAGTGCTTTCCAGCACAGATAACCTTTTCTTGGAGTGAAAGTGGTCTTTGAACATAAACCAGAAAGAGAGGCGATAAGATAGCACTTGCTATGTGGCGCACCACACACACTTACTGCATTTTGTTTTTTCTGCAGCTCCTCCAAAGCATCTACTAGATTCTCGTCAGCTACATCAAGGGCAGTTTGACCCTGTGAAACACAACAGGTAACACCTTAACACCACTCGATAAAACAGCACTGTACGCTGAGAGCATTTGTGAGAGGGACAGTGCAAGAGAAACACAGGTTGTAAAGACGATGATAGGACAGAGAGGAAAAAGACACTGCGAGAAAAGCAAGAGAAAAAGTGTGAAGAAGAAAGTGATCAAGAATGAGAGGGACTGAGAGATTGAAAGATAATGTGCTCACCACATTATTAACAGCGTTCATGTCACACATGTGGTCAGCAAGGAGAGTGCAAGCCTCTTCTTGCCCCCAGTGAGCGGCCGCATGCAAAGGGGTCCAACCATCGCTGTCCCTGCTGTCCACATCCAACCCACACTGCAACAGAACCCTGCCAGAGAAAATCAGTTTCACAACCGGTACTCAACCACCTTTACGTTCCAGCAATCCAAACTCAAATTTACAGATTTCTCCTCATATCACAGATCGTCAACCAGCCAATACATACGGTCAAACATTTGCGGCATTTAGCAAACGCCCTTATCCAGAGCGACTTACAAAAGTGCTTTGCTGTTCACTTAGAATATCCTTAGCTAGTAGACGAGGCTGGAATCTAGAGATTCCTCACACTTAGATCCTGTTGAAACAAATGTCTTTATGGAGTTAAATACTCCTGAAACAGATGAGTCTTCAGTCTGCGTTTGAACACAGTGAGGGACTCGGCTGTTTGGACTCCCAGGGGAAGTTCATTCCACCATTTTGGTGCCAGAACAGAAAAGAGTCTGGATGCATGTTTTCCTTGCATTCTGAGGGATGGTGGGTCAAGCCGAGCTGTATTTGAAGCTCGAAGGGCTCTTGGTACAGCTCGAGTTTTGACCATTACCATCATGTATGGAGGGGCTGGTCCGTTTTTGGTTTTGTAGGTCAGCATCAAGGTTTAGAATCTGATGTGGGCAACTACAGGGAGCCAATGAAGGGAACACAGCAGAGGAGTTACAAGTTAACAGCTTAACAGCAGCAGCAGCCGCCATCTAAAAACATGTTAAAGAATGTTGTATGTAATTGGATTTGGTTCTTGTCCTACATGTCCTTGTTTGCACTCACTTGAGCACTTCAATGTAGCCTTTAGCAGCAGCTACATGCAGTGCCGTTGCCTGAGTATTGGGGTGAGGGGCCAGAGAGCCAGTTCCTGTCAGTACAGCCATGGCGTCCTGCATCATCACCCGCTCCTCCTCCTTCCTTGCCCGGTCCACATCCACATCTAAGAGAGAAGATAGAAGTTTAATTCACGTAATCTATTACTGTCATTGAGTGAAATTAAAATAAAGATAAGCTCTCTTAATTCCCTTGATTTCAGACAGAAAGAAAGAACAAGCAGATGTCCCAAAGTGTATATTATACATCCGTGACAATTCTTAAGGTCTTCTGCAGGTTTCATGGCTCTCACTCCATATTTAGCCAATAAAGGACATATAAAGAAAAACACTAGATGGATCAGATGGGGTGTCATTTAGGGTTGGAGCCTGCAAGGTTGAATTTCAAGAGCTGGGTGGTGGCTGTTGCTTTAAATAATTTACTTGACTCTTCACCCTGTACTATAACTAACATATAGCCAGACCTTACCTCATTTATTACTTATGAATGGCTTAACATGCTATGACCTTTCATTTACTATAATAACACCTGATTTTAATGCAAATTAACAAATGTCAAAAAAAGGTTACACTGCAGCAAACAGTCCCTTTGAAAGCAGATCAATATCAATTGGCACTTTTGTTTTTCAGTCCTTGTGTTCTTGCCAAATGTCATCTTCCACTGCCGAAGTTGCATTCAGACAACTGTACAAATCATTTTTTACATAACTGAATGAAATATTTAATATGCATTACATTTAAAGTGACATATTTCAAGACTTTTTTGTTTTAAATGTCCATACTGTTAAGTAATTTATTAGAGATTCTGGATTTTCATGAGTTATAAGTCATACTGATCAAAAATAAAACCACAAAAAGTCTAAGAAATGTCATTTTACATATGACTAACATCAAACATGACCGTTTACATTTTTGACTGAAATTGTGATTGCAAACAAACTTTTTCAATCCTCCAATTTTCTGAGATTCACCAGTACTGCAGGTACTGTTTGACACACTTAATTCATCTACACCTGAGCGACCTATATTCAGAACTTAATAATATATCTGAATCGGATTAATGGACACAATGTGTAATATAAACTATTACACTAACTCTCTCCAACTTATCATGGGAACATTGTAAAGGCTCGAAACCTTTCTGAAAGCATGCTCACATAATCCTTTTTGCGGTGAAAGCCTTAAGCCTGTGTGTAATCAAATGAACAATGCCTCCAAACATTGTCTTTTTTGTTAACGTTTGGAATGGTCAAATGTTTGAAAAAGCTCTGAATGGGTTTGATGGAGATCACAGTGACGCTTTCAGCCTGTAAAGCTCTGTGCTAATTTTAGCATCACGGGCTGGCGGACAGAGCAGGGTCAATTGGCCAAAAACTCAATAATTAAACAACAAAAGAATTAAACCATGGACCAAATGAAATGGAACGTCCTAGGAAAAAAAAGAAAGTGGTATTCATTTACATGCTCACTGGAGCCACAAGTGATTCAGATTCACAGATACTACTTACTGCGTGTGCATTTGGATATTTGTTTTGGGATGCATATAAATAAACACGCAAAAAGCTTCAGAGCACAATGCCGTTTTTCCTGCTATGCAACTGCAAACTGTCGAGGCTTTTTGGCCCAGCTGCAGCATAACTGCTTATTTGGTCTTTTGTGGACAGACTGAGGTTTACAGTTACGAGGCAAAAAGAGAGAAATAATAGAGTGGTGCAGAGAAAAGAGACAGAGAGAAAGGCAAGAGGAAAAAAAAAAGTGAGCAGAGAAAAGAAAAGGGTATGGTGACTTCACATGATTTGTCTGGGTACTGAATCAATATGCTTTCAAACACTACGGCTTTTAAAAGGATTCTGTTGATTCATAAAGTCAGCCGTTCGCAGAATCACATATCTGTCTGATACATACACATACCAGCACGCACGCACGCACACCCCTCCAATTGTTTATCTATAACAGGAAGTTCCATAAATACAGGGACAGGCCCTCCATTTAAATGATTCTTTGAAGCTGGAAAAGCAGTGGGCCTTTCAGTAATATCCAAAACACACAGATCAGAAGACCACGGCTGCAGCAGTGCATAGAACAAGGTGTTTTTCGAACGTGATTACCAGTCTCTCTGAGAGCACACTCAGCAGGTGAACATCATAAGACAATCAAATCAAAGAGAGGCTGAGTGAGTGAGCGTGAGTGGGAATGAGTCCATAATCCTCCGTTTCAGGTTTTTTTTTTTTTTTTTATCCTTGTAATTCATCTCAATCTAAGGTCATTTTTTTTTAGTTCCACTTGTTTCTCATTTCGCTCACCCTCCTCCCTCTCTTACCCTGTTTTTTTATCTCTGCCTTCAGCAGTCTCTCCATGGCATCTTCTGTGGCCACATCCAGAGGAAGCTCCCCCTCGCTGTTCACTGCCCCAACCTGAGCACCATGTTCTATCAAGTACCTGCATCAAAAACAGAGACAGACTGATTAGATATCATACAAACACACAAACACAAACACACACAAACACAAACACACACAAACACACACAAACACACACAAACACACACACACATTCTACTGTTATATGTGGCATCATAATACACTACCTGGACAAAAGTATTAGGTCCCCTGCTCAATCATGGTTTCTTTTGAAATCAAAGGTATTAAAAAGGAGATTTTCCCCACTTTCTACTGTCCATGTGGTGAGGATTTGATTGCATTCATTGATTGCACTCACCTCATCCTCAAATCTCAACCTCATCCCTCCCAAAAGTACTGGATGGAGCACCATCATTCCAGAGAACATAGTTTTGCCCTGGCTTTAGGCACAGCTACAACGGTTTTATGTTGATCTGTTTACCTTTACATGCAATTGTATATTTGTGTCAGAAATGAGGGGCAACTTTTGGGTGCAAAAGAAGCTGAATGCATTTCTTAGAATGGGTGCCCAATTGGACATATAGTGCACAATACAAAATATACTTATGTTTACTGAAAATTCTGTTTGTGTCGCATGCATTAATAAACACACAGTGTAAACATATGTCCGCCAAGAGGAGCAGCGACATGGAAAACACAAATAGGCACAACATTAACAATCTGTCCTCTCACAAACCACTGCAAACACACACACACACACACACACACACTGACTTAGTAATCTGGATGAAGCCACAGGAAGCAGCTGCATGGAGGGGTGTCCAGCCCTCGTTGTCCCCTCTATTCACATCACTGCCGCTCTCCACAAGAAACTGTACCATCTCAGCATTCTCATCAATACAAGCCTGCAGGGAGAGCAAAACAGAAAAACAGAGTTACAGGTATGATGCTCATCACTAAATGTAGCATACTTTATTCTCAGACACATGTGCCACAGTTCTCCACAGAGCACTAGGCCAGTGGCTCTGCAGGAGTTTGTGTTCTCTCTACACTAACAACCCTGAACCAACACAAGATGAGCTTGTTAATTAGTCAGGTGCAGGTTGAGGGAAAGTGCATCAAAAGCAAAAGCACCCCTGCCAGTAACACCTGTACACCAGTGACCTTCATAGAAGTCTGGAAGAACAGCCTTCCTGTGTCCTCAAAAAAAAAACTCAGCATTATACGTTTTCAAACAAACATGTTAACAAGTCCAGTGGATTTTGGAAATAGTTAAAAAATAACATTTTGGCTGAAATGCACAAACAATGTTTGAAGAAAGAAATATTGCAGATATATCCATACAACACCCACACAACTGTTAAGCACAAGCATATTTTGGGTTTGTATTCTGTTTGGGTTGGATGAAAATACTGTTTTTGATTTACAATGTTAAATTACAGTAAACCATAATTTTGTTTTAGAATCAGCAGTAGTGTGTTTTTTGTAGAGGATGTGAACATCATATTTGTACTCTGTGTGTGTGTGTGTGTGTGTGTGTGTGTGTGTGTGTGTGTGTGTGTGTGTGTGTGTGTGTGTGTGTGTGTGTGTGTGGTGTTGTCATGTATTAATGGAAGTCATTTTGGATTTGTTAGAGGTGCAGACTGTTCTTCAGGGGATTTAATAGTTTCATGCTGGTATACCACTCGTCATGGAGACTGTTAAGCCGTTACCATCTGTTCTCTTCTTTAACTACAGCACAGCCTGAATTCAGATATTTGAACACTAAACTACCCTGTTAAAAAAACATGTTAAAAGCAAGATTTAGTATGAGGTATGGCTGGACAATTAATTAACTGAAAATGAATCAACACCGACATTCAGAGCCTCTAAATCGATCCGTCTGCAACATGGAGAACTCAAACACTGATTCAGCTGAGGAACTCGAGTGGCTTTGACCAAAGAAAAGTGCTGTCATTCATTAAAGAGATTGTCAAAGAAAAAGTACATTTTCAATTAATCATGATACAGATACAGTTTAGAGATACGGGTCCTTTGCTTCTGTGCAACTTAAAGCTGAAAAAGGCATATTTATTCACATTTCAAATGATCTCTATCTCTCTGAATCTCACTGGTTAAATGTAACCTGCCATCACTGGGTTACAGGAATAACCCAACATGCTCTATCATAAATATACAGTTAACACCCAAACACACAGTTTGTCCCAGAACTGGATGGAATTGGAATGGTTTCCCATCCCAAATTCTCTTTGTTTATAAAATTAACCACACTGACTAAAAAAAGTACTGTTTCTCAGCAAATATTCTGACATATCTGCTCATCAGTATTTTAAGTGACAATCCATAGATTTGGGGGATTTCGAGACCTCTCTGGTGAGAATAAGTCTGGTGCACCTTTACCTTTCTCTCTTCAGTTTTTCAGAATATCTCTAGTTCGACAGTGGGTGACTGAGCAGACAGAGAATTTGTGTGTCATTCTTGTTTCTAAATGTCCAAAGTAACTCTTGTCTTGCCAATCTGATCAGTGCCTTTAGCAGGTTACCAGCATAGGGTGCTGGGTCCTCTTCCACAGGTGGTCCTTTTATGACATAAGATCATAAAGATGTGGCCAAAAAGATAAAAATACCTTTAAAAAACTTTAAATCTACCTGGCAGGGACTGTTGTGACAACACACTGATACCATGTTTTAGGTTATTTTTATTCCATGCTCAATGAGGAATACTACTTCAATAAAAAAAAGGAATTCTTAAAGACTGCTGCTTTAAATACATTTTATTTGACATTACACAATCACCCTCATGGAGAGGCTGTACTTAGGCCTGTCTAAATTATACTGGGAGTTCTTTATGTGCTTTAAAAATATAATTCATAAAATTGCAGAAAACATCATTTGAAAGTTGAGAATGGTTTTTAAATGTCTGTACAGCTGCAGTCACAGTTCACAAACACTATTATAGGAATAGGAGCAGATGGCCTACAGCATGTTTAAGCAGCGCAGACCTGTTTAACTACATTTTACCCAGCATTAGCTGGTACCACACTCTCTCCCTACTTCCCATTCCTAATTTGGAAGAGAGAACCGCAGGGCTGCTAATACATCAAACAACAGTTCATGACATCACTTTTTTTATACAGAAACTAATTCATATATACTGTGTATATATATATATATATATATATATATATATATATATATATATATATATATAGTTCTGCATTAGCAGAAAGTGATGTCCGAGCACAGAACATCCCTGGACAGACACAGGTTAAAGACACATACACACATCCATGTACTCAATCTTTGCCCTTCTCCCGTAAACTCCCGTAAAACCACAGGGTAACAACATGGTCCATATCAGCTGTGGATAGAGTCGGGTCTAGAACAAGTCCATTTACACTATTTGGGACTTCCACAGTAATATCACCATAGCAGTGTCTTCAGAGACACTACCACACAGAAGCATGGGAATTCCTTTAATGGCTCGACTCTATTCCCCTGAGGACTGCCCAGTTCAGCTGCTCAATGCTGCAGCTAGTCCACAGCATGGAAAGTAATTAGTTTAAAGACCCAATCACGACCACTGCTGCAATGGACATTTAGGTTCTTGATACAGACACAGTAGAGGATTCTGAAGAAGATATTACAGAACTACTGCGCTAAAATAATATGTAGACGTGTACATTTACCAAACGACCAGTAAGTAAACACTCAGCAAGTCCTTAAGAGGCTGTTCTTCTGTTTTGGCACTTCCTGATTTACACTTAAAAGTGCCCGCCTGGAACACACTGCACCACGAGCACCATCTCCGTATGTGATTAACCTCAAAACAACTTCTCTCTCATTCCACCGAGTGTTAATGTCTCTCGCCCCAGGTGGTGCTCACTTTAGAAGGTTTGTAGGTTTTAGTGGAAACAGGTTCTTTCAGCAGTTATGATGATCAGATCATGAGGGTTTTGAAACCAGTCCAGTTTTAGACAGCACAACTCCTAAGAGCCTTTAAATATTTATAGTGGCAAGTGGAATAAAGTAAACTACACCCAGGGGAGCTGTTCCCTGAGGACACAGAGTTCCTATAGAAAACTATGTGCCCATAATGTTCTTTTTCTCTGTGTGTGAGGAGAACAGTGGGCTCTTCTTTATTGTGAAGGTGTGAATTTCTCCTCAAGGGCTGGAGTGGGTCACTCAGTATTCATGTGTGAGCGTTGTGTGTGTGTGTGTGTGTGTGTGTGTGTGTGTGTGTGTGTGTGTGTGTGTGTGTGTGTGTGTGTGTGTGTGTGTGCGTGACTCAGAGTGGCTGGCCTTTGCTTCTGACAACAGGCGTTTGTGCTGCCTGAAGAATGTTTTCCATCCTCTCACTGAAAATCCCACCAGAGTAGGGGGCACTTCCAGGACCTCTTTTCCATCCTCACCAGAAAAAAATCCTTCAGCTCCAAAAATGTCAGAGAGAGAGAGAGAGAGAGAGAGAGCGAGAGAGAGAGAGAGAGAGCGAGAGAGAGAGAGAGATGCATTCTGAAGGGATGGAAAGTTTGGAGAGCATAGTCCTATATTTAATACTTGTTGCTAGGCAACACAAAAACAACAGGGCAGAGCGGGATGGACAGTAAGAAAAAATGGGTGACAAACCACCTCCATAGAACACTTTGTGATTATATGCAACACACACACACACACACACACACACACACACACACACACACACACAACATTCAAACATATCAACACCCAAAGACACAAACTCAAAACTCACCACCATCAACACGTGCCCACATAGTTACAAGCTGGTATACTTACAGCACAGCCCATACACAACTGTAGAGGGACAGGTTGTGTTATTTCAGCTCAGTACCGAAGCACACTGGATTTGAAAAGAACCAATATTGCAAGAAGGCTTCACTTCATGCAGGTCCATATTAGGTCAACCACCTAGGAATCAGCCCTTGCAGTAAGCGAGAGGACAGTAGAGATGGGCAATATAACAAGATTTTCTTCTACCAGGATGCATTTTGTTTTGATACACAGCATACACTGAAAACCTAGAAGAATTCTCTTTCCTGTGTTGCGACCTTTGTCATACACCACGAAAGCTAAGCAACGCTGCCCTGAACAGCAGCATGTGTGGAGAGGCTTCTACGTTAAATGCGGATGTGATTTCTGCCAGAGTTGCTTGTCTATTTGCACGATTTTGGCCAAGTGCTTGCAGTCATGTTCATTAAGCACCCGTGGGTGGCCACTACACTGTCCGCTGTGGGTGGTAATGCCTTCTATGACATATCCCTGCTGTCGACTGAGGAATGTTAAATGTCCGCACTTCAGAAATGGAATGTCCCATCCTCTGGCACCCACTGTCATCACATCCCTTTACCATGAGCACGCTGACCAGTGTTCAACCTTGCTCACAAGACACCACCACACAACTTATACAGGTGTGGGCTTTCCCAAGCCATCCTCTGAGGTATCACTACTCAAGTTACAAAGTGCTATCCCATGACTTGTGGCATGTTATTTCTGAGCATATTGTGGACACCGTCAGTGCATGAAGGACACTGCTGAATGTAGCGCAGTAAATTCTGAATACAATTCATTGCATGTACAAAATAAATATCATGTATTGTGACAATGTCTTGAAATATTGTATGGTCACATAGAGAGAAAAACCAACACCTCTAGATCTGATGCCACCCATATTTATTTTGATTTCACTCAAAATGAGCTCCATGGCAGTATCCACATGAGAATAACTGGCAAAGTGAGTCACTGATACAGTCAATGAACAGTTTACAGACACAGGTTAATGAGATGTGTCAAATTCAAGCAATACAAGACAATGAAAGCAGCATGACATTCATGGCTGTAGCACAACACTCTTAAATGGTAGTAGAGAAGGGCAGTTGGAGTGCTTCATTCCTGCACAGTTTGCTGATTCTCCTGTTATAAGAGACCCAATAAACCTTGGCATATAACAGGTGGGTTGAATCAGGTGTGTTTAAGCACAGAACTGTACAGGAATCTGGCCTCCAGGACTGGAAATGTCTACCCCTGACCATTAGAGCAGAGACTGCAGAGTAAATGGGACAACATTCCCATAACAAATGACACAAATGAACCGGTACTCGAGTGAGAGAACGAGGAAATGTGGAGGAAAAGACGCAGAGTGTCATATTTGTGAAACCTGACAGTAAAGAACAGATCAGTGACAAACCCACATCTGATATGGACAGATGAGCCAAAACATTATGACTCATTTTCTGTTGGTCCTCATTATGCCTCCCAAACAGCTTGTTCCACAAGATGTTTGAAGGTGATCTGTGCTATGTGGCACCAAGCTGTTGATCTGGCTTTAAGTCTGAGAACTAAAGCCATTTCTTTGTCAACCCTACAGTGTGTTTTTCACCTCGATTTTACTTTTTTTGAATGAGCAAAAATAGAGAAAAAGACAGATTTCAGCCTTCATTAAGTGGGACATTGCTCATCCTGCCCATTTTCCATCCTCTCACTAACAATCCCATTGCAGTAGGGGTCACTTCCAGGACCTCTTCCATATCACCCCCCCCCAGCTCCAGTTAAAGGGGGAGGAGGTAAACAGAGAGAATGAGACCATCTCTGAACTGTAAATAACAATCATAAAAACATTGTAAGTCCTCTCCATTTTGCTCATTCAGAAATGCTCATCTATCATGACTTATTTCATATTTTACTCCTCTCAAAATTTCATAATTGTTTGAAAGGGAACTGGGTTTGTGATGCTAATCTTTTATGATTTTATATTTAGAAGTTATACTGTCCCAGATATAATTGCTGCATTACAATATTATTGTCATTTTACAACCATTTTATGCCGTGATATAATTAAAATAAAATAGTATATAAATGCATCTACAGGCTTTTTAAAAAGCAGTTATTTTGTTTTATTTATTAAGAATATTCAGACACTGGAACTGAAGTATAAATAAGTGGTAAATTCCTAAATAAATAATACATAACTACAATAAAACCAGAGAGTTACATAGACACTCCGACTCGTAATTTTACAGTTCCTGAAATAAACACAGACTCTAGAACATTTTTTCTTTAATTGTGAAAATTTCAATCTCTAGTTACTTTCCTAATCAAAGGTGCTATAAATTACAGTTAAAAGAAGCCCACAAACCTGCTTAAAACAGTACAACTCTCCTAAAAGCTCATCTAAAACATTACTATTCCAGGACTCACTTCATGAGTCAGCCTTCTCCCATTGCTCCAAGGTTCATTCTGAAGCTTGTGTGTTCACTAGAAATACATTCAGCAGTGGACAGCGGTGAGGATAGGTGCTCAGACCAGTGTGGGCACACAACCATTATATGAAGCAGAGTGGGAAGTACTGCAATGCATTCCTCCTGTAACCATCACTGAAACATTTCCTCAGTTGTGCCACAGTAGCCCATCTCTGGGTTCAGCCTCAGTGGGACAACCTTGCTGGTGTGTCCAGCCTCAAAGCAGAACTGACCAGGACCACCCCACAGGTCTTGCCATTGGAGGTGCTCTGACCCCATGTTGAGGACATATCTGCTCTGCAAGTGTTCACTCATTCACACACTTGTTTATCAGCAGGAAGTGTAGAGAAGTCTCACTTGCAGAAAAGTGACTCAAAGCTATGTACTACTGAAGATTCAGGGGCTGAAAGTAAAATGCTACCATCTGAACAATGGTACTGATTCCAGTCTTTTAGGGTGAAATTCTTCCAATATCATTAGTCTTCAACCAGCGAAAACCTGTGTTCTTGTTTCAAATCAACGTCCTGCTTTGACAATTGTGTGATAGTTACAAGATATCCAAGATCCAAGGTTAGCTGAAGTTTACAGACCGCATTTGATAGACTACATGTCCCTTCTAATGAATGCATTCAGCTACTTTGCACCCATTGCTGGCATAGATTTGCAAATGCACACACACACAGCTTGTGCATCAACAAAAGTTCTGCCAATAGAAAAGGACTTTACAGCACATACAAATGAACCAATGACTGTATCTGCTTAAAACGCTGTGTGGCTGCTGAACTGCTTAGTCTTATATGATTTACTTCTATTAAACTGCTATTGGCTCTATTGCGACTGCTGTCTTAAACAGGGTAGGCATCACTTTTTCAGTGACTGTGGTGAACATAATGTGTCGGGCAGTGTTTCTCACAGGCAATGTGGAAAGGGATCCTAAGCCTTGTTTGTTATGTTGTCACTCATTGTAACATGCCCCTCTCAGTTGATGCCCCGCCCCCATACCTGATGAACACCTAAAGTCTGAAACTGAAAAAATATAACCTTATCCATGATTTTTTATGTTTTCTTGTGTTTTTCCAGATAATTCTGGTTTCTTTGAGTGCATTGTACAATCTGAACATACTGCTATTATGGTGAATCAATATAAACTTATCACCTCAGTAACCTTTAACCCTATTCTTTTGTAATTTAGGCCCCAAACATCCTACCTGTGCTTCTGCAAGGTGTTTCTGATAAGGTGCTGTCTGCCTATCGAAACAGCTTGATTTTAAAATATATAAAATGGGAGCAAACTTCCACCAGGTAAGTTTTTTTTTTGCTTTTCACATTTATTTCTAGGAAAAAGTCTTGTCCCCAACAACAGTTATTGTGACAGTAACCTGATCCACACTGCAAGAACATCCCTCCCAGTCCAGTATAATGAGCATCAGAACACAGCAGAGCTAACAAAAGCCATTAACAATACAAAATGTGACTGAACTATGATTACATGAGCATGTTAATACATATGAAATAAATCACTCTAGTGTGTTAAATGTTCTAAATAAATGAAAATATTTTCAATTTCAACTTTTTTTTAAATTAGTTTTTGTTATTACAGAAAGTAAAGTACTGAAAAAGTACCGTTCGGTACCTAATTCCAGGTACCAGTATCAGTTCAAATGTGAACAGTGCCCTAGGGATGAGGTGGTGTGGTGATCATCCAATATCTTAATCTCACTAATCCTCTTGTTGCTGAACGCAATCAAATGCTTACAGCAATGCTCCAAAATCTAGTAGAAAGTCTTCTCTAGACAGTTGTACAATATATGGACATGACCTCAACCATTTTGCTGACCTTGATATCAGCCACTGTGTTTACTAGAGTGTTTGTTTATGTAAGAATGAATGTCACCGATATTTAGCTGGTTCTGTTCTATTGTCTGCTCTCTGTTGGAGGCTGGGCATGGATGCTTTTGCTCAACAAAGTAAACAAACATGACAGCACAAAATGGGGCACATTCACAGATAGCACACCTCACTACACAGTCTAAAACCAGCATCTCAAAACTGACCCTCTAGATCACTTTATGAAGATATAAAAGATGATGCCTGCTTTTTCACTTGTATTGTGTTATATTCCATTCCATAGAGCCAATATCTGAGTATTCTTATTAATAATAATAATAATAATAATAATAATAATAATAATAATAATAATAATAAAAATAAATCATTGCCCTTTTAAAGTAGTTTGCTTACATTATTATAGTTGTATTATGATTAGATCTCTGGCAAGAAATTATCTCGAAATGACAGCACTATATATCACAATATACACTGATCAGCCATAACATTAAAAGCACTGTTGCAAACTGAAGTGAAGAACAATAGCAAGAACAAGCCCAAGGATCTAAGCACCTCTGACAAGGTCCCAAAGGCTAGAGGGTTGGATCAGAACATCTCCGAAACACCAGGTCATGTGCTATGTTCTCACTATGCAGTGGTCAGTACCTCCCAAAAGTGGTCCAAGGAAGGACAACTGATGACTGGGACAAGGGCACCAAGGGCTCTGTGATGCACGTGAAGACAAGCCCTTCTGGTCCGATCCCGTGACAGGACTACTTCTATTAATTTGATAAATGGTTTGAGCAGGCTGTGCAGTGACAGTAAACAAAGTTAGTATTTTTAATTTAGTGTAATCACTAAACGTGTTTGTTCGCTGAGATCGACCCTGCAAACTGTGCCATGTTCCAACCAAGTTGTCTAGACATAATTTTACCCGAGCCAAAGTGTACACAAACATGTTGATGTATGTTTGCTTATATCTGCTGGTCAATGTGAGGAGAGACGCAGTGCACACAGATGACAATGCACTCAGCACCCATTTATACATTATATGGACAAAAGTACTGAGACATCTGCTCATTTATTGTTTCTTCTTTATTATGAAATAATACAGAGTTGATTCTGCTTCTGAGTGTCTCTACTATCCAGAGAAGGCTACCCACCTCATCCCTAACTCATCCCAAAAGTATTGGGTGGAGCATCATTACCCCATAGAACACAGCCCACGCCTGGCATTAGGAATGGTGCCTATAGTTTGATGTTTATCTGCTCCAGGGAGTCCTATTCTATTGGCAATACTTCTCTAGAGAGACTAAATAATGTGTTTGCTTTTGAACATCTATGTCAGTAAGAGATACAACTTAAATTAGTTGAAGTCATTCATTACAAGAGGTGTCCACAAATATCTGGACGTGGAGCTTATTACGAGATGGCAAAGAAGGCTCTCACGTCTGGGCTGATATGACAAAAGGGCATAAGTTACTTAAGTGCAACATCAATGCATTTTTCTATTTCATTAATTAAATTAAATTTAAAATCTATTGAAAATATTGTACTGATGTAATAAAAATACATATTAATCATATTAATATTTGGGCATTTTATATTGGCCCAAATCAGGAAACCTCAAATGTCTGGTGTGCATCAATACTGTGCTTCAAAGACACCTAAACATTTCACAGACACCACTAAGTACATCTTAAACATAGTCATAAAAAAGCTGTTTACATTTTGATGAACAAAGGGCAGAGCTCAGGGGTGGTGCAGCTCTGAGCTCTTGTTTGCAGTGTTCTTCTCATTAGCGTGTTCTTGTGTATGTGATTATGCTTAGAGAGCTCTCTATAGAGGAAGTAAACCTATTCTTGCTTTCCAGCATGCTAATTTGATGGCAGCTGATGGGGCCATGGCTGTAGCTTCCTGTGTGGCAGAATTCCCACTATGTTCATTCATACAACAAAACAACCAATCCACTCTTTCTCCTCTAGCTGAACAGGCTGTGGAAACTCTTAGGCACTGAGGACGTTTTGAAAAACAAATGGCCCTTTAATGGGACATCTCATCGCGGCAAGTCCTTGCTTTCCCTTTTACCGGATATTTGATGCGTCCTACACCCAGAATGCTTGTGGTCTGAATTTTGGGACATACACAATTCACACAATCACTTCGAGAACCTTTCTGTATTCCAGTGTTTGGTATAAAAATAAATGAAAGTCAAACACGCAAAGGTCTAGTTGTAAGTGGGTTAATGCATAAATTCTAATGCATAAGTTCTATTCTACTCTAAATGGTTCATTCAGATGGTTCCACAGTGGAACACTGTGGTTAAAACATGATTACATTAAGGATCTGTTTTGAAATGACTGATCTGACATGATAGTTCATCAGGATGTTTCAAAACGTTTTATGGCAATGTGCCACATCTACTTACTGTAGAAGACTATTCACGAGGACAGGAGTGCCAGGGAGAGAGGTGTGTTCTGTGTTAAAGAAAACTGGCTCTGACAGCAAGTGTGAGCAAGAGTGCGGTTATTTGTTTGGGAACAACTGAAAGTAGAAGCACAGGCTCTTCAGAAACGAGATAAAAAAAAATACCAGAACTGTGGGTTAATCAGCTGAGATTCATCTCATAAAAACAACTATTGTGACGGTGAGGTTATAATAACTCCATAAACACTAGAAAAGAAACAGCCTAGAATGGGAATCATAGCATTTCAGGAAAATATGAAAACCATTGTTCAATTCACTTTAAAAATTAAGATTCTTTAGAGATTCTATACAAATCAATGTGAACTCAGCATAATATGCTGACACAAGTATGAAAAGCAATAAATATCATTTATCATTTATAAGAGAAAGATTCATTCCTAGTCTGATTCTCTGAACAATACCCAGACAAAAGTGTTATTAACCATTTAAACACTTCTATAAAGCTAAAGGTCACGTTCCTTCCGTTCTCATTTTTGATTACATGCAATAAAGGAAGTGTATGATGCTGATATTTACAAGATGCAGAAATTGTGAGAAAACCTGTTTAGATCTGTTTAGCATTATTCGTGAAATGTAGTAAGATTACTACAGGCTCCTTTCATTTTCAGTAACAGTTATTACAGTTTATAAAGGTGTGGCTCAACGTGCAATTACATTTTCTGACTGCAGGAGCAGGAAATACCAGGAGCAAGAAATACCAATTCCAGCATAGTTCTGCTTTAAATCAATAAAATGCAGAGCTTTTTGTGCAGAAGGGTTTGATAGATCCATCTGTCAAATCTAAACATATGCTACTACTTTTAACCATCTGACCATGCGTCACTGAAATTGAAATTGAGGTTCTCGCTGACTCAGGGTTCAGTAAAACATTAAACGTTAAATAAACACTAATATGGATAATTAGGCATAGAAATATATAATATAAAAGTATTAAGGTCCCTTTAAGGTGGTATATGCACAAAACAGATTACCGTATTTTCCGGACTATAAGCCGCTACTTTTTTCCACGCTTTAAATCATGCGGCTTACAATGAGGTGCAGCTTTTTCTGCTTATACATGTTATTTTCCAGTTTTTTGGGGGTTTTTTTAACTTTGCAGGTGCGGCTTATATTCCTGTGCGGCTTATAGTCCGGAAAATACGGTAGGTCTGTAGGTATGTACAGTGCAATTATAGACAATAGACAGCAAATTGGAAAGCTTATAGGCTGGTCCAAGTGATTGTGTGCTTATATAGAAGGCAGCATGCACTACTGACATGAAACATTTGGAAGACCTGCACCAAGCCTGAAGGGAAAGAACAAATGGATTGTCCGACATGTGCAGAAAGACCCAGCAGCCACAAATGTGGGCATCCAGCAAGCAGTGATGCCCTCCATTAGTCATCCTGTTAGTGTTAGACACCCCTGACAGATGGCTGCATGACGCAGGACTAAATGCACGCAGACCAGTACGACGACAACCCTTAACATTACATCAACGTCACCCAAGACTGCAATGGTGTTGTGCCATACTGTCATTAAATCACTAAGAATGGCAGCAGGTCATTTTCAGTGATGAGTCCTGATTTTGCCATGGTGGAGACCACCAACAAATCCACGTGTGCACTATTCCAAACTATCCTCTGGACCAAGCCGTGACTGAAAATGAGTGAGATGCTAATGGACATGCTATGAACACTCCACACATACTGTAAAATCGGCAGGAGCTGCAGAAGAATATTGACGCTGCAAAGGATTGTCCACTAGGAACCTCATCAACTCTGTACAGATGTCTGGCATTTTGTGTTAGCAAACGTTGCAGCCCTAGTCAAATTTTAACCATTTGTTCTTCTTGGTACCCTTTATCTTCCTTCAGAATAGCACCGGAATCCAGTACTTCAGTCTGTGTGCAACTATTGTTTTGATGGATAGTTTATATAGTTTTCAATTATCATTTCTTTAAGTATTTCCATGTTTCACAAGTGATCCACCCCTCAGTGGACTGGGAATATGGTCCTGCCTCTAGAGGAGATCTTTCAGTTCCAGCTGAATGCTCCTGCTAGTCTTCTCTTAATTAAGACACGTACGTGACTACATGTTAAAGTCTTTGAACCTGGTAAAATTAAGGCACAAAATGCTCCTTTCACTCCTTGCACAGCTCCAGCTCCTTTACTTCCTGAAGAGATCTCCACACCAGGCCAGAACATCAGTGCATAATCGGAGGCCCATCTCTGAATGCCAGTGGACACAACACCTGTTTACATTAGAATGACTGCTGGGAGGAGTAACATCTCTGAAACTCTAAGTGCAAGGACAGTGTGTGTGTGTGTGTGTGTGTGTGTGTGTTAGTCCAGTATAAAGTCAAAACTGTGCATCTCTGGCAGGATGTGACACTGACTCTATCCAGAGCACAGCAAAGAGAAGATTTACCCCCCCCACACACACACACACACACACACAGACACACACACACACCTCAGGACAGAACATTATCCTTTTCCTTGTCTCAACACACAGCTAATACTCACAAACCCTGAGTTTTATTTTGGTTTGCTGTGATCTGCTCTCACAAAAACAAGCTTGTTACTTTTGCTTCACAGAGCGTATAATCAAACTCTCTCTTTCAGAAACACGGTGGTGCTCAGCAACAGCCTCACGCATACACAGCCTGAGCCACCAGCTTCACAGCACACCCCGAACCGATCCTCTATGTTTTCAGCCTCAGTCAGCCTACGGACTTCTCACACTTGAGCAGCTACCTGCAACAAACAGATCAATTGTGGAGCCTTTTCATTTATTCAGACAGCTCTTCATGCTTTGCTTTAAACACACGCACACTTCAAGTCAAACTAACAAACAGGGCCTGACGCTCACCCGCCACTGACCTTACCCTCCCTATAAGCTTGTAATAGCCTACTGGCACAAGCCTCCACACCAACAACTTGTTCCACAGAGCTGGTTTTAACCACTGTACAGCCATGACATCAGTGACACTAAAACCAGAGCAGCTCTATTCCAGTGGCCTTACACCATTAACTCCACAGCTGATGAAGTCCATCACATTTTAATGTCTTACTAAAATTGAAGAATGATGAAAACAACAGGTCACTAAGTGGGTCAATAGGTCAGTGGGTCAAATATATATATATATATATATATATATATATATATATATATATACATATACACAAACACACGCATGCACGCACACACTCACTCACTCTCACACACACACACACACACACACACACACACACACACACAAAATTGTCTCTGCAGCTTAGCTCCTCTCAAAGTTTCTTTCTCCCAGTCTGAGTGAGCTTGTCCTTTCCACTATCACTGTTTGGCTTGCTGCTTTTTGTGACACTTCTGTTGTAAAAAGTGCTATAGAAATAAACTTTGACAAACTGATGCAGCTCAAGTGCACACCTCCAACCTTACCAAATACTAAAATGACAGAAAGTCATTGTGGTCACACAAAAACACACCTTTCCAAAATGTCAAGATTACATTATCTTTTAAAAGAGGTCAGTGCAAACAGATTTTGTTCCAAGTGATTTTGATGCATTTGGTGCATTTCTATGGGTCCACTCAACATCACATACTGACACACTGTAAAGAAAAACAGCAAAAAATTGGAGATACGGAGATATGGACTTGTGCATGACAGACAGTATATTCACGCTTTTCTCTTAAAGTGGTTTCAGAAAAGAATATAATATCAATGCATTTTACTAGTGGTCTCTGACTTTTGGACCCCAATGGAGACTTAGAGCACCGTCATGGTCTGGGGTGGTTGGTTGCACCACCACACCATGTGGGCGACTGGGGTTGGACTCCCTGTCTGGGCAGCTCTGCTGTCCTTGGGTAAGACTCCCAACACTCTGACACATGAGTAACCCTGTCAGTCTGTGGATGAGAAGAGCGGCAGGTGAGTGCTGTAATGTAACCCATGGTGCAGTGTGAAACTAAAGATGGTTAGAAAGCTGACTGTGAGGAGGACGGGGCGATGTGCGGACATGGCTGTGTGTCAGAGGTCTCGGGGTGGGTGTGTCGCACAGAGGCACAGAGGCTTCAGTGGGGCTGGCAGATGTTGGGGGATTAGTCGTCCGGCTCCGGGGAGTCCACTCCGCTCCGGGTTTCGCTCCGGCGGCTGCGTTTACAGCGGAGGCGATCGGAGCGAAACCCGGAGCGGAGTGCACTCTCCGGAGCCGGACCTCCCACCGCGGCGGAACGATAAACAAACCGTCCTGAAGCTGCTGTACAAAGTGCCTCGGGGGCAGCTTCTCGTGCGTCTGCCCTACTCACGCACATAATGCGCTGGTTACCATGGTTACCCTCCCTGCCCCTACCACCCACTAGATCAGTGATCAGGAATGGTGCCGTGACCCAGCTCAACAAGTGTCCCGGTCGGACCGCAGCGCAGCAGCGCGGACTCAGCCTCCTGTCCGTGCGGGAGCAGGACTGAGGATGTCCGTACCTGGTGGAGGGCTGTGAGTCCGTCTACGTTGGCGTGGTTGATGTCCGCGCCCTGTCTCAGCAACTCCGCCACCTCCTCCCGGTCTCCGGCCGAGCAGGCGGCCATGAACACGGCGCCCTGCGCAAAGCGCACTTTGGGACGCCGCCCGGAGCCGTAGCTCAGGCCGGAGCCCGAGTGGCCCCGCACCTGAGCGCCCGTCAGGTCGGTCTCCGAGCCCTGCCACCGCGCCAGCTGGTCCTGCCGCCGCTGCTTCGCAGCTTCGGACCTGGAACGGTCAGTGGCCGCCATCTTCCTCTGTCTCTGCCGGCAAATTCAATTTATCAACTTAAGAAAGAGACGGAGAGGGAGAGAGGGAGGGAGGGAGGGAGAGAGAGAGATGTGGAAAAGTCCGGTAGCAGGGAGCCATCGAACTCCGCGAGTGAAGACGCGCCCCCTGGCGGCCACCAAGCACACTGCAGGGTTGGGCTGACACACGTGACCCCAACGGACCAATAGGACGCAAGAAAGGCGATGACGAGCGCACTCGGCCAACTTCTGAGCCTGTGGCTGCGCAGCTCCACGTTCAGGTCGAGCAGACTGCGAGTGCAGGAGCTGCAGCAGTAGAACACTGCAAACCCCGCTCATTAAAGTGTTCATATCCTAAAAACACCTCCAAAGTGTCAAAACAGTTGCTTTCACAGCCCTGTCCATATATGGAAAGCACAGAAAAACCAACCATCCAGACTCAAATAGCACCTATTTGTGAGATGTGAGAAGTATCCATCAACCATGCTTTGCTCCTCATAATACAGTTACCGTCTTAGTGCGGCCTCTGTGTGAGTCAGGACCCCTCAGACAAAAGTACAGCTAAATGCTTTCGGTTGCTGTATGTATGTATCTGCCTATTCAGCTTGCAGCAGTTTAGCTCCACCCCTCTCATATTGAGAATTTAACTCACATAGAAGTTATAAGGACTGATGCAGCCAATCAGAAGTTCATTTACATACCATACATCAGGCTTAAGGACACTCCAAGTAGAATAGCTGTTACAAGGGATAGAGTTTGGAAAACGCTCGGGTTAAACATAAACTGTGACTATTTTAACACAAGTGGGGACAAATATAAAGCATGAGAAAACGAGAGCCCCGTTAAAATGGAGTTCACCCACTTTGGTGCAGTAACAGAGTTTACTTCTATGACAAGGCTTTTACCTATATGTTGGAACTCATCTGTAGTTGTAGGTCAGATGCTGAAGTGGAATGATTCATTTTGGATCATAAACTCTGACTCATCCCAAAGGTATTGTGCGGTGCACCGTCATTCCAAAGAACACTTCCACTGATCACAACTGACCCACTGTCCTCAACCGAACCTCTGCATCAGCAAAGGGTGCACTTTAAAGTAGTCAAACTGACTAATTAGAAGGAGTGTCTGGAATAAAGTACACAGTCAATAAACAGACAGCACACCAAGTCGTAGATTTTACAGTTCATTTACAACATTTGCAGTATGATACATATATACATTCCAGCATTTTATGAGTGTTCATGCATAACACATATTACTGTCATAAACACTTCAGTCAAAATGTGCTAAACAGTAAAACGTGAGTATCATTCATTTCACATTTTGTACACACACAAAAAAAAAACAAGTAACAGGGACTGTACAACTCTTGATATCCATTAATATAACTGTACAGTATGTGATACATCTCTGAAAGGAATGTATTGCATTGAACATTGCACTGAACAGCACATAGTAACAAACCAACCTAACCTGCAGGATCTAGAGTGGTCCACCATGATCATACTAAACTTCAGAGAGTCTCCGAAATTTAGATGATTTGTAATCTTTAGTCTTTGCTCATGTCAGCTTTCTTCCTGTTTATTCACTTTACTTTACATGCTTCCTTCTGTGTTAGAGGCAAACTGATAAGATTGCTCTGGGTGCTCCCTTACCTAAACAAATAGATGAGTACAGCAAATTGCTGAGACCTTAGTTCAGGATGTGGAACACCTTTACCTTTTCTTATCCTTACTGAAACCCATCAACTCAGATATCATCATCAGCTCATCATTTCAAACATACATACCACATGTCTGATGTACACCTCATATATTATATATGGATTTTCAGCCTAAATCTCTTGTACAGAGTTCATTGCTCAGGATACAGGGGTGCTAGAAGCAAACCTGCAAATCCTTCATGAAATGAACCTCATGGAGGAGGAGATACTTCCATTAGACTTTTCTTCATCCCCTGACTTTCTTTTCCCAGTCAAATATAAAAGAAACTGAAGATGTTGTGAGGGGGATCACAAGTCAACAATTCATTTGTAATAAACAATATTATTTTGTATAAACAATGTTAGTTAATAATAAACAACTCTGGTTGCAGTGTGTGTTTTGCCTCAGTTTCGTGTCCATGGAAGAAGTAGCAAAACACTGCTGAAAGGCACAAATGTCTCCAGTACAGTATAAATGATTATAATTCTGTTTGGTTGATTTCTAGTCAAGAGAAATCACACACAAAAGCCTTACTGTCTCCAGTTCTGTCCAGCTTATAAGGAATAAGCTACTAAATAATTTGCTTAGATGCTTATGGTGCCACTGCTGTGACTCAAAATTCAGAGTATGACGATCTTTCCAAATGGCTGGGGCTCAGGTTCATCACATTAGCTCGACCATTTACTAATATGGTGCACTATGCAACGACACGGTCCTCCAGTTAGTGTGGAGTCTATGGGAGCATCATGGGGTTAGGACTCCCTAAAGGGCACATGATCAAACCTTCGTCTGTTTCTTCATGAATGGGAGGAGGAGTAAAATCCGTAGATTGGGAAGATCCAGCACAGAAGGAGCCACGCAAGTTCAGGTTAAGGCAGAAGAGGTTTGGCAGGAACTGCCGCTGGTACTGGTCCACACGCTGGATCGCATCCAGCACAGACAAGCTGCCCCCACACACCCAGCCTGGTAGCAAGTTTGTAGCACTAAATGTAGCCGGTGCAGACTGAGAGTGCTTCAACTCCAGCTGATAGGAAAATCTAAAGGAGAGAACAGAGTGTTTGTGTGTTTCATTGCATTTGGATGTGTGCAGAATGACTGCATGTGATTCTCATGCTTGCCTCTGTGTGTGTGTGTGTGTGTGTGTGTGTGTGTGTGTGTGTGTGTGTGTGGGTGAGTTTGTGTTTCTACCGTGCAGACACTTGTTGAGATACACTCCTCCCAGCATGTTGTAGAACATATTGCAGCAGCTTCACTGTCTGCTCCTTAATCCAGCCCACATCCTCCTGTACATCAGGCAGCCACTCCAACAGCCTAAGAGAGGAAGAGAGGGAGACAGAGAGAGAGAGAGAGAGGGAGAGAGAATTTTACAAAACAAAATACAGCTTAAGCTGTAAAACATGAAAAACTAATTATTTTTTGAAAGAGAACAGATGTTAAGCATTATGACAAAGCAATTCTTTCCATGTCAAGAATTGTCAAGGAGTATTGATTGGATACTGGTCCAATAGTTTTTCTTTAAAACTAAGTCAAAATTACTTTTTTGTAACTGAAGCACTTCACTTACAATTCACTTAACTCTTTACATTTAAAAGATTTCACTAAAAAATGCAACAGAATGGAAGACAGCACGAGCAGCACGAGTCCTAAAATTGACCAATTCCAAAACTGTTATGTAACAGCCCTGACTCATTATATTTAAACCCATTTTTTTTGCCTGTGCCAGAGTCTGTAGAAAGGCAGATGAATTTGGCATGCCAGGAACCTAACAGCAGAGAAAGTAGTATGTGCTAGGCATTAAGCTAACCTCAACTTAAAGAGGCACCTTTCAAAGAAGTACGAATATGAAATGCCCTTTGGTTGAGCAGTGGAGAACTGCCAACAGAAGGTAAAAGCATTGTTCAGAGAAGCACAGCCGACATTCAGGAAACGCAACAAATGGAAGTGCCCAGGACTTAAAATAACACAATCTAAATGGGTGTGTGATAGAGCATATATGTATTTTTTCACCCAGCCAATCAGATACTCTTACATATACATCAAATACTGAATAAATTCATTCTAAAGCACCTTCAAGATTAAACACTAGACCATTATGCTCATACTACCCAAACATTTTCCTAAACATGTAGCAATGTCACATTACACATTGTGAGCATTAACTGTATTGACAGTATCCACAGTACATGCAGGATAAAAATAAAATTTTGTTATATTGCCACTTCTACCCAAAACCCACAAGGGTTTCCTTTACAATGACCACCTGAAAGTCCTCACATTGTGAGAATATCAGAAAAATGAACTACTGTTATTTTATGAGAACAGTTGTAAGTCACCTGATACTCAGTGACATAGCTGTTTCCGCTGGCAGGGTGTACGGCAGCAAGATGGTTGAAAGCATCCTGACAGGGAGCAAGTTACTTAGAGACTGCAAGAGGCCCCGCCTTTCTTTGCAGGCCTCCACCAGGGCTACAGAAAGAGAGAGAGTGACAGTTCTACTCTATGCCTATTGTTCTGAAATCTATCACACAATGTCTAAAAGAAAAACTTTTAATACCTCTGTGCAGCCGTGGAGGTAAGTGTTCAAAAATGTGTTCCTCTATGCCTGAATGAGCATCAGGTATCTGTCCTTCCCTTATATGCCTTTCTTCATCATCGTCTTTATCAGAGTCTTCTTCACCCTCTATAGCCGCGGCACCCAAAGGGTACTGTGGATGCCGGTACTGCAACAGACCTAAAATGCAAATAAATAAATAAATAAATGAACAAACATTTGTTTAAGGCATGACATGCTTGTAGGCACTGAAAAAAGTTCTACTCCCCTGGAGCACACTAGTAATAGAAAAGCACTAGAGGGCACTGCTACACTGATGAAAACAACACTGCAGAGAAATCCAAATTTAACCCTGCAGCACCTCCAATGTGATAAGACATATCAGGGAATAACATTCCCCAGAGCCGGCACAGTTAGCAGTTATCTTTGATCAACCATTATCAAAATATGATTACTGCCTAATGCCTAACCTACCCAACAGCATTTACAAATAGCTGCAGTTTGACTAATTATGCCCTTATATAACCTAATATTACATTTTCAGAGGTATGATGAAAGAAAGTACAGTAAATGGTGGTCAGAAGTACATAAAATCTTTTGTTAAATATTCTGATCTGTGTTCAAGTGACACACAATGTTATTTTTTGTGAGAGAAGTAGTAAAAACAACACAATCACCAATATGTCTTTCATAAAAAAGAAGAAATTAAAAGCATTAGTGTGACCTGTGCAGATGCTTTTTGAAGCAGCTAAAAGATTTCAAAGATCCACACTCCAAAAGCTTCGGTTTGTGTCTCTTCAGGCAGTCAATAATGGATTTTGAGATATAATGTGGCTCATTATACTTTTAAAAGTCATAGAAGCTACCATTCTTTCAGCTTTAGCCTTTTATTAATGTTTTGACATATGCAACCAGTATTTGCTGGTGGTGCTATTTTGTGGCATTCATTTTCCCTCCACCTGTGCAATATTGACAATTTCACTGTCAGCAACATTCCCCAATACATGATATATCCATCCCCATACTTCAGTTGGAAAGGTGTTCTTTTCATGAAATGCAGTCCTTATTTCCCTCCACATTTTTTCCATTCTATTTTGACCATCATTCCACAGCACTTTTTAAAAAGAGACTATTTCTTATGACTTACTATGATATGAAATACTGCTTGGTGGAAGAGTGCACCATTCTCTTGACTCCCTCAAGCTCTCTCATGCGCATTCTTGGTAGTCATATGAGCTGTTCTGCCCAAGTTATTTGGTCTTCCAGATCTCACCACTGTTCATCTGACCTGTCATTTCTTAATAACGGTCCACACTGTACAACGTTCTTACCATTCCTAATTGCAATTGTTTACATGTCTCAGGTTTGAGTTGTAAAGGCTGTCACAAAAGAATCTGAGCCTGATATCTATTTATTGATGAAAAATATTTATTTATTTATTTATTTATTAATAATAGACAGAATGAATGTGCTTTTTAATGTTTTTTATTACTTCTCAATTTAAAAAATGACAAAATGTGTCATCTCACAATGGTTGTCCAAAACTTAAAACAGAATGAATATATCAATCTTACCATTTTTCTTCAGGAAATGCAATGCATCTTTATATCCTTGTTTGCACATGGTCTTCATCACCTGATAAGGAAACAAAACAACAACAACATGAACAGACAGGGTTAAGGAAGGAAGTATAAGACTTAACAGGAACGTCAGTGGTTTTAATGTGTGAATTTCAAGAGAAAGTGCTCAAAGAAATGTCTTATTGTGGGTAGATGAGTGTGAGTTTGTGTACTGTACTAGTATGTGTGTGTGTGTTAAAGGCTTACCAGGGGATCAGGAGGAAAGAGTGCTCTGGTGACTCTGTACAGGTTGGAAAGTGTGAACTGTATGGAGGTGTTGGTAAATCGGAGCTCATGCAGGTTAGTGGAGCTGATGTCTCGTGGGCAGATATCACTCTCGCCAGAGAAGGGAGAAATTGTGATGGTGTTCTTCAGCTCGTATTGAGGCAAATTATCACTGATCCCACCATCCACATACCGCTAGAGAAAACGAGAGAGAGAAAGAGAGAGAGAGAGAGAGAAAGAGAGAGGAGTGATGGAGAAGTGAGAGACACTATTATAAACTAGAGCTTGGTGATAGGATGATGGATGATATAAGTGAATATAATATCACTGCTGTCCAATGAAAAACATGTCTCCATTTTTTGTCTGTTTTTAGTTTTCTCCATTGTTTGAATGCTGTACCTGCTTTGTATGTGTAAATAATTCTGGATGAATAGACCAAGAGAAATTCTCAAAAATTACTTTGAATAAACTCCAATTTTATGAACTTTCATTCATAGTTAAGAACATTTTGCCTTCTCCTGTGAAATCACCATTTAGATCACTCTCTCCATTAGAGAGTGACGATATGAGCAATAATGACACTCATTAATAGAGCTCACTGACTCATGATGGGAATACAAAAAAAAAACAAAACTGAGCTAAGAATATTCATTTAGATATGTTCTATTCGATTTTATTGTTAAAAAATAAAGGATTCCTAAAACATTAAAAAACCAAAAGGCTACAGCAGAGCAATATATTCGGTGAGCAATATGAGAACATTATTCTGTATTATTCATAATTCTGTGATATTCTGTGACAATTTTAGCATACATAATCAGTACCACAATATTTATTTATTTATTACTGTTTTAGAAAATCACATTGCGATGTAAAGATGTGATACATTCCCAAATAGATGCAGAACATTCCCCCCTCACTTAGAAACATGTTTCTACATTCTAAACTCCAAAGATATATTTCCAATAGTTGTGAATTTTGCCACATAATAAAGCTCTTTGAAATACGTGTTAGGAGGGCCTCTGACACTGGTCATATGATGTTCCATTTCTAGGTACCACATGAACAGGAAAAACAGCATCCTTAGGAACACTGCAACTCTTCACACACTTGGCAGTACACACACACACACACACACACACACACACACAAACACACACACAAACACACACACATTCAAACATCCTCCCTCAATGACACATGTGGTACAGAGAAGGCCCGTCTGTGGTCAACAATCTTGCCAAGACCCACAAACCCAATGCTGATGTATCACAGAAACTGGGGAGCTGATGTGAGAGCAGTGCGCCTGCCTTCACATAATACATAAAAGCAGCACTCTTGAGTAAAGCCTGCTTTCAGACCAGCCAAAAGATCACAGCTACTTTTTTTAGCATGTAACATTGCAAAATCCAAATCTGTATCCTCCCTCTGTGGATATTCTTCCCACATCCAATGACTCACTCTCTTGGGAATCATCTGAACCACAGGTCTGTATCATAACACTGGGTGTTTTTTCTGTATAAACTCCACAAAGGAGAAGTTTATTTCTGCCCACTTGAGATTCTCAGGGTCAAGTGCATTTACCTATAGCCTAGTAAACCCTACAGCAATCATAAACAAAAGGAGAGACATACAGAGAGAAAAGAGAGGATAGGGAAGAGTGTAAACAATATGAAAACAAAAGGACAGAGTATCTCAGCTGTCCCCTGGTACACATATCAAATTAATTTTTAGGTATACTTTACAAAATTATCAGATAGTTAGATGTGATATTTCCCAATACTGTCATATGTATTAAAAAATGTAAGTTAAATTGTTAAAATTAAAAATGTAATACTTCAGTATTTTCTCAGCCTTACAATAATCACACACCTGTTTTAGATTGTAAGAGGTAAGCCTCTTAAAGATCAGTTTAAATACCTGAATTACTAGAATTAATGTCTAATTTTACCCAAATAAAATTGGAAATTGGGCCTCATGCACATTAGATTCCTAAGACTTTTTATCAAATTTATTCTTGAAAAAGTCCTAGCAAAATGTCTACATCAGATTCATGATGATTTTAAATTGCAGAATTTATTTCAGCTCATTGCATCCCATTGTCCCTGTAAAAAACGAACAAATTCCACATTTGTGAAACTGCATAAATGGGTTTTAAGTATGTCATACTGTCATACTGAATTTTTATGAATTTAAACAAAAGTGTAATAGCATAAAAAACACTTTAATTCATCTAAAATCTGAATAAAGAATTTTACTTAATATGAAGTCAAAACAGTGGGATCAGAAGACCAAGAAGAACACTGCAACCTAGTGGTCAGAGTTAAAATACAATACTAAACAAACCACTTTCAGCCACCAATCTCTGCGTGTAAACTATTAATTAAATATTGATAATGAGTTTTTGAGAATCAAAAACATAATATTGCAATAATTCAATCTATCAATATTTTCCTTTACCCCTAGTTTTCATATTTGCTATACTTTGCTTTGCTTTGAATTTTTTTCTTAAACTAAAATTATCCAGTTATGAAGATTGTGATGCTGACTAGTGTCTTCTTATTTGGTAACTGGTTAATTAATAAATATAATTGGATTCATCGTTATAAGAACAGAGCTGAGAAAACACATTGTGTTTTTTCCCATAGACTTTCTGTTAATAGACTTCTCCCATAGACTTTTCTTAATAATATAAGAAAATTCTTAGGAAAAAATAGTGAAAACAGCTTTTAAAGCTTTTGAAGCTTTCTTAAATTCTTTTGACACTTGTCATATTAAGCCCAGAATATGCCAGAGAAACTCATTTGAACATTAACCAGAGTTTTATTTTCCCCCACAAATGTAGCATACACTACACATGTACCAGACATTTCTCAAGTCAGATACTTTCACACTGCAGGAAAGGGTATGCGTGGTTTAGGATTTCGGCACGGGCAGTGCCTGTGTGGAACTGAAGGAGGTGCAACATGACCAAATTCCTTATAGGAAGGGAGAACTCCCTTTCATATTTCAACCAGTTACTCCTCATTTATATATTGCAGGCATAATCCAATGTGAAATCTCCAGAAAATGATCTGCTTTGTTTGCAAATGGGCTCACTTAGGCATTACCAAAACTTGTTTTAGGGGGTGGAAGGATAAAGATAAAACAATATCTGGACATTTGCATTCACACACACAGCTCCTCCAGGTAATGTCCAAAAAACTTCTGGGTTACTGTGCATATGTGAAAAGAGCTTTTGTTATTTTGTCCTAAGGAAAACTTTTGTTAATCCAGCCCCTTAGCTACTTTATTATGGCTTCTTCTGTACTTGCATGTTGTCATTTATAGAAACGGTTACAGTTAAAAAAGTTTATCACATTAGATAAAAACTTTATTATTAGATATATTATAAGATAGCATCATGAGTATCTTGCACATACATGATTACAAAAGGAATAGGAATGTTTATCTCCTTGGATACAGACTTTGATACATATTACCTGTGAGCACATACTGTAAGACGGGTTTATGACGTTGATGATACAAGAATACAAGCCCAGTACTACTCACCACTCCCTGCAGGGTTGGTGGTATAAGGCCGCAGTAGACTGGAATGTAAGCGCTGCAAACACACGCCTAGAGACACATATGTGTATGAGTGCATACACACACACACAAACACACACAAACACACACACACACACACACACATTATTTATTTGTTTACATAAATTAGTTGTAGTTTCTAGTTGTTGTTCATTTCTCAAATCACTTATTGAAAATGTTTCTTTGCAGTGAGGCAGTTGTCAGATGAGTAACTCGGTAATTGCTGTTTATGACTGTATGACTGTTTTTCTCCCAAGTGTAATTGATCTCTTGAACTTGTGCTCAGCTTAGTGGTAAAAAAAAAAGATTTACAAATATAAAATGCTAACTGTTTGCACAGCTTTATTTACAAATTGGTTGCAATGGTATCCCAGTTGGTGGGTAGGTTGCTGCTATGGAGTTGCTATGGTGTAGTTATGCGGTTCCCTTGATATTTTAGGGAATTGCTTAGATTTTCTATACAGGTTTTACAGGTTGATATGGTAAATTGCAGTGGTAAAGTGCAATGACACATTGGTTCTATGTGCTCAGGATTTTTATACTGCTCCTGTGTAATTGCTATTTTACTGTTAGCTGCTGTTATATATTACTTTAAGTATTGGAATAATAAAATGATTTGTCTGTCAGATTATCTGTTTATCAAAATAAGTAGCTTTTGCAATTGTTTGGCAAATGAGAATATAGTTATATTATGCTTTTGACAAAAAGCTTCTATTAAAGCTAAAGCTTATACATGGATCTATGGTTTTTGATTTGCACAGTTACCGTGTTATAACCCTAAATTGGATTATTTTATTATGGCTTATAAATTGTAGTTTTGGGGTCATCATGTTGGTTTAAAGATATGTACTAATGCAGAGGTTGCATAATTTCACTATACTGTAGGTTCAATGTAATTACAGAATGCAATGTGAAATATGTTAACAATCATCGTAATATACCTTACAGTCATGGCGATCTTTTTAAGACCCCATAAGACCTTTGATTTATAGCCTTTCAATTTACACTGGCACTGCTTTTATATACAGTCTGTGTGTGTGTGTCCATCTACACATACCTGCACCAGTTCCTCATTGCTAGTGAAGTTGGTCACCAGTACATTCTCTCCATCTGTAACACGGGTCAGGGAGATACCCAGTCTGCCTGTAGCTTTCTTGTACGATTCAGGGGGCAGTACACGGTGCAGTAGGCCTCGCATGATCTTTACCAGGTTAAAAGAGGGATGCATAGGCCCCAGAAACCGTTTCCGTGCTTCCTTTGCCACATCAATGATGCTGGCCCCTGCCTCACCTATAATCAGGATGAGACAGAGCACTTAGTGGAGTAGAAATACAATCCTAGCCCGGAAGCATTATTCCAATATTTCCTAACTGCAGTTTTATAACCTGTATGCACTGCACAGTTCTGTATTTTTCTATTCTAACACATCTAATTCAGCTAAAGAGGGATCTGATCATTGGGGAAAGCACATAACTATGCAGTGAAGTGATCTACACAGGAAAACAATGACCTACATAGAGGATATGGCACATATGTTAAACATGCAAAACATTAAGAGTGGACAGAGAGTGTCAGCAGGCAAGACCTCATGACATGGCCTACCATTTATAGCTCCTCGCCAACCCAACAAGCATGTGTACTGCAAAAACATCCTCATTTCTGAAACCTGCTAGTTCTGCATTTGCTAGTTCTGCATTTGGCATTGCCTCACAAAATGACCAAACTGAATTAAGAAGTGTGCAAATTCAGTATGTCAAAAGAGCACTATTCTACAATTTGTATTTATGATGTTTGGTTTTATTTTCCAAAAACAATCATGGTGTGTTATTACATAATTGTTCATTCTTCTTCTAATCGGATGCTTTGGTAACATTGGCTTCAAATCTTGTATGCATAAGAGATCCGTTTGCTAAATCACTGACCTCCACTAAAACACTCCTAACCTCAGCATGAGTGGGTGGGCCTTAACTGCTGTGGGCTGAATGGATGTGTTCTGTAAATATGGGGCATTTCATGATCATCACAAAAGCTGATCATTTATAATAAGCTGATTTTGCAGCAGAGTTTCCACACTATATCAAAATCCTACATTTGAATCAATCAAAGTTTATTTATATTGAGCTTTTTACAACAAAGGAGCTTTACAGAAACCCAGGTCCAAGCCTCAACTGAGCAAGCCAGACAATTAATGATAAAAGACATTTAATGATTTTTGGTCACATTGGCCTCTTAAAGCACTGGCTGACTGAAAAAACGTTCACATTTAACATTTGGTGTTTAGTCTTGTGGTTTTGCGCTGGAGCACTGGGTAAATTTAGAAAGGAGTAGTGAGTGTTACAGTCATTTCTGAGATATGTAAGTTATGAAGCTGTATACACACACGCTCTCCTGTGTTTGTTGTCTATTTGTTTTGTTTGTTGTTTATTTGTTTTGTATTTTGTAAAGCGTCCTTGAATGTCCAGAAAGGCGATTAATAAATAAAATGCATTATTATTATTATTATTATTATTATTATTATTATTACACACAGTACATAAATAAGCACAGTATAGACAGTAAACATGCCTGGGCTTAAAGGGGAAGTGTGAAGGTGAGTGTTTTTAGTGTTGGTTTAGTCTTTCAGTTTTGCAATGGAGCACAAGGGTAAATGTAGAAAGGAGCAGTGAGTGTTTTTCTGAGGTGTGCAAGTTATAAATATAAATAATCACAGTACAGACAGTAAACACTGTGTGAACTTGGTGAATGTCCAGTTTCAGCTGTCAGTTAGAACAGTAACAGTTTACCCAGACAGGCTCCAGTGACCAGGGCAGAGGCGGTGAGTGCTCCAGCAGAGGCTCCGTAGATGTGCACAGCATCTTCCACTAGAAAGGGCGCGTGCTCCTGCAGACAGCTGGCCGCTCCCACGTGGTAAATACCCAGAAAGCCGCAGCCGGCGAAGGAGATGCTCCAGGGAGAGTCGAGGGGAAACATGCCGAATCCTTCTTCTCGGACGGGTTTATGGAAGTGTTGGGTCGCTAGTGTGGACACCGGACTTCACTTCACCATAACACCGCAGCCGTTGTTTAAAGACGTGTTGGGACATGAAGTCGAGGTCCTCGTGTCCCCCGGACTACTCTCCGTGGCGGGGTGTGTGTTTAGTAAGCTGTGTGCCGGCTGACTGACCTGTCCGAGCTTCCCCTCCTTCATAACTGTCACACTACCACCAGTAGGGGCTCGCTTAAATAGGCGGGCGCTCGAGCTCCCCTCAGCCAATCAGAGGCCACGAAGCCGGAGCCTCCCGAGCTGTCCATCAAACCGAGCCGCTTCCACGAAGCTGAGCTGCAGTGTGTTTATGAAGTGAGCAGTGTGTTACACAGCACTGCGTCACACAGAGGCGTACACTGAGTACACTGAGCCACTTTCACATTTACTCTTTATTCTCTTATTTTTATCATTCTGTTTTTATATATATATCATGTAGATTTGTGCAGCTGTAACAAATTCCCTCTGGGATTAATAAAGTAATTCTGATTCTGATTCCGATTCTTGTCCTGACTGTCGTCCTGGTCCTGATTCTGGTTCTGGTTCTGATTCTTATTCTGGATATGGTTCTGGTTCTGGTTCTTATTCTGATTCTGGTTCTGATTAGTGCTCTATTGTCACTACATTGGGTTTGATTTGTTATGTTTGCCACCTTTGGTACAGTGTGTACAACATGTCCCATCAATGCGTCTCTCAGAATGTAATCTGTGACGATAGGCGTTCACTGGGGGGTTTAAATTTAGAACACAGTCCATCAAAAACTGTTGTTTTTTTTAAGCTTTATTTTAGTTAAGCTTTTTTTGTCCTCTGTAGAAATGTCCACTGTATTTGTTATCTACCATGTAGAGGACAACCTTTTCACCTTAAAACTGATTCTCAGCAGCTCCTCCTCCCCATACTCCACCTCATCAGGTCAACATCATGGTGGGGTGCAGTGGAGGCCTTTATTCCACACTTTGGGACATGTTTGGACATTTATCTTATCTGTTTCCAATTATTAGGGTAAACAGAGCAGTGGAATAACATGTAATGATTAGCTAGTAAGTTGCTGTTGTACATTTCACATATGCATACTGTATATTTAATCACAGCATCTATAAAATAGTGTGTATAAAGTACCTAAAAATTACAATACTGTAACCAATGTTGCAGTAGAAATAACATGACTGTAAATGTCATTACAATAAAAGTCACAGTACTGGGGCTGTTATTCCAGTGAAAATCACAGTATTGTGTAATTACAGTATAAATCACAGTACTATAACTGATAGTTAAAAGATCACAGCACTATAACTGTTATTATAGTAAAAATCACTACTAGTAACATAATGTTATAGGTTCTACAGTAACATATTTTTATAGGTTCTACAGTAACATGTTATCGATTCTACAGTAACACAATATTATATGTTCTACAGTAAGATGTTATAGATTCTACAGTAACAATATTATAGGCTCTACAGTAACATGTTATAGATTCTATAGTAATGTAATGTTATAGGTTCTACAGTAACATGTTATAGATTCTTCAGTAACGTAATGTTATAGGTTCTACAGTAACGTTACAGATTCTACAGTAACGTAATGCTATAGGATCTACAGTAACATGCTGTATATAGTATCTACTATAAGAATTAATTCATTATACAGTACTAATGCTCTGAAAATCACAGAAATTTGTCACAGTGTAGTATGAGCATCTCAGGAGTTCAAATTGATTCATTGAGGATCATTTTAGGAATAGAATTTTGTCAATTGTTTTGTAATTGAAAGCATGCCTATAGCATCCTGTTTGTGTCTTGTAAACTGGGTGATGTGGTGTGGTTGGTTCTGTATATGTTTTATTTTAATTATCAACCTTTTATCCACTGTATCATCTTGTCAGATAAAACCTTGCATCTCAATCTATGCAGTTTTTACCTTTTGGCCTCCTGAGAATCTGCCAGTTGTTCAAATTATTTTTTTACATTGACTTGCATTGAAAACGTTTTTTTATTTTTTTTTATTTTGTCATTTTGGTTTTGTAATGGTAATGCAATGGTATATTTAAAACTACCATAACAAAAAGTACTCTGCTGTAACACTGAGGCTGGTAAAGTGTATATGCACCAGGTATTTCAACACACCAAGGGATCTTTTCTAAGAATTTGTTGTGAATGTTCTCTGACAAAATATTGCTGTCCTTTGGCCTCCTTCTAGTAGTCCATATCTGGCCAGATAGATTCTCAAGGAAAGTGTTTTACCAAGTACATTTTAAAGGTCAATCAAATGGCAGTATTAGGGGGTAAGGCATTTCAACTCTCCCTCTTTCAGGTTATATAAAACTCATATCTCCCATAAATGTAGGGATCACCTGACTTAAACTAATCATTTTGCTTTAAATGTTTTGATGTCAGGCACACCCAGTTTGTAACGTTATCACCAGCCTTTCCTCCAGGAAAAATAAAATTCTTTGGATTCTTGGTGATGATAACCTCATCCTCTGCTGCTTCTTCTCTTTCCCCAGAAGAAACGATATCAGGAAAATATGCTGTCAGTCTCAGGGGCAGACTGAATCCCTTAACACAGCAGCTGGGGCACGAAAATGGAACAAAACAATAACAGAACATGTCCAGGCATGATTTATTAACAACTGCAATATCAGCAGTCACATGCAGTAATGTCTGAATGATTCTGCATTTTACTATCAATCTATTCTTCTTTGACTAAATGTCAAAGTCACTGGTGATTCATCACCAATACCTATGAACTAAGATGGACTCTAAACAGGGTCATAATCTGGATCTTTGAAATGGTGCACCCTCTAAACACAAAAGTAGGCTAATCTGAGACTGAATTACATCATGGGGATTTTCTTTTCAAAGGGCTTTTCATCAAAGAGTATGAACAACCAATGAACAGCACCCTGTTATTATAGAACTTGTCTAATTGTGTACAGTGAGCTGCCGACACAAGG
>CM067501.1:19639290-19706790 GCA_034509495.1 Acestrorhynchus altus
CAATTTGCACCTCTCTCTTGCAGAATGAGTGTTGTCTCACCCTCCATGCATGGGCCTGCCTGGACATGGTCACCACAGTATGTACCAGTTTGGTTATGTGATCGAGTGCCAGCTATGGCCCTGGAGACAGAGACGAGGTGTCACATTTATGTTGTGACGCTTCGACCCTCTACTCTCTCCTTTTCCATTCAATAAAAAAAATTAAGTGATAAAAAGAAAGGAGAGAGAAGGGATGGAGAGGGAGGAGATGTCTGAAGAAGGGTATGCAGACGATGAGGGGAGTAAAGTGGTCACAGAAGAAGATCAGGGAAGAGGGAATACTGGAAAGCTTTCGGAAGCAACTGGAGCAATGACTGTGGAAACAGGGCCTGAGGACTCGAGAAAAAACGACCGCGCCCTTTCTGATTTTGCAGAACCAACATTGGAGGTGGATGGCAGACCTGTTTTCAGTGCTGGTCCTCATCCAGATGAAGTGGAAGAACTGGAATATGCTAAACTGCAGAAGGGGATCTTAGCATCAATACAGAAAGTGCAACGAAGGCGGACAGAGGATATGAACGCAATTGGAAAAGGAGAAACTGTCCATTCCCTTCCCTTACTCTCTGCCCCTTCCACTTCTTCCTCCTCAAGCTCTTTGCCCTCCACTCTCTTCCCAGCTCTCTCCATCTCTTCCTCTTCTTCTCAGTTGTCTCTCACTCCCCCTCTTCCTCCTTCAGTCGAGCTGGATGCAGTGTTGGTGGATGGCAGGTTGGTGTTGGATGTGTATCAGGGTGGGGGAGCAATGATGCCTGCTCTTTGGGAGAGTGTACCGGAGCGGATGAGGTGGCTGCAGTATGTCCGGCTGGGATCTGAAAATGATGAGGCTCTGGAAGGAGCTCTTGGAGTGCTGCCTCAACTCACTCAACTACGCTCATTAGCTATTCGAGGTACCCACACGTTTACATACCTACATAGTCATATTTATTGTTACTGCTCCTGCCCCTGGTGGTAAATGTAAGTGTAGCGTCTGTTTTATATGCAAAAATAGGACACAGTGTAAACTTTTCTCATTCAAAACCAGATAAAACTCATTTCTCTTTTCTTTCCATTCTCTCTCACTCTCTTTTCACTTATCTACCCTCCATCCCTCTGTCATGTAGGACACCGCTTTTATGATGCCCAAGGTGACCCCCTTCCAGGTCTCCTGACCTCCCTCCCTCCGTCCATCTCCTCGCTTTCCCTTCTTGTTCATGTGGATCTCTCCTTCAACCGCCTCTCCTCTCTTCCTACATGTTTGCTCTCTCTGTCGCACCTCTCGGAGCTCCTTCTCTGCCACAATCAACTGGTCAGGCTGCCGGAGGAGCTTGGTGCTCTGGTGTCTCTGCAGCGGCTCAGTGTTCTGGGGAACAGGCTCGAGGCTCTACCCCCAGGAGTGGGGCTTCTGCTGGAGCTGCAGGAGCTGGATGTTTCTTTTAACCAATTGGAGGGTTTGCCCGAGGAGCTTGGTCTTCTGCACAATCTGCACACACTGGAACTTTCAAATAACAAGCTCCAAAGACTGCCAGAGACACTGGGTGAGGATGAACACACGTAACACGTACAGTTCAGTCAAAGATCAACCAGAGTTTTCTTCTTATATGTGGTATTTTCCAGGGTGCGGTTTATAGTCCGGTGCGGCTTATAGTCCAGAAAATACGGTAGTTGGACTAATGATGTATGGCAATGTTTTAATGATATTGGTCAAAATCTCAATTACTATGTAGTCACTGTTGAATGGTGTGATGATCACAGTCACTCTAGACAGAAATCATTTTTTCTGTCTAGGCTCTTTACATTTGCTGAGGGTCTTGGCAGTCCACAGTAATGAATTACACAACATTCCTGATTGTGTGAAGTCCCTCCCTCAGCTCACCAGACTAGACATACGGAATAACCCACTGGGTCGACCTCCAACCCCGCCGCCTCTTCCTTCTCCACTGGCAGGTTATCTCATGCATTTGGTCATTTGACATGTACCATCTGTCACATGTACTCTCTCATATACTGAGAGGTTATAAACTGAAATATGTATGTTGGTAAATATGTCTTTTTAATATGCAAATGATTTAACACCAATTAATAGATGCATGCAAATGTATTCAAAATTGAATTTGAAATTACAATTCATGCTGCATACCTATGAACCTTTCAGCTCAGGTTGAGACTCCGGTCCCAGAGCTGCATCTCGCATTCAACCAGCACAGGTAAATTAATCACAACTACATTTCTACAATTATTTTGGCAGATAACTGTAAAAAACTTTGGATTTGGGATGGATTTTGAATTTTCAATTTTTTGGATATCAGCATGTGCCCAGAATTCCCAAATTGTCCTGTTCCTTGCAATCCTGATATCTTTTGTATCAACTACCAACCTTATACTGACTTAATAGGTTTTCGGTATCTCCTGCTGGATGTCACGTATTCCTTCCTGGAGGAGGAGAGCTCCTGTTTCCACGTGGATGTGTTAGAGGGCTTACACCACTCAAATGGGCTGAGAGGAAACCAGACAAGAAGTGGGTACAGCTTGAAGAGCATGATTTTCTGCTGAGTCGTCCTTTAGAGCTCCTGCCACATGGTGCTACATTTGACAAGGTGAAAGAAAAGTCAAAGAAAAATTTTGGATGAGACCTTACCGAATCAATTCTATTCACTGAAGTAGAGTTTACACAGTCACAACTACCAAAACCCAAGCTTACTCAAGATTTATTATCCAGTTAATAATATGTGTTATTACTCAGTAACTGCTACACGTGGCAGTATGAGCATAAGTTTGTTGTATATATTGTAAAATCACCCTTTTCTCCTTTCTCCCTTGTCTGACAGCCAGTAGAAGTGTGTGTTCCCTATCACAGGGCTCGTAAAGGGGAGGTGGTAGTTCGTAGGTATGATGGGCAGTCCTGGAGTACATTACTTACCATGACAAGAAGAGGGAGCCATAAGCATAGTAGCAGACCCCTGGGCCGACCTGCACGGGTAACACACCAGTGGCCCTCTTTCAGCTAATCTTCCATCTTTCTAAATCCCAATTTAACTGTAGGAGTTAGTTTCTAAGCTCAGTTTGACCTATTTTAATTTCTGACTTTTGTGTTTGTGTGTGTACAGCTGGCCTGCTGCACTGTGACACAGTTCTCCTGGTTTGTAGCTGTTGCTCGGCCTGTCAGAGACAGTTGCTCTGTACCTCCAACGGGGGCGCTGCTTGTGTCTCGCTATGACTCAGGGATCAAACTCACCTTTCCCCCGGACTGCACAACACACACACGTACCGTCACACTACAGGTGTGTACCTGGATGTGCAGAACAGAACATACTGAACATTACAGGGGGTACTGTTGTAGTGCTGTCTGGTTTATTTAATAAATGTCATTTTACACAAAAGATTGAGCTAATTTTTTCCTTTTACTAAGGGCTTGTGGGAAAAAGTAATAAGCTCTGTTTTTATTGGCTGGTGTAGATCACAGCATTACATATTACATCACAACAGTGATATATTACAACATAGTAATATATGTGTAAAAAACACAAATTATTCTGAAGTCTTACTGGATAGTGTTGCTGTGCTTGTTGCATCTTCTCAGCATGATGTCTGGTTAGCATGCTGAAGCGATTGTAGTCAGTAGGCTTTTAGCCCTGCCCCCCACTTGTTCTCCCATGTTTAGCGCTCTCATTTCTTACCAGTAAAAAAGCCAGTATGTTTTTTGTGATGTGTGTTTAGCTCCTGTTTGATAGTCGGCTGAGGTAGTCCAGTTTGTTTTCGAGGGAGCAGATTGAATCGAGCTGGTAAAAGCTCCTGTCAGATAGTATTAGCATTTAGATTCCTGTTTGCTCCCCAGGCTTTTTCCCCAGGAATTTAAGCTCACCTTCTGTGGAAACCAGCACAGGATAAGCTTCAGTCACAAGGCCTGGTTCAGCAGCAACCCAATTCCCATAAAAAGAGTCTGGTGGTGATGTGTGTGCTTCAGCATCAGCAGCATCATTTACTGTGACCCAGTTTTTTTCTTTACTGTGGAAGGGGGTATCACACTTTGTGTACATGTTGTTATAACATGTTATATGCACTTTGTTCCCCCTAGGTGCTACAGGTGGCGCTGTCAGAGATACAGGTGTTAACTGGAGACCCTCAGGCCAGTGCCAGCCCCCTCCTCTGCCTTTCCCAAACTCCTAGCATGCATTTCCTCCAACCAGTCAAAGTGCAGATCCCCCTCCCTCCAGGACTCATTGGTAGATGGATTCCTCAGTTCTCTTCCTCTCCGTGTTAACTGTGCTCTCTCTGTGGGCGATGTATAGTAAAGATAACGGTGTTTGTGATGCAGGCCACACAGTGGATATGTCTCGGCTGCACTTGCTACATGGTGATCCTGTTGCTCACACCTGGACTGATGTTACCGCTCAAGTGTCTCTCTACATCACACACCTCTATGCCATCTTTTCTGTAACACACTTCTCATGGTGAGTCATAACATGCACATGTACCATACCATAGTGTAACTGTCCTGTCTTTGTGTGTGTATATGTATATTTTTTATGATTTTCTCTTTATTGTAGTTTACAAGATTACAGATTTTACATGCTTAAGCAGTGAAACTGAACAAAACAAGAATAAATAAAATGAAAATAAAAAGACAAAAAACAAAACAAAACAACAACTGGAAAATAACATGTATAAGAAGAAAAAGCTGCACCTCATTACAAGCCACATGGTTTAAAGTGTGGAAAAAAACTAGTGGCTTATAGTCCGGAAAATACGGTGATATTGGATTTCTTGCCAGTGTGCTGTCAGTATTGAATGTCCAAGAAAAACCAAGAAGTGCTCTATGGACTGGATAGTTATGGAACTCTTGTCTGTACAGGTACTGGCTGTGGTACACCACTCAGAGCTGCATCAGTGGAGTGGTGAGGAAAGTGTATCACAGACTAAAACAGTACAGGGTTCAGTTTCTGGTGCTGCAAAGAAAAACAGACCTGGCACAAGTGCTCTTGCAATGTCTACCTTCTGATAAGGTGTGTATGCGTGCTTTGTGTATATTTTTACATTACATTTACAGTCATTGTGTATATATATATATATATATATATATATATATATATATATATATATATTCTCTAATGATTAGAACCCCACAGGACCACCACACAACAGTGCCACACACCACTACCATGTCAGTGTTACTACAGTGCTAAGAATGGCCCATCACCCAAATAATACCTGGTCTGTGGTGGTCTAAACATTGAAGAACAGGTTGAAAGAAGGCTAACAAATGGACAGCTTTCTGATTATAGAACTACAAAGTGCTCCTGTGTGATCAGTGAAGCTGATAAAAATGAACATTGAGTGTAGAAACAAGGAGGTGGTCATAATGTTGTGAATAATTGAATATCTAATATATGTACACTACCGGGTCAGACGTTTCAAAGCTCATATCAGGTAATGTGTGTGTGTGTGTGTGTGTGTGTGTGTGTGTGTGTGTGTGTGTGTGTGTGTGTGTATGCAGGTTGAAGGTAGGTTAACATCTTTGGCAGAGCAATATGATGGTCCTCAGCCATCAGATGTTTGTAACCTGCTGGAAGGTGAGCAGTTTTTTGCTGGGTTTGAGAGAGGCATTGACATCTGTGCAGGTGAGAACACACACACACATACATACACACACACACACACACACACACACACACTGGTCAGGAGGCCTGTATTTTTTTCAAAACAGTGCAGCTCATTCTCATTAGTTCTTACAGCATTGGAACATAGTGGAGACTAGCATGGAATGTTTGTAATGTAAATGTTGGAAGGCACACAATTGTTTATTCTGGTATATATGTATCTAAATTAACCACTGTTTTTATTCCATTTGTCATTTATAATATAATGTACTTTGTGTACTATGTACTATGTGTAGACTGAATATTTAATGTGTTTTGTTAGACCGACCAGACTGCAGCGAGGGCAGATTGGCCTTCACCTTCTACTCCCACCTGAAGAACATCAAGGAGGTGTATATCTGCCCCATACTCAAACAAGAGGGCACTGTCCGAGGGCAGGTGAGAATTTTTTAAATAGATATGACTGTGCCATGTTCTTTCATATCTGATCATTGATGGAAAAAGACAAGAAAGAAAAGACAAGACCTGAGGATCAGTCAGTCAAATCTAGAGTTTACAGTGAGGGAAGCGCATTAATTATAATGTAGCTGAACAATGACTTTGTGCTAGAATGACTTAGACTTACAATTAGTGCTTTCAAACACATTATTTTCGGAACAGTCTGCCATGGCAACTCGCAGGGTTATAACTAGAAAGTTCAAACCTTTTGTACAAAGCAAATCAGATAGCTCAGTGGTTGCACCCAGCCAGGGAGTGCCGTGTGTACAGCAAGAGGTGCTGACAGCAGATTATGTGGATATGAGTGGGGTGCACAGTGCATAACCGCGTTCAGTGTGAAAACAGCTTGAGTGAACATGCAATCATCAGATTCATTCATTCTGAAAGGAGACCACATTAGGACTCTAAGTTAAAGTCTTCTGCACACTCAGTACAATTACACATTCTCACTTGCAAGGTCTCAGACCGTAAAATGTCTGGACTATCACTTTAAGTAAAAAAAAATAAATGAATGGGAAGCAAATGACAGTATTATTATTATTATTATTATTATTATTATTATTATTATTATTATTATTATTAACATTAACAGGAGAATAATAAATGATAAAACCAAATCCAAAGCTGCGGTAATACTATGTGATTTATTTTACCCTGATTCTCTGGGTGTGTTCTGGTTGGCTCTAGTCTGCTGATTTTTCATCAGAGTTGACAGCGTGAGAGAGAATCTAGTAGTGTGAGAGACACATTGACTCCCAGTCCCACTCTCTCTTTCTGAGCTTCTCCAGAGTTCTTGTAAATAGTTAATTGCTGTGAACAATGCCATCATTCTCCACTGTTCAAATAAATTTTTTAAATAGATCTGCATTTTCTTTCAATTAGTCATAGACCCATACGTTGTGTATGTTTATTTCCTTAGGTGTCCTTCTACAGAGGTGAGGTTCCCAGTGATCTGCCAGAGGAAGTGGCCCAGAAGAGGAAAGGCCATGACAACCAATGGATGGCCACACTTCCGCTCAGACTTCCTGTAAGATTGGCACAGTGATTACAAATGTGGTGGAAGAAGTTGCCCTGAATATTCATTCATGGCCAGTTTTTTCTACACCATCGGACATCAGAACCATGAGCAGATGAAACAAGTAGAACATAAGCTTGTGAATTCTCATTTTAATCTGAAATAGCATCAGATTATTTTTTCATAGCCCACACACTCTCTACTGCACTCTCTCTTTCTCCTTACCTTTTTTCATTCTCTCATTCACAGGGCACTGAGTGTGAGGGCAGTTTATATTCAGAGAAAAAGTACCCTCCCCTGAACCTTGGTGATCCAGAGAGTGGATATCTGACAGAAACCAACCTTCTGGCCATTTCGTTACGCATCAGCCAAGATTGGCGCTGCATTGGTATGAATCTGGGCATCAGCTACCAAGAGCTGGATCGCATTCAGTACAAACACAGGTGCGCATTAGAACTAGCAGTTCCAAGACCTCAAGGCTTGGAGTAGTACCTGCCACCAGATGGTGCTGTTACACACTCCAGTACAATTCAAGGTTTTCAATTCACTCAAGATACAATTGAGTAATAAATACAAATTATATATATATATATATAAAATTTCTCCCCCACACACACTGCAGTGTGGATATTGCATCCTGTATGTGTTCTATTATTAATTCAATTAGATTTTTAATGAACAGTATATATATATATATATATATATATATATATATATATATATATATATATATATATATATATATATATGCATATTTTATAAATTTGGTAGATACATATGCTGTCTTTGATAATTCATACAATTATTTACACTTTCTTGCACTGTGTGTGTGTGTGTGTGTGTGAAATGTAAAATGGAGTAATCAGTATGCTTAGTCATGGCTGTGTTTGTAGTGGTGATATATTGAGAGGAGAATATGAATATGCATGGTGGATGTGAGAGATGACAAGCGAGGGAAGAATTTTGCATGTTTTGGTTTAATCTCTACCCTGTCACTCATCAGTAAGCCATCTGGGACACTGCAGGAGATTATACACTCACACACACAGCACACGCACAGCAGAGAAGCTCAATGTCATGTTCTCTGCTGATTTGTTTTTTCCTTCTGTGCTCTCCTCAAGCTTGTCTTTATCTTTGAATTTTAATATCTCTGTCCAAACCTCAGCCCACCTCTTCATATCTCACTTATTCTGCCCATTTATGTGCATATATATCTCCCTCCCCCCTCTCTCCTTCATTCTGGCACTGTTCCTATTCCTTAGTGTTTATTTTCCTCTTAGCACTTTTCACACAGTGTTCTAGATTTCGCCTGCCTGTGTCAAATAAATGGTGGATGTAATTACAGATAGTTCCACCAGTGCTCCCAGCCCTCAGAGCATCTGTGATCTCACACTGCATTGCATGTTCACTACACTACAATGTGCACACACAAACACTGTATTTTGCTCACATGATGTTTCCCCACATTTGATATTTTAAATGTTAATTTTCAGTTCTACTGTTTGTGTATTCCCTAAAAAATTGATTGTTTTTGTTTTTATACACACTGAACTTGAACTGAACATAAATGTTACACAATGAAGAGATAATCATGTTAGAATTAGTTAGAATTGTTTTGCTCCAAAAAACACACGCACAGGCACTTCCAAATTGGGATCAAAAATTGGGGTAAAATGAATGGAAACATCCATTAACATTAACTACCTAGTTAAAGCAACATTATGTAGAAAATAACAGCTTCAAAGTTTGAAATCGCAGTAGGCCACTGTGGATACTGCACTAACATGCCAAAAGTCATGGAATATCAGTATGTAAATTCACTGTGAGTGAGGTTGAACTCTAGCAAGTGTGCCCATGGCAAGGTAATGTGAATTAGTTGAGCAAGGCATGATAAGTGGGTGCCAGATGGATGGTGGCTGTCCAGATGGCATGGCTCCTGACATCTCCTGACGTCTTTTGTCCACTTGTGGAATTAATGGCACTTCAGTTTTCTGCACTTGCTAGAGGGGGTGTTATGTGGTACTGGTACCTGTTTTTCACATGACTTTTTGGCCTGTCAGTGTATAAAATGTTGGTGGAGCTCTCACCACAATTGTCATATTTATTTATTATCCAATTATTATGTATTTACGTATTAACTGTAATATTATATTTTCCACTTTACATGCCTGCAGCTCCATGCATTTAGGGGGCTCAAAATGCAATTTGTATCACTGCAGTAAAGGTGAATCACACTCTCCAACTGTAGGTGGAGCCCGGGAGTAATAATGCTGCTTTAAATGACCTAGAAATATGGATACAGATGCTGGTCATCTATGCCAGTATATTGTATGAGGCCATGGGCTACACAAGAGAAGGAAATAGGAAGGTTTTTGTAAGTATTTGGGTACAGCCAAGAATGGAGCCTTATTCAGGATGATAAACTTTGTGAATGTTTTTTGGTTAAAGCTTGATACCTCAGCGCAATTTGAGATGCTTTCAAAATACATTTGGAGCAACATGAATGACACTGTACATATACAAGTGCAGCAGAAACCGTCATTGATTAATTGGGAATGGACAGAGTTCAAAAGCTGTGGGCTTAAAAGGTGGATAAACACTGTTCAATGGTATTGGGACAGTTTATAAAGAGGACTGTTTTTGCATCTTATTGTCTTTAGATCAGCTTATGAGGAGTAGTAATTGAATAATACATTTTGAGTATGTTTATAAATGTATGTGTATATCACACTCACAAAAAATAGAAGAGAATTCAGTTTTCCAATATATGGCGAATTTAACATCTGTCTGAAACAAAGCCTTTAGATTTCCAAAGGTTCTGTTAAAATTGCACTAATTGATGTGTGTGTGTGCATGCATCCATGTGCCTGCGCCTGTTCTATAACCTGTCTCTTCTTCCAGAGACAACCTGGGAGCCCTGGTTCTGGAGATGCTTTTCCATTGGGCACGAGCACAGCAGAAGGCTGGAGCAGGGGCAGTCCCTCAGTTGATTGACGCACTGGTGGAGAGCGGCAGGCGGGACCTGGCAGAGGAAGTGGAGGACATAGTGAATCTAGGGAAGAGGAAATACAGTGAGTCCCTGAAGAGAGTGGGCCTAGAAACAGAGAACCCAACAACATCTGCTCAAACTGAACTGAGCTGACAAAGAGAGGAGAACATATCTCGTAACCTCCACATAATGAACCCAAAATCACACTACTTGTGCGGGACATGGACTGTGTGTGTGTATGTGTATATATATAAATATATATAAAGGAATAAATGTATTTAATAGAAGCCACATCGACACCAACACAGCACCTTGCAGCCTTGTGTCCCAAGGGCTGAGGCTCTTAGTCTGTGTCTTGTTGCCATGACTGTGATTGTGTTGCGCTGAATCAGCACCCCACAGATGCCTGTTTGTACACACTCTGACGCTGACCTGAGCCTTAAAACAATATGCGGTGCTGCCGGTGTAGGTTCACCTAGTGGAACTGCTACCTGATCAAATCTGAGCTCACATTAGGGTGTCTGTTTAGGTTCCCACGTTGTATTTTCTGATTTGAAACGAATCACATCGAACACTTTCTCTGCTGTTGGACCCAAGCAGGCTGTGTTTGTGTGTACGGACATGGTGAACGGCAGCTGTATGCATATTTTAAAAGGAGCATCTGGAGCTATAAGGTAGTGAAAATTGAGTTTCATATTTGTATTGTGACCGCTTATTAACATTATGTGCTTATCTTTGTGTCAGTGTACAGTCTTCAGGGCTGAATAAATCTGGGTGTGCTGGATTTAAAAAATGTTCAGTGGATGTTACTTTTGTGTGTCTGTGAAACAGTATTTAAAAATAAGTAAATAAATACATTTAAATAAATAAACAAATAAATAAATAAAAACAGCAGCATCCAGCAGCACGTTATTTTTACCTCAAGGTCATCGAGTGCGGGGGCGTGTCTGCGATGACGCCAGCACTCCGGCCCCGCCCCCCCCCCCCCGCCGCTCTGCTCCGCTCCGCTGCGGGCGTGCTGTCATTGCGCGCAGCTCCAGCAGGGGGCGGGGAATAGTCGGCGTTTCGTTGGCGTTTGCATTCCTTATAATCAGCTCTCCTCACATCTCCAGCGCGACGCCTCGCCGCCCTGCTTCCTCCGGCTGCGCGGGACGTGAAGGCTGGCCATCGGCGGACTCTGAGCAGGTAAGGGGGCTCGGAGCGCGGGTCGCGCGGGTCGCGCGACTCGCGCGGCTGTGCTGGGGATGTGAACGCGAGGAGCAGCTCCTGTGAGCGGCGTTGCGGTGAGCGCTCTCCTCCTCTCGGGCTGTTCGGGTAAAGGGAGCGAGCGCTGCGCTAGGAGCAGCGGAGGAATCTTGTCTCCATGGTAACCGCTCCTCGGCTCGCTTCTGTGTGTCGGAGTCTGTCGGCCTTACTGCGCCGTTTACCCGCCGAGTGAACAGGCGCAGACCCGTTCTCCTCTAACGGTTCTCACATGGCGGTTGGAATGAAGGGGAGGCGCGCGCGCGCGCTCCCGCGCTGCGTTTGGCGTTGGTCGCGCGCAGCCTAAGAAACCGTTATCCAGCGGTGTCCGAACCAGACCCAGCCCTGAACAAACACTGGGGTTAATAAACCCAGTCACCCCGGTACAGTGAGAGTGAGAGTGAGGGTGAGGATGAGAGTGAGCATGGTGAGGGTGAGATTGAGCATGAAGGTGAGGGTGAGGATGAGAGTGAGCATGAAGGTGAGGATGAGAGTGAGCATGAAGGTGAGGGTGAGATTGAGCATGAAGGTGAGGATGAGAGTGAACATGAAGGTGAGGATGAGAGTGAGCATGAAGGTGAGGGTGAGGATGAGAGTGAGCATGAAGATGAGAGTGAGAGTGTGTATGAAGGTGAGGGTGAGGATGAGAGTGAGCATGAAGGTGAGGGTGGGGATGAGAGTGGGAGTGAGCATGAAGGTGAGAATGATAGTGAGGGCAAGAGAGAGTGAGGAGAGTAAGCATGAAGGTGAGGGTAAGGATGAGAGTGGGAATGAGGATGAGAGTGAGCATGAAGGTGAGGATGAGCATGAAGGCGAGAATCAGGATGAAGGTGAGCATGAGAGTGAGGATGAGGATGAATGTGGTGATGAGAGTGAGGATGAAGTTGAGGGTGAGAATGAAGGTGAGATTGAGGATGAGAGTGAGGATGAAGCTGAGGGTGAGAGTGAGGGTGAGGATGAGGAACCTGATGGTAATCTCAGCTGAGGTGAAGAATGAGAGCACACTTTTATATTCAGTGCTCAGGACAGTTATGAAGGACATACAGGGGTTGGACAATGAAACTCCTGTCATTTTAGTGTGGGAGGTTTCATGGCTAAATTGGAGCAGCCTGGTGGCCAATCTTCATTAGCTGCACATTACACCAGTAAGAGCAGAGTGTGAAGGTTCAATTAGCAGGTAAGAGCACAGTTATGCTGAAAATATTGCAATGTACACAACATTATGGGGGACATACCAGAGTACAAAAGAGGACAAATTGTTGGTGCACGTCTTGCTGGCGCATCTGTGACCAAGACAGCAAGTCTTTGTGATGTATCAAGAGCCACGGTATCCAGGGTAATGTCAGCAATACCACCAAGAAGGACCAACCACATCCAACAGGATTAACTGTGGACAAAAGAGGAAGCTGTCTGAAAGGGATGTTGTGGTGCTAACCTGGATTGTGTCCAAAAAATGTCATTCCCAAAACGAAATGACGCTGAATTGGCCGCAAAAGGAGGCCCTAGTACACCATACTAATAAATTATTGTGGTCTAAAACCAGGTGTTTTCTGAGGGGCTATGAGCCAGCAGGTGATGGGCAGAAGGTCAGATTCTCTGGGGAGAGTCCAGTAGAGTTACTGTAACCTTCAAAAAGGCAAGGTTCTTCAAGGCTCCTGGAAGCACTGGAAGAGATTCCTCAAGGATCTTGTATTTGTTGCAGTGTATTTGTGTGTTATGTGTCATATTGAATTGGTCAAGAATGAGAGCATGGTCCTCTGGTGGTCAAAGGACAGTGATAAAGGCCACATGCGTACCCCCCTTTGACTCAGCAGGTGATGGGCAGTAGGTCAGATGCCTATTCAGTACACTGTAATACACAAAGTACTAGATCCTCAAGGAAATATCGGAGGCTCTTCAGTTTGAGAGTGGAAGAAGCTCTTAAGGTGCTTCAAGGAACTGCCAATAAAAGGTCTTGGTTCTTTAGGGTTTCTCAAAATATTTAAGAGGTTCCTCCACTGTTTTCAATTGAAGAACCTCTTGAAGAGCTTGTTCTTTTTATGGTGTAGTGGGCTGTGTATCCTGGGAAGGACTGACCACTGGGAGAACTGGATAACATCCTAGTGTGCCACTAAGGGTGTGAGCTGCTAAGAGGGTGAAGGGGCTGTTCTGTACAAAAATGCCAGTCCAACCCTTTGTGTATCATATTATGTTGTTCAGTATGAGCTTCTCAAATCAGTACATAGGTAGTGAACAACACATTCACCACCATCAGTTATTCAGGGTTTATTAATGACTGCATGAAGCCTAATGAAAAATTAAACAAGTAGACATTACAGTGGCATGTGAAAAGTTTGACCATGGTCACCCCGATCAAAATACGTGTTGATATGAGTGGTTAAGTAAATGAAAGATGACCTGAGATGATTTCCAAAAGAAATGAAGTTAAAGATGACAGTTATTTGATATTTAAACCAATGTCCCACCTATTTCCATCATGTACAGCTTGTTTTTTTGTAGCATTTAAAAGTCTTTCAGTTTCTACAGAGTTCTAATTCTGTGAGGTTTTTTCAGGTCTAACCACATATTCTTGATGATGTTTGAGTCAGCGCCACTTTGAGGTTGACAACAAAACACTCAGCTTGTGCTTATTGAGGTCATCCATTGTGGATTTAGGTGTGTTTAGGATCATTAGCATGCTGTAGAAGCCATCCTCTTTTCATCTTCAGCTCTGTTATAGATGGTGTGAGGTTTGCTTCCAGAACTGAACTGGGATTCCAGTGAAATGTTCTCTGTGCCAGTGGCTAAAACACAACCCAGAAGCATGATTGAGCCATTCTCAATTGCAAACTTGTGATTTAAATGCAAGTTTAACTAAACATTACTAACATTACAGCTAAACTAGTGAACGGAGATGTCTCTTAGTAAACAGCTAAGTTACCGTTTTTCTCATCTTCCATTCCACCTTAAATGCGTTCAAAGTAAAATGTAACTGCAGTTACATCCAGAACAATCCAAATGTGGAAATGTCTGGAAATGATGCCTTTATCAACCCATTTAGTAGATATTCATTAGATTAAAATTCTTCATAATGAATGACTTGGTTGAACTTGAATGAAGCTGTCATTTTTAAGTAGAAATACTACATAGTGTTGCTTTAACAGAAATACAATTGGTTTGACATGAACCGATACTCAAGATATCAATACCAATATCAGAATAGAAAAAACAGGTGTTGTACCATCTGTACTAGCAGACCAAATGGTGACTTTTAAGAGCATATATTTAAATAATAACTGTATTACTGATATTCAATAACAGCTTGTATCTCCTGAGATTACCCTGATTAGACTGGTACCCTGTCCAGGGGGTATTGTTGGCTTGCACCTAATGACTGCAGGTGGGCTCTGGATTAATTATGACCCTATTCAGGAAGAAGCAGCTAGGATACTGACTGACTGACTGACTGAACTCCTGAGATTCTCCTGAACAGAGAAACGATAAATGTTATTTCTATATTAACAGCCAGGATCAGCTGGGTTTCAGAAGGAGAGTCACAAAGCTAAGTTAGATACAATATAATATATTGGTATTTATTCAAGATATCAATACCAGTACCAGAATAGATAAAGAAACGGTGTTGTGCCATCTGTACTAGCAGACCAAATGGTGACAGTTTACTGTAATGAAAGTAGGACTGGACAATATGTTGATATTAATTTCCCTATTGGGACATAAACAGTGTGATATGGGCTGAGGTGATTTAGTTTATATTGAGTTTTGTATCTGCACTCTGTTCTAACAAAACCAAACTTAAATGTGTGTGTGGTTTAGCAAGGAATCTGTCAGACCCCTCATGCTCTGCTACCTGCTTCAGTTAACAAATGTTTGAGTAAACTGCTTCTAAGTGTAGACCTTAACTTCAGCAGCATAAAATGAGATCAGTGTTATTCACAATAGCACACAAAATTCAGTCTTCAAACAAACAAACAAACAAACAAAAACAATAAAAATATGGCAAGTATTCTTTCTAAACAAAATGGGTTCTACTAAAAATAGTTCAATATTAGAACTTTAACCCTTTAACCAGGCAAATAACTAACACTCAGATTGTTCTATATGTGCTAAAGAACCCTTTTAGAACAGTATGTTTTCAATCTGCAAGAAAGTAGTTCCCCTTCATGTGATGTGTTGTTATTATTTTGCAGATTTGGATCAAATATGTTGAAAAAAAAAACAACCCAAATGATTGTCTGATATTCACAAAACATTCAGACCATTTTAAGCCAAACAAATGTTGTGTGGTCAGAATTGTCAGAGCTGTATGAAAGTAATGAATTTTATTCTAATTCAAATTGTAGCCAATTCTGTAAGTGCAGCAGGCAAAGGCATAATCTGTGATTAAGGCCCACACACTCCTCCTGATGTCTGCATATTTACAAACTACTGGCAGTGCTGAATACCTGAGTGCTCATGTAGCCAGAGAATCACAGCACAGCGGAAAAGAGGATGAGAACATAGGCAGTTTTCTCTTTGGCCACTGCTGGACCTGCATATGAAACAGCTGGATCTTGAGTCTAATTCCCAGCCAGAGGGCAGATCTCTGCACTGCTAAGCTTCATTGGGAGAGGCAGTAGGGGATTTTTAGTCTACATACTTCTTCAAGGGTTATTCAGTAAAGAAAATGGTTCTATATAGAACTGTGAACACTCAAAGAATGTTTTGATTAAAGGGTGTTTTTGCATCATGGAAGGGTTCATTAGGTTGATGGAGAATGTGTTGTAGAGGTTTCTACATACAATGCATTGGGAAAGTATTCACAGCTCTTCACGTTTTGCACATTGTTATGTTACAGCCTTATTTCAAAATGGATTCTTTTTTTCTGTCAAAATTCTACACACAATACTGCACAATGACAAACTGAGAAAATATATAACATATACATATGTATTCACAGCCTTTGCCATGCACTCAAATCTGTGCTCAGGTGCATCTTGTTTCCAGTGATAATCCTTCAGATGTTTCTGCAGCTTGATTGGACACCTGTGGTAAATTCTGTTGATTGGACATGATTTGGAAAGACACACACCTGTTTATATAAAGTCCCATAGTAGACAATGCATATCAGAGCACAAACCAAGCCATGCAGTCTAAGAAGTTGTCTGTAGACCTGTGAGACAGGATTGTATTGAGACACAGAGACACAGAGGTGGCTGCCCATCCAAACTGAGTGACAGTCCTGTGCTCTCACATACTGTGGTCGGTCGGTTGGTAAGGTGCTCCAGTATCCAGTTAGACAGGTGATGGTCCACACAAAGACTGTTCTTCAGTAGCCCAGGCTGTATAATATTAAAGGCACTGGAGAAATCAAAGAAGGTGATTCTCACAGTGGTCCAGGCTCCAGAAAGTGCACTGAGTACAAGATAGATGACAGCATCATCCACCCGACAGCAGGCTAGCAGGCAAACTGAAAAGGGTCCATGAATACACTCACAGAAGATATGTGTGAGGTGAGGGGCAGGTGAGTGATCACAACTATTGAAAAAAAGATTGGGCCATTCACCCACTTCTTGTCCCCCACCACCTGGGAGTCGGCTTTCTTGTGGCTAGAGTGTGGTTTTAAGGCCTTTCCAAATTCCACTGACATTTTTATGCTATATACTATACTGTTCCCCCAGATTTCTCCTGTAGTTATTTTTGTTCTCAGCTCCCTCTGTGTAGCTTTCAGCACATCCTTGTCACCTGACCTGACGGCCTTTTAGGAGAGCCTTCATGTCAGGATTCATCCATGGCTTGTTGTTGGAGAAACACAGGGTGGTCTTAGTGGGAACAATATTCTCCACACAGAAGTTGACATAGTCCATAATGCAGTGAATGAGATCTTCAGACTCCTTAGACCATTTCTTCACCATGTGGGTCACTGCTGGTTCTCTGCGTACAGGTCGTCTGTACAGAGGCAGAAGATGAATTACATTGTGATGAGATCTTCCAAGTGGAGGGAGCGTTGAGGAGTTATAGGCCTAATTTATATTGATATAACACAGATCCAGTGTTTTATTGTCTCTGGTGTGGCAGGTTACATACTGGGTGAAGGTGGGCAGAGTGGAGGATGGAGAAGCATGATGAAAGTCTCTAGAGATAAGGAAGAGGGCTTGTGGGTGCTGGTTTTGCAATCTGCAAACAGCTGAGTACACAATGTCACAAGCCTTGTCAGCGTTGGCAGACGGGGGATCATATGCATATCACGATAACATGCAGAACTTCTCTCAGGGTGGGTACGGACTTGCAGTGTCTCTTCTGTTTCCATTGCAGAGATCCTGCCCGGCTGTCTCTCTTCTCTTCTCTTCCGCAGCTTGCAGGTGATGCCCTGACTCTTCTAGCAGCACAGCTGCTTTGCTAAGTGCTAACAGCTGATCCCTGGAGAAAACAATAGAAGCTTGGCTCCGCACAGGAACACCAGACATGGTTGTAAACAGATTGAAAAGTCGTGCAAAAACCAGCACAAGTGCCACAAGTTTGGTGTCTATTGTTGTTAAAAGAGATAAAATGACACTTTACAAACAGAAAAGTAAATTTAGGTACCAGAAAAGAGTGTAAAAAGTTAGAAATATCAACCAAAACTAAATATTCCTTTAACCTTTTGTTAGTAGTGTAGCTATTACTATTGTAACAATAGAAAAACCCTTTTTGATGAAGTTTCTACAGCATATTCTCCACCAATCTAAAAAAACTTCATAATGCAAAGAACTCTTTAATCATGCCAAGGGATCTTTGAGTGTTGGTTCTATATAGAACCATTTTCTATACTAAAGAACCTTTGAAGAACCCTAATTTTTAAGTGTGTAGATTGTGAGGGTATGAGTCCTCTTTACAATCGGCTGGATAAGTTGGGTCTAAATCTCAGCTTGAAGCATTTTTATTCCCTGCCTAATTATTTGACACTTTGCACTGTAATTGCTTCTTTCATTCCTTCCTTTCTTCTTCACTCGTTCCTTTCTTCTTTATTTCCAATAACATTCAGTCATCCTCTCTCCAGCACAGTCTGTAAGTCAATCAGGAGGCACTATCACTGATTAGCACTGGTTTGTTCCTCCTGCGGTCGATCTCTTGATGGAGTACACGTCCGTTCAGGCTCTTGTGTCTTCTGAAAGAGGTCAGAGTGAGGGAGTTCACTGCCAACACCATGCTCCACAGAATTACGCCATGCTTCAGAGTTCAGTGAAAAGCTGTTTTGTTTGATTTGATTGACTACAGACCACACGTTTTCCCCCATGTTCATCTGCTTTCTGTCCAAAGAGTCACAGAGAAGTACTATATTCATTTTGCTTGATTCATATAGTTGTACTTTATTAATTGTTGTGCTTGACATTCCCTCAAACAAGGCATTGCAACTGAAGGTCATAGTCCAGCACAGTTTGGTGACTTTCCTGCTTTGACACATCTACTAAACATAGTAATTAGCTGATGAGTTCAATCAGTTGTGCTTAAGTGGGAATTTGGCTCTGTAGGATCTCCAGGTTCCTGGTTCTTAAGGACAGTAACAATTTTACCTACAAATAACAGCGGCAAAGTTGTGACATGCAATAGGGAGAATATTGTCTCTATCATTGCTTCTATGGACTCGGAAAACCAGTAGCATCTAACATTGTCCGTTCCAAATATCAGCCTTTTTGCTCATGAGAACTGTGTAATGCTTAACTTGAGTCATATTTGTGTAAATTCCTGTAATATTACTCTTGCCCATGTGCTTATTTTATTCCAGTAAGGATTTTGTCTCACTTTACTCTGAAATACATGTCCTTTTAGCGATAACTCAATGTGTGAATTACACTTCATGAATGTAGGGGGAGCCCAGGAGCAAGAAAAGCCAGTTCTCACATAATGCTGCTTTAAATTCTTCACTCTCACAACTGCTTAATTTCATATTAGTACAGAAGTTGCTGACATGGTCAAATTAAGATTATCTGCAGCTTCAGCAGGAATTATGATCCCCTGTCCCCAAAAAAATCAAAAACCAGCACACCATCCAAATCACACACACTGCTTATCCATCATTTAGATCTTGCAACAGTTTGGCTCCATTAATTCATCACAGTCCAAACTCATATTCCAAACTAATGTTAACTCCTCTGATAAGGCCTGGACATCAGGCCATATGCTATAATAATTCATCTTTAAGTCCAACCATTCCTGACATGCAGATAAACACACATAGCTTGTTCAACTCCTGTGGAGAAGAACTGCCAGTAGAATATAAAACTCTGGAGCAGAAAAAACATGAATCTAATAATCCAGGTGTGGGTTAGAGGGTATAAAGCATCCCAGCACTGAGCTGTGGAGCAGTGGAACGTTCTCTGATGAGGATGAGGATGAGGAGGGTTGATGATCATCTAACATCCTGCCCACACTATCACTGAATGCAATCTAATCCTCTCAGCAATGCTCCAAAATCGAGCGGACAATAGATACAGTTACTGTCCCTATACTGTAGTGTCACAACATACGTGAAATATGAACTATCATGTTTATTTATATTTTGTGCATGCAGTACATATAATGTACACCATTGTCCACCCATTTAATGCATGAATAATAATGACGATTGCTGGATATTTATAGCCTGGTCTAGCACACCATCTCTCACCAGTAAGAGTCCTTGAGCAACACTCATAACACTGTATTCTCCTACCTGTGTGATTCACTTAAAAGTCGCTCTGGATAAGTGCATCAAACAAATACTGTAAACATGGGTGCCTCTGGGCGGTCACTCATATGGTAGAGCTGACCTTGGTTACTGAATAATAACCACAGAATAACAATTCAATCTAAAGTTTTAGGGGTTAACCACACAAATTTATGTTTATATGCTGCTAGCATGTGGTGACATTTTTGTCTTTGGTTTCATGTCCCTGTGTACTCTAAACAAGAGCTTTCTGAATTAGCACTTGTTTCTCAGGGCAAGGATTAAATATACAGTGTAGATTAGGGTGGGCATGGCAATATTTTACTGTATTGTAATTAATTTTGTGTATCTGAGATACACAATATACACTCATCATCAAAAATAGTTGTACCCAGAAGGAATCAACAGGAGAGGAATTAAACGTGGTGGGTAGGTTGGACATTGTGAGACATGCAAATGATTCAGGTTTGACACTCAGCCTTGCATGTAACATAAGTAAGGACAGGTCTTATCATTGTACCTGACTGATAAGGTTATTTTACTGCACATTCTTTCATTCTGACTTGTGTTTTAGTGTCGGAATTGTGCGTGTCTTTTGCAATTGTGCATGTCCTATGCAAGTATGTGTCGGAGAAGAGTTTATAAGCAATTTGAGCAGTTGGAAGAGATGTAGGGAAGCAAAATGGCCTTATCGGCATATTGTGCACCATATCGCTCAAGTGGATATTACCATAGCACTCTGTTGGCAGCACTAGAATAGATAGAAGCTCACATCACTGACGTAGGATCCGGCAGACCTCCATGAACCATGGAGAGGGAGAACTGATGGATTGTCCAACATGCATGGAGTGACACAACAGCTATGACTGCAGACATTCAGCGAGCAGTGATCCCCTCCATGACTCATTCTGTTAGTGCCAGCACCATTGGCAGATGGCTGCACAACACAGGACTACATGCACATTACATTGACTGCCCATAACACCACGTCATCATTATCAAATACTGCAATGGTGTCGTGCCAGACTGTCATGGAGTCACTCAGAATGGTAGCAGTTTCTCTTTGGTGCTTTTGTCTTGGTGGTCATAGTTTATTACAAGATCATAGTTTGTTGTCACGTGTCTGGAAGGCCTGGTGTCGTGGTGCGGGGTGTTATTTTGTACAATGCCATGTCATGAAAATGTCTTTAAATATTGTGATCAACTGAAATTTGCAGTATTTAAATCTATTGGCTTCAAAAAATCCCAAACCCAAAACAGTTTAGCCGACATATGTTTTCTTCACACTTCTGTTATGAAGGTTGTAATGAAAACACATCTAAAAGCTGAGAATGTTTGTGGCACATCATCTTTATCTCAGCTTGGGGATTAGCACCTTTTTCAGTGAAACACTAGAGAGCAGGACAGTGACCTCTAAATCTCTTGTTTCTGTAGAACATCAAGACATAAACCTAGTTTATAGTAGTAAACAGTATTGCACCATATTGCAGTTATAAAAGAGAAAGCTGGCTGAGAACATAGGAAAGCTTCAATATGATGCACATTTCCAGTACTAGTGAAACATGATGTCATCAAACTGGCTGCTCACCATGTTGTTCACTGAGGGGAGAAACAGTGAGATAAATATCTAATGTAGCTCAAATATATCATGCAGCATTTCTAGATCCAGCAAAGTGTGATGTTACCCTGGAGAAACACTGATTGACTTATTTGCTGTTGGACTGATTCCAGTGCAGCCATGTGACATCATCACAGTGTGACCCAGAAGAATCTACTATAAGAAGAATTTTAGAATAAACAGAGAGGTTCTGTTGGTTTGCACATCATGTTTGAACATTGGACATTTACACTGTTTTAAGGCACACACGTCTTAACAGTCAGCTCTCAGAAAGCTTTTACTTCAATTATTAAGGTTCTGTCAGCAGTTCCCATCAATGCTGTGGGAACATTGTTTCTTATCCTATAAATAAAGTAGTAAAAATAAAATTCTAATGATGTCTGAGCTGTATAAATGATCTGCACAGATGTATTCAGTATGTTCAGGTAGATGGGGAGCAAGTGGTGTTCTCCAGCAGAGAATGATTTGATTTAGATGTTTTGAGATGAAGACACAATTTTATTAGTCTGAAGAATAATTATAGCTCTCTCTCTCTCTCTCTCTCTCTCTCTCTCACACACACACACACACACCCACAAACACACACACTCTCAACCATGGGACCATGTTGAAACCATGACAACAGAAAGCACCAGAGAGACAGGGAGTAAAGATGATAATTCTCATAGGTCACTCTGCTCCGTGTCTGCTGTATGTGCACTATGTATTGGAGAGTTTAAGCTCTGACTTCAGTGTAAATGTAGACACTTGCAGAATAATAAACAGTATTAGCAATTCAAATTTGTGATTCAAATTCAATTCCAAAATATCCCATGAGCATTACAGTACTATAACTATCCTGTAGCTCACATTTTCCTAAATGATAATATACACTGGCATGCCAAAAGTAACGGGATAGCAGTATGTAAATGGATTATGAGGGACACTAAACATACACTTCATGAGTGTAGGGGTTTTGTAATCTTGTGAGTGAGGTTGAACACTGGCCGGTGCACGAATGGCAAGGTGACGTGAATAATCGTTTGAGTTTGAGTGCCTGATGAATGGGACTTTACATTTCTGAAGTTATGCAAGCTTTTGAGATTCACAGTGTCACGTGGACTAGAAACACATCATAGAAGGCATCAGCACCCACAGTGGATAGTGCAGTGGATGGTCATGATTGTGATCGACAGTGGCTAGGATTGTTTGCAAACAGACAAGCGACTCTGTCAGAAGTCATATCTATTCAATATAAGAGCCCCACACGTAAACAGCATCCTCTGATTAAGCTCTAGAAGTCCGATAAAGAGAGCTGGATTTTTGCTCAGTAATAAGGTTTCTCAGTGTCTGTGTAGCCTTAACCAGAGCTGTATGCATGAAAGCAGTCTGTGTCACTGGAAATAAAGCACCTGCAAGATGGCTGCAAAACACTTTGGAGTGATGCTCAAACCAGCAACATGCTTAACATAATGACTAAATGTAAGTATTTGTCATCTTCTAGATGATATGTTGATATTTGTGGCTTGTGTAAAAAAGCAGCGGCATGAAGTTTGTGTGAGATTATTGGTTAGTTGCAAAGCTGAACCCTGTTTACTGCCTGTAAACCTGGAGTGTCCTGGAGTGTATTCTGATTCTGCCTGTACATGTTTTGATTTGATACCTACAGTTTTTGGATTATAGAATGTGTACAAATTCACTGTGTATTTAATTAGTTCTGTGTTTATAGTGTGTTCTGTTTTAAACTAACTGTAGTTTAGAGTAATTGTACAAAGAGAACAATTAAATACACATGAAGTAGTAACAAAAAACCAGCTCTCATATGAAAGAGAATGAAAGAACAGTTCTTTGTGTATTATTGACACTTATTAAATTGTAATGACTGCGATATGTAAGAACGTCATTAATCAGAGTGTGTTCTGAATGCTCTTGATCTTGCAGGTGAGGACAGGGGGCTTTGAGGAGAGGCATGCTGAACAGCCGGTCAGAGAGCTGTGAGTGTGAGAGTGCTGATGATGTATTAAACGAGGCAGGTTAGGATGTGAAGCAGTAGTCAAACACAAAGAGGCTGTGTTGCCCTGAGAAACCAGTGATCTTTGCTCCTCAGAGAGTGAAGGGTATGTGAGTCTGAAATGCAGTGTTTGTGCCGTGAGTGTGTTCCATGTGTTTGCCTGTTAGACTTGGACTGGTCTGCATAAACAGCACTTGAAATGAGCCTCATGTGCCTCTCATTATGACCAACACACACACACACACACATTCTTACACAACAGAAATTCCCCTATAATCAACCCCTTTCTGGACCAATTGTCTTCATCCAACTGTTGTCCACACTCCACACTTCTTCATCCTTTTCTGCCCTCTCTCCATGGTCATCAGTTCCTTCATCTTGTTTGGCAGTTAAATTTAATGTTGTGTAAGTAAAAAAGATGCATTAATTAATGTATTCAGGTCTGTTCAGAAGTGAGAGAGAGAGAGAGAGAGAGAGAGAGAGAGAGAGAGAGAGAGAAAGGTGTTATTGGCTAAAACAGTGTTATATGAGAATTAGTATTTCTTGTGCTTCCGGTCTCTACAGTCAGGAAGGCACAGAGAGAGAGTGGCAGAGAGATCGTCCTGATAGGTCTACTGAGCAGAACGTGAGAGCAATCAGTGTCCACTTTTGGAGGGATTTACAGTCAACCGCTCTCAATCATTGTGCATCAGATCAGTTAAGTGTCCTGAAGCTCCATGACAGAGTTGACCCGCTGCTGCACTCACTGGTTTGGTTAACTCCCTGCTCCTGGACATATTGACATTTAGTTCCATTCTGCAACATATTGTGAAGGAACCTACAGACCTCTAATATAGAGTCTATTCTCCTTTACAAATCAGTGGAGCAGCAACATGATTTTGAAGCTGTTAGTGCTAAAAATGAACTAGTGTTAATGCAGGTAACGGAGGCAACTATGGCCTAAAGGTGTGAGAAGTGGGCTTGTGGTTGGAAGGTTGCCAGTTTGTTTCCGTGGACGTGTAGGAATTGGGGTTGGGAGACTGAATACAGTGTACCTTCTTTCCCTGAACCCCCAACTGGGTGTCCAGCAGTCTGGATGTGTGTTCTCGCTACCCCATTGGTTTTCCTATGAATGGGTTAAAACTGGAGGTTGAATTCTGCTGTACTGCAGAATGTGTTTCCAATCTCTAGCTAATGAAGAAACAACGTGTAGCTACTCCTGAGCATGTTTTATGGCGTTTGCAGTTAATAGGTTGAAGGGTTGAAGTTAAGAACTTTGAAGGGTTTTTATAGCAGTTTCAAAGTGCAGAGTGTATCTGCAGGGAGGAGTCCAAGGTTTACAGTGTTCACAAGTTGCTTATTCACTATTACTGCTATTTGTCTAGTGCTTATCGGTGTCTGATTCCAGGGGGCCAAGCAGCAGAGATTGGCTTTATGTCTACTCCCTGTGTGTGTATGTATGTGTGAAGGAGTACTGGTGAGTAACAATGTGAATCTGATTCATTCATTCATTTCATTTCAAATGCACACACAAACACAAACACCCAGAAGGCACGGAGTCATGGTGTGGGGTACATTATTGTATAATGCCAGATCACCTTTGATCTTTATTACAGGCACTTTTACAGCCCAGCATTACGTTAATGAGGTCCTGCAACCAGTGGCCCTGCCTTTTTTGAGGACACACTATTGTCCTGCTGTACTACTGTACTCTACTGCTATACTGATGCCGCTTCAAAAGCTTGAAAACACAGACACCATGCCACGGCATTACAGTCTTGCACATTTTCTGCAGTTTTGTTTTGCCTGCCGTGTACCCTCCTCAACTGCAGGAGATACTGTGATATTTACAATGTTTAGTTCCATGACAACGAATCATACAAATACCTTCAAACCAGCTCTGAGAGACGCTCCACTTTTTTACCAACCAGTCACAAGCTTAGTTGGTAGTGTGTTCTGGTCTGCCATGTTCATCCAGCACTTATTGGACATTTTGTCATATTTTTCCACAATTTCTACTTGAAGCAGAGAAACAAATATCCAATATCCAAAATATCTGAATGTGTGTTTACGGGGTCTTTGGAAAAGAGCTTCAGTTTAAAACAGCTTATTACAAAACTTACTAGCTTTGCAGAATTAGACAGAAAAAGAGCTTTAGTGACATTGGCCGATACTCAACATTCAGATACTGGAAATGGAACTTGTGTTGTCTATAGTTTTTTCACAACTAAATTTGTTTCATAATGTTCACCTATGTACTACACACTACTGCCACAGTTTAATAATATTATTATTTGTATTGTTGTTGTTGTCTGAATAGTGAAAAATATTGTCAGAAAAATTTGAGTTCACATTATCTGCCCCTACGTTGTGGTGAGTGTACGATGGTGTTAAATGTAGGATTGTAAGTGTAAGTGTAAGTTTCCATTAGTTGTTATCAGCATTAACCTTGTAGCTCCAGTGCAAGAGTGAAGAAGGTAACCTAACACACCACACGTGTCTTGGCTGAGATGTGTATAGTTGGGGGAGTGAAGGGTTAAACTGTGCAAATGAGAGAAATCAGGGGAGTATCACAGTCACTTAAGTGCTTGATTCAGTAGATACATTGTGCTTCTTTTACAGTCACAGTAGGAGAGGTCAGTTCAGCAGAGGAGCTCAGAGGGAGGGAGCATGAATGAAAAATAAACTACAGCTATGTGAAGGAAAAGGAGAAGAGTTGAGAGTTAGGCAAAACATAAGAATTGAGAGATAGAGGAAAGCAAGGGCGAGAGGCAGAACAAGGTCAGGATACAGAAACGAGTAATAGTGGGGCCATATACAGATTTTACCTTGAAGAAAGGTACAGCTTGTACAGCACACTAGAGGTTGAGAGAGAGAGAGAGAGAGAGAGAGAGAGAGAGAGAGAGAGAGAGAGAGAGAAAATGCAGTGTCACATACACACTTCATTACGTGGTTAGGAGTAACGAGCGAGGGAGATCAAAGAAGTTGAGGAAGGGGTGGATTAGAGATCTAAATGTGATTGAGCAGAAATCAGAGCAGAAACTGGTGGCAGGGGAGAGGTGAGAGAGTGAAACAGGGAGAGAAGCATGAAAGGGAAGGAAAGGCAGGAGGGGAGGAGACGGAGTGAGGGAGGAGGCTTATGTTTGGTTTGATTGGTTGGAGGGAGGGGTGGAGAAAGTGAACATTCTCCAAGGCCTCATACACTCTCATATCTGATATGCATCACACTCACACTTTTCACAAAATGTGTGTCTGTGTGTGTTCTTGCAATGTGTGCTTCTCCCTGTGTGTGACCGTACAGCGGAGCACAGGCAGGCAGGAAAACAGTATTTTATCCTCTTCCTGAGTTTAGTGGCAGAACACAGTAGAAATGTTTATTAATGTAAATGTTCATGAAAATTGAAGTTTGCAGAATAACTAAAAACACTGCAATAGGATATTCTGAGCCATTCTAAAGGACTTTTATTTTGACATTTTAATCAATATTGCAAATATTTTGGATACAGTGGGAGATTATAAAATTCTAAATCCAACACTGATAGATGTGGAACCGAACAGAAATGTTTAGTTAATGTAAACTAGGGCACGCACACACACACACACACACACACACACACACACACACACACACACATATTTCTTTAAGTCTGCTCTCTCACCCTCTACAGCTGGCAGAGAACAGTAGAAATACTAGTCTAAAAAAAGTGTATTTGACATATTTCAGCAATTTTTGTTTTACTCTTGAAACTCTTTGAATAGTATTTTTTCAGAGTATTTATTTGAGTTGAATGAAATGAGATAAATTGCTTTCGTAGCATTAATCCTTAATCCTCTGTGACTTTTATTACACCCTGAGGGCTACATACAAAGCAATACAAACTCAGTTGTTCCTAAGTTACACCAGTGAGGGAAAGAAGGGACCACTGGGGGTTACATGGATTGGAGGACTTGTGTTACTTTTCTAGGGTGCACTTGAATCTTTTTTTCTACATGGAGGAAATCTTGAAATGAACTGCATGTTAACATTCCGTTGACGATCTTCAGCTTACAGTTGTTTCAGAAACATCTACAGCCCATTTTGTCATTCTGGATTTCTCCATTATTATTATTTGTTTTTTATATTCTCACACTCCTAAGCATTTTTGAAGCCTGTAATAAATGTCATGAACAAACATATTACAGTAATTTCATACAAGTGCATCTAAAATAACAGAATATTGTGAAATTTTGTTCATAATTTAATTCAAAAAGGTAAACCTTTATTTGTTATATTCTTTATGTTTAAAGTGACATATTTCAGGCCTTTTCATTGTTTTAATGATGATGTTGTTGGGAGTAATTTATTCAAAGTCAAAATTAAATAATCATTTGAGATTCTGGATTTCTGTCAGCTATAAGCAATACTGATCTAAAGTAAAGCATAAAGCTTGAAATATTTCTCTTTACATGTAATGCATTAAAACTGTGAGAATGTACCTTTTTAAACAAAATTATAAACATGAACTTTTATCCAATATTGTATATTCAGATATTTTTTAGATGCACCACTGGTTCTATCTACAACTAGATTCATTTTTTTTTTATTGAAGACATTGATTCATGTGTTTGTATGGAAGTGTAATTTGAGGACTTTTGGTTTTATTGTCTTTGTTAGCTGTCTGTGAAAAACTCATGGTCAGTGATTGAATAGCTTCTGTGAAAATAGAGGGCCATGATAGGTGACTGACTGAAATGTTCATAATGCAGTTTGTCTGGATGGACTCCAGTTCAAGACAATAGCCAAAATAACTCACTGGGCTATTCTCAGAGATATGCTGGCAGATTGCAAAACACCACGCTGCCACATAACATGCTTGTGATGTATTTTAATCAATGTATTAAAATACCCTGATTCACGAAAACCTGAAACCACCTGAGCTCATCTGATACATCAGACTCAGTCAGTGTAAACAACCATGACGCTCCTGCATTATCAGAATTGCAAAAGCTAGGACTGCAATAATGATTAACAGACGATATATTGAGCAGGCCTAGTGTGTGTGTGTGTGTGTGTGTGTGTGTGTGTGTGTGTGTGTGTGTGTGTGTGTGTGTGTGTGTGTGTGTGTCAGCTGATGTATGTGGTGTGACAGAGATGAGGTCTTGCCCTGCTCCAGACAGAGCAGCACTAGATTGAACGATGAAATGAGGGGAAAGAGCACAGGATGATCCAGAGCCATCCATTAAAATATTCCTGTGGACAAATTAGGATCTGAAGCTAACAATATTCTCTCCTTCAGTATTTAACCCCAACCTCTCTCTCTCTCTTTTTTAGATACCCTCAACTAACCTGGATCGACGGCTCTGTTCACACACACACACACACACACACACACACACACACACACACACACACACACACACACACACACACACCAAATCCCTGCAGGCATAATAGACTAACTGACTAACTGAAGGACAGACAAACTGACACCCTATAAAACTCACACACAGACAGAGGAGTTGTGGGCCCACATAAATGGCTGATAAACAGATCAGGTAAGCACGCCTCCTGCTTCCCATTCCCCTTAATACAGCACTGTTAGGAGATATCCTGATATCCTAAAATAGGATCTATTATTTCCTTTCTTTTTAAGTCTAATAAAATGAATGTCACTGTTCTTAGATCTGTACAGAAATGCTGTAACGTTGCTCTCCCACACACATTGCTCGGATTTATTTATCTATTTTATTTCACTAATTTAAAATGCGTTTTAATGATCTGTCTCTCTATTGATTCTTCCAGTTTGCCTGCCAAGCTAATAAACGGGGGAGTCGCTGGGCTCATTGGTGTGACCTGTGTGTTTCCCATTGACCTGGCCAAGACCCGCTTACAGAACCAGCAGAATGGCTCTCGGCTCTATACCAGCATGTATGTGTGGGCACTGCTCAGCACAGCTTCATGCACATATGCATTTGAGTTGCACTGCATAATCATAATTAATGCATTTAATTTAATTTAATTATATTTCATTTGTCTTTACCTTTCTGTGTGTGTATGTGCTGTGCAGGTCAGACTGCCTTATCAAAACCATTCGGTCAGAAGGATACTTTGGGATGTACAGAGGTGGGTGTTGTTCACACACAAATTTGTGGTTCAGTTCAGTAAGGGCCTGTCCACACATACATGGATATTTATGAAAACAGCATTTTTTTGTCTTACAGTTCATACAACAATGTTATTTTTGCTCACTGAAATCAGAGCACTGAGAACTTTTCCAAAATGCTCTTCAAGGTGCAGATTTGTGAAAACAGGGTTTTCAGTGTTGTCCTGTGGATAGGGGGAAAAGGAAAGGTCTATGTTCACTTCCTACCAGATGTTTTGATGCCTCTCTTTATGAAGTTCTATTGCCTCATACTGGACTAGCATGTTCATGCAAGTGTGAATAGAAATAGTTTCAAAAATGAAGGGAAGGAAATCTCTGGATACATGTAGCTTATGTGGTTTCTAGCACTTTATGAAAGTACAGAGAAAGCACTTGAGCTACATTAGCATTCTGGCTCCAGCACAAAGAAGCAAATTTAAGGCACTCAACTCACCTCATGGCCAGTTGACATCATTTTTGAATAATTTAGATGCAGATTTCATTTTTATTGCAGGTAGTGGGATTAGGCTGATTCAAGCATTTTGTATAATGGTATCATCTATTTTAAGCTGGATCCAGTTCAGAAACTTTGTGCTTATCATTCTAACAGACCGCCCACTGGTGTCCTTCGTTACAGTAGGCTAATGTACACACATTATTGGAAACCGAATCATAGCTAATTCATGAATAAAATCTTTTATTAGTTCAGAGTGTGTGTTTGGTTAGTACTTGAGACCACATTCCAACCCAGTATAATACACTTAACCAGTTCTGACCTCATTTCTACAGCTAACATGATGAAATAAAAGTTATGATGTTGTTGTGGCGAATATGTTACTCTGGGATTTTTACCTTAAAATAATTTCAGAAGAAGAAGATGTGATCCTTTTACCAAAATAAAAACACTGATTATCTGGTCAATTAATTTAAATCAGTTATTCTGAATCAATATTCAAAACTGGGTCTGAGTCTAATGGGTTAAAATAAGTTGGAGCTGATTGGTCATGTCATAATGTATCATAAGACATTAAACACACTGTATTCGTATTATATTAACCATTTACTAAAAACGATTACAAATTAGTATTGGATCAGTATTGGCCAATACTCAGAAAAGCTGGATCAGGGCATCCCTATTTCATGTTTTTTCTGCAGTCTGTTAGTTACAACCCAAGCTCCTCCTGAGTAGTTAGTATTAGGTGCAGTATTAGGTCTGTTTTGCTGACCATTAAAGTATTTCCTGACTGTGATGGTGTCCTTATTTTCAGGGGCTGCGGTGAATTTAACTCTTGTTACTCCAGAGAAAGCCATAAAGCTGGCCGCCAATGATTTCTTTAGATTCCACCTCTCCAAGGATGGGTAAGATGCTCACATATCACACAAATGCACACACACACACACACACACACACACACACACACACACACACACACACACACACACACACACACACACACACACACACATGAGAGAGAGAGTACAGCACATAGCAGACAGTGGATAAATTCCTCATTCATTTGCACAAAGGGAATAATTGTGTAGCATACAGCCATCCTATGTTCATGCACACTGCATTACTGTGCATGACTCCACTACAGAACATCTGGAATCAGTTGCTCAGAAGGGATGGTGTAGTGTTGCCAAGTTCAGTGTTCTATCATATGGCAAACATTAATATTAAATACAGGCAGGCCACAGTCTCTGCTCAAATGACAACCCACTCGACCTTCACTGGCCAAGGCTGCTGTCCATTCAGGTCTCCATAGCAACTATAAACAGTGCCGGTGAATTATTGACTGACTGGGCCCTGGGCCGGTTCACAGTGTGAATTATTAATTTGGTTCAGGGGTACATTTGTATCGCTGTGTGTGTGTGTTTGTGTTTGTGTGTCTGTGTGTGTGTATATGTGCCTGTGCGTGTGCGTGTGTGTGTGTATTGTTTGCATGTATGAGCCTGTGTGTTCTAAATGTGAGAGATTTGTGGTTTCGTTCAGTGGAACCGATTATATGCACATTTTCTCTTCATTAGAAGTTAGTGTTGCTGTGTATACTTCTCTTCATTTTCACTCTCTTTCTCCCTCTCTCTCACGCACACAAACACACACACACACACACACACACACACACACACTGTCTCACATTCACTCTCTGTTTCAGGCAGAAGCTCACATTGCTCAAAGAAATGCTGGCAGGCTGTGGTGCAGGTACATGTCAGGTCAGTTCACACAAACACACACACAGACTTCTGTTATTCATCTGCTTTGTGTGTGAGTAGCTATTTTCCAGTCTCTCTCTCTCTCTCTTTCTCTCTCTCCCTCCTTCTCTCTCTCACACTCTCACACACGCACACCAAGTGACGCAAATGCTAGAATATGCTGGTTGTTCATATAAGAATATTTTGCAAAATAAATGCCTTAAAGGTCAGCATCAATACATTAAATGCACTTCACACAGCGATACAGTGATGTTTTTTTTTTTTTTTTTTTCAAAATTAATAGGATTGCAAAATAATGTATCTTGTTTTTGTTGGAATAACTGTCTTTACTGCCGAGGGAAGGCATCTACTAGATTCTAGAGTGTTGCTATGAAGATTTGATTGCATTTAGTGATCATGAGCATTAGTTAGTTCAGTGATCACGGGTGATCACCATCCCACCACATTCCCATTTCTCCAACTCATCCCCAAAGTATTGGATGGAGCACCATTATACCCCTCTATCCCACACCAACCAGGTCTAGATAAGCTGTGTATGCGATTGCATATGTCATCAATGGGGGCACCTTACAGTAACTCAATGCATTCATGAGAAAGGTGTTTACAAATATTTGGACATGTAGCTTATCAGACACATCATCCATGCAGATATGCTCACAAACAGCTGTTTTTGAAGATTTAATAGCAGTGATTTCTCTGATGAGAAATTATAAAATGACTCTTTACTAATAATGGTTAGTGTGAATGTGAGTGGAGTGTTTTAGGATGTTCTGTGAATTGGTTTATTCTTTTCTTCTAAAGTATGGCCAGTTTTGTCATTTTTGAATTTGGGCCAGCATCAGTATTGAACATTAGAACACAACTGCATTTGCCTGTTTATGTTACTGACAGTAGTGTTGTCTGTTTTGTCTTAATGTGATTAGTGACTCACAATACCATGCTCCCGGTCATGTGACACTATATGAGTCAGTCAGGTATGATTGGATTTCTTATTAGTGCACACAATGGCCACTGTGGACTAAATGATGGGATTACTATAGTGGACAGTGATTGTGGATTAGCCTGCATTGACCACATGGGCTTTCTTGACACTCGAGTCTTACTCATAATTCCATCAACCTGTGACTGGTCAGGATGAGAGCCGAGAGGAAAGAGCCTCTTGACTGAAGGCTGCTTACTCTTTGCTTACTCCAAGATAAACTTAGTGTTATAAACGTAAACATCTTTTTTGCCATCTTACAGATGCGGTAACAACAAGTGTTTTAAAGTGACTTGGTTGCTTGGTCTTGTGGCATTCTGTGGGTGTGTGTGCGTGTGTGTGTGTGTGTGTGTGTGTGTGTGTGTGTGTGTGTGTGTGTGTGTGTGTGTGTGTGTGTGTGCAATATTGTATTCTGACTCAGTCCCTTCTGGTGAGCCTATGAATACAGTTAAATCTCTGTTGCTGCATGTGTTTTGATGGTATTGTGTTCTTTTCATAGATGTTGATCACTGTACTTATTTCCTACTGGTGTGATTGTTCTATCTGTATGAAAGAAATATGTAGGTTATTCTTCAGTCAAAGGGCTAGTTTTACCATCTTCACTTGTGAAAAATAAAAAAAATTCTACTTTTGTTTTAATTGTGTCAATGTTTACAGTAAAATAAAGGCATTATGTCCAAGACTGAGCTTATACAAAGTTTAGACATTAGGCATGTGCTTGTCCTCACCCTCCCATGGCAAATGATTGGGGGGTTCTATTGAGATTTTAACAAGTGGCTTAGGGCTGAAAACCAGGCCGTTCCAAATGGTTCAGTTACGTTTTTTATCATTTATCTTTTACACAGATGTCTACTCATGTGTTATTGTCAGTGGAAATGAGATTGTAGGAAGTGAGGAGGGGGTACATTTTACTTTCATAAGAAAAGCTACTGAAAACCATCACCAGGTTTCATCCCCATCACAACCAGTTTTACCTCAGTGATAATATGTTGCAGTAATTTAAATGTTCACTTAATCTGGGCAGCATAAAATTCACGTTAAGTATAAATAATGTGATCCTGATATCATGATCAGGAGAAATACATGAATAAGTTACTCATTTTTCAGCCGATATCCAAATGTCACTATCCTCTAATGGGTGCCATGTGCTCCCATCAGTATTTAAACAGTTACAACATAAACCAGTGTTACCTTTAAAACGTTCCATAGTTATGATAAAATAAATAATACAATCTGTGTTTTTTTTTATGTTCCCCTGATTAAAGGCCCACATTTTTATCATTTTATCTGTATATAATATAGCATATAATTGTTCTGAATTTCTAAAGCCATCATGTGGCCATATGTAAATCTAATCTAGTGTTCTTTCTTTCTATCATTATGTCATTATTTATTAATGTTTTCTTTATCTCAATGTGTGTGTGTGTGTGTGTGTGTGTGTGTGTGTGTGTGTGTGTGTGTGTGTGTGTGTGTGTGTGTGTGTGTTTGGCTGCATGTGTGGTTGACAGGTCATTGTTACAACACCAATGGAGATGCTGAAAATCCAGCTGCAAGATGCAGGGAGAATTGGTGAGAGACCTATAAGAAAAAGTGAGACAAGCTAAAATAGTGAGGAAGAAGAGGACAGAGAGAGAGATATGGAGGGAAATGGAGGGGGGAGCCACACAGAATTATAAAACACTGCCCTCATGTGTCCAACATTACAGATAGCAGCATTCTCAGCTCTTGTGAGGCCTGCTGTAGTAAAGTTATAGTATAACGGATGTGTTTAATCAGGGCATATATGAATCAGCATGATGTTAACTGTAGGTTTGGTTTGAATGAGCTCACTAATGATAGAATTAAAAAACCGCTGTGGAACTTGTTCTGTTTAAATTCAGCATTATGGGAATGGCAGGTCAGATTTTGAACAATTATTGTTATTAACTCTAACAATTAAAAAGTTTTTTATTATGGAGTCAAAAGAGGGTCAAAAATATTTGAGGTTGTAAAGCGATAGTCACAGATGTACCGAAATTTGTAGCAGCATTTGAGCAACAGCATATATGTACAATCCAAATCCACAAATGAACTGAAATAATGATAATAAGAAATGTGTAGAAAAGATTGTAAACCAAATGTTGTGTATGTAAACCTTCTCTTCTGCTTGTGCAAAACTCTTCTGCAGATGACCCTGTTTTGATGGGCCAATCAGATCCTGAGTTTTATTTAACCAAAAACAGGGTCAAAATTTGCAACTGAAAAAAGAGTTTTGCACAGCTACAAATTTTGTTATGTCTGTGAGTGTTTAACAAGCTCAAAATCCATATATCATAGTGTAACTGCTGTAATGATTTCAGTAACCACTATGAATGTGTTATAATAGTGCACCATTCAATGGCTCTTTAGACCTAATGGTATGTATTTCTGTGTTCACAGCTGCTCAGAGGAAGCTGATGCCGCAGACTGTCGCTCCTGGGGGTCCAGTTGAAATTAAGAGTCCCACTGCCATGCAGCTCACACGGGAATTATTGAAGGAAAAAGGCATTGCTGGACTCTACAAAGGACTTGGGGCCACACTGCTCAGGTACAATCATGAGTAAACACAGGTTTTGCTTATTCACCGGCTTCGTATTTAGCTCACATTCTTACTGCTTGACTGTCTTTTTTTCTAGGGATGTTCCATTCTCAGTCATTTATTTCCCTCTATTTGCTAATCTGAATAACCTGGGGAAGAGGGGACAAGAGGGTCCTGCTCCATTTTATGTATCCTTCATATCAGGCTGTATTGCTGGCAGCACAGCTGCAGTGGCCGTCAACCCTGTAGATGGTAAGTACAAGATTCCAAAAAAGATTCCTCCTGTAGTACAGGACAGTCAAAGGTCACTGACCAATACACACTAATATGCCAAAAGGGATAACAGTATGTAAATTAACAATGTTGTGGCTTTCCCCATGCCATGAGAATACACCCCACACCAGTAAGAATCACCAGCAGCCTGCTCAGTGCCTTGTTGACAAATTGGGTCCATGACTTAATGGGTTCTCTGCCATACACAAAACCATTGGTACAAAACCTTTGGTACCATGTCTCGGATTATGCCACATGTTGCCAGTGCACTAGGGTCCAATCAGCAACCTGACAAGCCCAGCTGAGGTGCTGTGTTTAGTTTGCTGATGTCAACAGAGGATTTGTAATGGTGAGTCTTCTGCTTCATATATCCATATATCTTATGGAAGATAAAGTTCACTGCACTGAACTGCGGGATATGTGTTTGAGCCGTCCTGCAGGTCTTGTGGGTTCCTTCCGCACAGACAATTCTAGCCAGATTTGCTGGTCAGGATCATGAAGCACCCATGGGCAACCACAGGCCATCCAATGTGAGTGCTAATGTCTTCTATGATGTATTCCGGGTACATATTTGACACTCTGTATCGAGGAATTTTAAAAGTCTGCACAACTTCAGAAATGGAATGTCCCATCCATCTGGCACCCAACATGCTTTGCTTAAACTTTGACAATTCATCTGTTCATGATCACATTGGAAAGTGGACAGACTTACAAGATAACACCTCATAACATGGAAAGGTGTGGTGTTTCCAAACCGTCCTCTGAGGTAACACAGCTTCATAATCAATTTACATACTGATATCCTATGACTTTTGTTAATGTCATTTTATGCACTTTATAACAATTTTAAGACTAAGACTTTTGAGCTCATTTCATCTGATTTTAGAAATCCACTTGTTTCACACTGTTGAGGACATTTGTTTGCCATAATCTCTTCTATTTCTATGATATTTGTCTCTTAACTCATACCATTTTTAGTCCATCCAACATTGAAAATAGCTCACTGTTTTGTCAGGGATTATTATTCCTGGTCCTGAAAATCTACTACTTTAGAGAATAAAGATTCAACACACATGGTTCTAATATTCAGATGGCTTTGAAGGCCTTCATCACATGGACCAGGTGTGTAAGACTAGATTTGGAGCTAGCAAAATCTGCCAGATTTTAGATCACAACAGAACAACACCATTGGATTCCCCCATTGTAAGAAATTTCTAGATGTCTAGTGAATAAAAATAGTGATCTGAAGTATCAGTTGTCTTTTTTGCTTATTGTCAGTGTCATGCAAAACCTCTTATTTGCAAAATGGCATTTTTTTAGAGAAAGGAAAGCAACCTTTAATTGAAGTCAGTGGATAAAGGTTTAATTGCAAGTCATTGGCAAAGAAAATGTCCAATTACTTAAAGTAAATAAAATAGCATATAATTGAGATTTTGCACGACAGTGACTTAATACTGAATTAAGAACAGAATGGCACAATTATTTAATTGAAAATACTCATCAGTAATAAAAAATAGATTTTGAATGAGGATTGTTTATTAAAGACAAGAAAAGGTGATTAAGTTATTATTATTATTATTATTATTAATAAGTATTATTACTAATATCATTGTCTTCTTAGGGCATTTTAAGTCACCCAGTAGAAAATGAAGAAGGTTGGAGTTGTCAGGACTGGAACAGTGCAGGAATAAAGTGGCCATGATATGATTGTAATCAGGACCACAAAGAGAATATTGAGAGAACCATGAAGGAGATAATTAATTGTGTTCTAAACATTTATGTAATGTGACTATTTACTGTGCTGTGTATATGTGTGTTACAGTGATAAAAACCAGGTTACAGTCACTAACACGGGGCAGTCAGGAGGACACATACAGTGGAGTGACAGACTGCATCAGGTGATTCCATTTCATTCATTGGCTACTGATAGTGACCTCATCCCCCTACCTTTTTATTGGCTCTCACAATATGAGTTGCTAAATGTCTCAAGGTCAACATCAATGTGCTAATCTTTCAGTTCCCAGGATATCTCATGTTTTATCAGGCAGCCTAGCACTTAGCACCTTGACCATGTTTCAGCATGGTCAGCGTTACGTCTGAATCTAAATCAATTTCCAAATCTCTTAAATCCCCCTATTTTATGGGAACAGTAGTTCAAATATGTGCAATCACTTTGTTATATTAGTATTTGGTCTGTAAATCAAATTAGGTTTAAATATCAGCCACCAGTAATCCATTTACATGGCAACTGTAATAATGTAATAGTTTTAACAATTTCTTGTCATCTGCCTTGGGTGACTACTTTCCAAACACAGTGCATACTGGATGTTTATTAGCAACATCCTAGGAACCATTAAGCAAATCCATAGTAACCACCTAGCAACACCAAAGCAACCACCTGGCATACTATAGCACAGGGGTAGGCAGTCCTGCACCTGGAGTGATGGATTCCTGCACAGTTTGCTGACCTACTATCGCACCCTCCTTCCGCTCGCTCAGATCCTCCTCTTCCATCCATCTCTCTGTCCCCTCTGCCCGTCTGAGTACCATGGGTCTCAGAGCTTTCAGCCGCTCAGCTCCTAAACTCTGGAACTCCCTCCCACCCGACATCCGTAACACTGATTCTCTACCTCTCTTTAAATCTAGACTCAAAACTCATCTGTTCAATGTAGCATATTCTCTATAATTCTCACTTTCATTCTCTAAAATTTCCCCCTAAATATATGTGTTGTGTTTTCTGTATGTCTGTTTCTATCAATTCTGTAAAGTGTCCTTGAGTGTTCTGAAAGGCGCTTATAAATCAAATGTATTATTATTATTATTATTATTATTACTAAACCTGGCAATTAGCAGGTGAGTAAAATCAAGTGTGCTTCTGCAGGAAAAGTACAAAACTGTGGAGGAATCCACCACTCAGAACTAAGATTTCCTATCCCAACTATAGCGAAATAGCAATAAACTAGCAACCCAATAGCTACCACTCAGGATACCTTAGCAACCACAATAGTAACTGCCAAGTAACCACCTAGTAACACCCTAACAACCACCTTGCAACACCATAGCATCCATCTAGCCACATCATAGCAACCAAATAAGACCATCATAACAACCTAGGAAAAAAAATGTAATACACAAACACACTGAAGACTGAAAACACTGAAGTTGTGATTCCAGTCTTTGAATATTACTCTAAGAAAAAAGCTCATTTACAATACTATACAATATATACAATACTCTTTGACTCTAAACAATAGTGGAACCATTTTGTTACTATACATATGACGAACTCACCTTTTCCTCTTGAACTGCAGGAAGATTCTACATAATGAGGGTCCTGCTGCTTTCCTGAAGGGGGCGTACTGTCGTGCTCTCGTCATTGCTCCACTTTTCGGCATTGCCCAGGTTGTCTATTTCTTGGGCGTGGGAGAATATATTCTCAGCTTCTTGCCCAAACGGAACAACTAACCAGTCAGCTCTGCTTCCTGCCTTCCCATCCACACACACACACACACACACACACACACACACACACACACACACACACTGCACCAGTCAGACCTCGTCCTCTCCTCACCTCCACATCTCAGCTGCCCATTTCACCCAGAGGACCAAGTGATGTGGAGACTACATTGTTTTTGTTTGTAAGTGTGTGTGTGCAGGGAGGGTTTGTTATACTGGGTGTATATTTCTATATGAATGTGGTGATCATGTGGAGATTCAGAGGGAGCATTTGCCAAGCTGCCTGATGTGGCCGTGTAGTCCTCATCCGAGACTCAAGGCCACAAAAAGTGGTTCTCATTCATGATGTTTTAATTGAACACATCGTTCTAGATTTAGCTATGTATTAAGTGGTTTATGGAGATTCATATGAAGTCCCTTTTGACTCTTTTAAGATATTTATTGTCAGGTTGACTGATGATCACGGTATCAGTTATGACAATCTGAAATTGAAGACTTTATTAGGTAAAGTTTAAACTGTCAGTGGATTTGGTAGGAGTTTAAAACTTGATTTTGAAATTCTGGAGAGGAGCGAAGCTTACTCAAGTACCTTGACTGGACTATTTTGTGTTCATCTCTCAATGTTATTTATCTGTGATATGTTTGTTCACAAGCCCAGTTGGAATGTCTTTTTGGCCACGAAGGATGTGAAGGCAATATTTTTTGTGTGTGCTTGTGGGACAGTGTGTGATGTGAAAGCTGTTTACAGTCCCAGTCAGTCTGCAGGTCTGGGTAAACACACTCACACACTGAGTTCAGTGTCTGGTTAGATGGTCAGAGCTGGAAGCGCTTCACGCTGGAGCGGCACCTGACTGATAGCAGCTGCAGCCACTGCTTTTAATCTGGGCACAGATACTCAATTATACATGACATATCGTGGAGAGGAGTACAGGTTCCAGAACATGAAAGCAGGCCATGACTGTTTGTGTTATGTCAGTTTTCAGATCACAAGGGAGCAATAAGTAGGAGTTTCCAGTTGTAAAAGCACTACATTTACAGGCGTTTCCATTATATCTATACTGATATCTTCTTCTGCGTATCCAGATCCAGGTGCATTCCAGTTTTCAAATTACGCGATAGCTTAGAGTGACATCCAAATGTTTGGGCAGCCCTTGTCTGGTAATACCTAAGTAAAATAGTAGTAAGTAAAGCAAAAGATTTCTTTAATATTTAAGCAACATTACTCTTTCTACTGCATTAAAACAGCAAAAAGGAAAAGTTGGGTACTCTCCACTTTGGGAACAGCTTAAATATTTTTGGAAATTCTTGGGCCATCTTGGGCCATATTTTGGTCGGTTCTTAAAATGACTGTAAAAAAGCCATATCCCTAAAGTCTGAAACCTTGTTTTTCTAAGGCTTTGTTCACACTGCAGGAAAATTGGATTTGTTTCTGAAATCTATCTGTATGGAATGCTGTGGAAAAACCATATGTGTCAGTATCTATGTAGCTATGCTGATTTGACACTCTTCTTGGCTCATCTCAGATTCGTCACTCCGGATTTGATGTTGCCGTTCTCTGTTGCCATTCTTTGTTGCATTGTGAGTGATGTTGAAATCTGACTGAGCAGCCAGACTGATTTCAAACCACCTCCAAATGTGGTTTGGGTATGATTCACAAAAATTAGATTTCATGTGATTTTGTGCTGTTCAGAATATTAGAGAATCAATCTGAATACAATCTAGATATGAGAAAAATTGGCAGATGTGGATTTGAGCTGGCAGAAATCTCTCGAAGGTCTGAAAGCTGAAAAAGTGTTCTTTTACTTTTTACTTTAAAATTGTACAAAACAAAAACAATCCACTAGTTTTACATAAAAATTTGAAAAGAACGTTTCATCTATAACTCATGTCTTTTGGAGTTTAGTTCGTCTTCTGTTCACTTAATGATACACAGTCACAGATATTTTTTTACGAGGGGTGCCCAGACTTTTGCATGCCACTATATGCTGGATCTGGATCAGTGCTGATTACTGGAATCAATTACATGATGGACCCAACCTCTCTGTTTCCAGTGTGTAAAACATAATCCTGGGATTTTGTCCTCATGTTGACACCACATCCTGAATGTGTGAGGAAAGCAGGAGTAATTGGGCCATCATTGCTTGCATTGCCAAAAGAACTGACCTTATAAGTTGGCAATTTTTGGGAATCACATTAATTTTTGGAAATCTTATTACAGTAAATCCAGTTGCTGCTAGCAGGCTTTGTGAGTAAGCGACAAAGCCCGTAGAAGGATGCTACATGCTGAGCCATCCCTCTGTGTCACCAACACAGTGGCAGAAGTATCTAATTTTACCACCATTATATAACATTTATATTATACACTTTTCCTTTGGATTTTTACATGGAAACTGTTCATTATTGTTCCTTTAATCTGACTCGAGAAACCCACCAGGCAAGCCTTTAAGCTTGTAAGTATGCTTATATTATCTTTACACTGTTCATAACGAAGCTGGTCGTTGGCAGTGGTTTAAAGCCCTGGTCAGTCACTTTCAGGCCATTTTTAATACAGCAACAAAGGATTTCAAATAATAGCAGAACCACCTGGGGTGGATGTGGCACTGCTTCTGTTTTTTTTCCTGATGGAAGCTTTAGAAGGTGCTGCTATAGAGCAGGGGTGTTGAATCCTGTTCAAGGGACCCCCAAGAGTCCACATTTTATGCCATGTTCCATTTCCTGACACACTTCAGCCAAGTAATCAGTATTCTACAGCCTCTGGCCTGGCTGAGGTGTGTTTAGAGCTGGCAGGAGGTCCCTGAGGACTGCATTGAAAACCTCTGCTATAGAAGAAGATTGGAATCTGTTCCCCTCTCCAGTCTCCACACACTGAACTGCAGAGAACTGCCATTCAGATCAGTGTCGCTGCACCACAGCTGACAGATGACAGAAGCAAGTCTGTACTTCTTGAAAGCCAAATGAATGCAAAAGATGATTGTCAGGTAGCTCTTCCTAATCAGTGACGGATCAGTGAAGTAATGATCATGCTCATTAAATGCCTTTGCATTTTTCTTTTTGGAATTTCTTTTTTTTTTTTTTTTTTTTCATATCTAAGCCTCCTACAATGCAATGCACACGTGGTGGATCGAGGTGCGTCATTGGCTGCTGAGAGATGAAGGTGACTTAAAGATTTGTGATGTCCAGTCACCTGCTCTCTTAGGGAGGTTGTGTAGTGAAAGGGCAAAAGCACATGTGGAGTGATGTTCCAAGACACTCTCTCTTATCTGCTGAGAGTGTATTTATCAAGATTCCTTACTACTATATACAGTATACATATATATATAATACATATAACTATATATTTGTATCAGTTGTTTTATTGGTGTCTGTATGTTCATTGTTGATTGCTGTATGTTGTACATTTGCAGATTATATGAATTTCGCTTTCATTTCATTTTCTTACGTTTCCATTTTGGTTTTGTTCTGTATATAATGGCTTATTTTGCACACTTACCTCCCCCTCCTCATGCTCTGGTTTTTAGTTCAGTGGCATTTAAATCTAGGAACACTAAGTCTGAGGGCACTATTTAAACTATGTGAAGTTTCTAAGGAAGTACTGCCGCATTTGGAGCTGCAGACTCACCTCTGTGAAACCGAACTTTGTGTTCTCCCAATGAAGGTACAAGACTTCCTCTGTGCAACTTCATTACTTCTTACTGTCACCCATACTCTCAGGACAGCAATCCAAAGTGAAAGAGCCCTCCTGTAGTTTAGAATAAGTGCTAATTATGAGCTGACCAGTGGTATGCAGCATTAGAATGTCTGCACAGTGGCTAGTCTGAGATGAGGCATATACACAGTATGTGCAATGAGAAGCGTTCATAGCTTGAACAAGGCTTTATGGCTTAGCCTGACCCTCTGGCTTTGGCGAGAGCTTATTTCATAACTGCCAAACAAAACCTTGACCAAATCTCTGCTCCAACCATCCTCGCTCCAGAGGCCTGCTGCCAGCCTACCTCTCTAGACATTAGTCAATCAGCATCAGTGTGATTGTAGATCTACAGGAAAAAGCCATTTGAAGCCGAGGTTTTTGCTGCAGGAAAATTGAATATCACAAATCTGTTTACATGGACCTCCCCAAAGTTATCTATCTTTGCTTTATGGCTATCATTAGTGAATATCATGCTAGAAATGATGTGAATCCTTTTATTGACCTGAATCAGCACATGAGAAATGTTAAATCATTAGTGAGTTGAATTAGATTTGATAAGGGAACGCACAATAATGTACATCTTGTGGGGTCACCAGGATTCTGACTAGGAGCCCTTTAAGACTGCTGATCCGCCACCCTGAGGAATTGAGCTTCAATTCTAAGGGCATTTTTCTCTGGTTCTAATTACTTAACTAATTTGGAAACTTTGACCAGGACCTTTCTAGGGATGTCACCGTGCAGCATCATTGGACTAATGATTTTGTGTAAGCTGCCATTTAGAAGTCTTCTATGGACAGTCCTGCTGCCCTACCTCAGTTATAGCCTTTGGAACTGAGTAAAAAATGCAAGTGAACCAAAATGCATCACATGAAACTAGAGACTTGATCTTTGGACAGACTTGTCTGTTGTGGGAGCATGAAAGTAAATACAGGAATAAGGTCCTGTGTTCTGGACTAGTGTACGTTGCAGTTTAACAGATGGCTTTGGTTCATAGCTGTGGCACCTATCTAGCCAATATACCAGGTTAAACTATACCTGCAGAGGGTTTGATGAGTAGACCTGCTACGTTGTTTGGATCAAGGTCAGATCATGTTCTCACCAAAACAAACCAAAACCACCTCCTTTCAAAGGTCTTGGTGCAGTTCCTTACTGTGTTCACATCTGCCCAAACAAAATTGCACTAATGGTGAAAAAATCAGATTTGACTAGGACTCTCTTAATAATACTTGGACAGAACTAAACTCTCCAGGGTGGCAGATTACCAGAATTGAGCTTTGGTATCTTTGCATTTTAGACCTCATTGTTATTTTATTGCACAACATGTTTATTTCTTTAACTGGGTCAGATTTTCCAAAGTGTAAACAGCTGCAAAGGAGGGATGATAGAAACTGTCTTCTTGGGGAAAGGACTGTTCACATCTGCGTCCTTATGCTGAGCATTTGTCATGCATTTCTTCAGGGTTCTGAGTTTTACACCTGTTTGAACACATGACAAATGTCGCTCTAATGGCTTTGTAACCTTGTCTCTGTGACCGTGCCCTTGCTCTCCACATTTGCCTTTTGCTTCTTCTCCCAGCTGTGTTCTTGTTTTCTTCTCTATGCATTCCCAGTGCTCTTTTAATTTGATTCTTTTGGGTCGATGTTCACGTTCGTGTGAGTGCGCTTTATGTTTGTCATTTATTTTCGCTATTTGTTTTTCAAATTGTGCTGTTTCAAGAACACTTGTTTTTAAATATGACAATGTCAGATTGTTTTATCAGCTGTGAACTTTTGACTGTAATGTGGAAAATGGTGGTGTATTGTGCGGGGTTGTGTATGGTGCTGTGTGTGCGCGCTTGCGTGTTTATATACATGTGCGTGTGTGACTGTGTAGTGCATTTCATTTTTTCTTAATTTATTTGTCATTGTAATGAAGAAATGTATGTCCCCCCCGACTATCTCACTATCTGTCCTCCCTTTCTCTGGAATGGAGAGGCAAAGGATACAGAGGTATAAACTCCAAAAAATATAATCTATTTACAATCTAAATGAATCTTTAAGCACAAACCATGGTCAGGCACAACCACTGCAGTACACACTACTACACTACACACATGCACTCTTATAACCTCTTGGAAATGCATAGGCCGGTTCAGTCTTTATAGAAATATCTAGATTACTGTAGTATGGAACAGAGTAGTTCTAAAATTATGGTTGTTGTTTTTTTTCTCACAGCAAAACAATCATACATAAATGTGAACCGCTTTCTTCTTTTGATCATTGACAAGCAAGAGAATGTACCTTTACTATGACCAATGTTGAGAGATAGGAAAGGGTTTCTCTTCCAGTAGTTTAGAAGTTAGATAGTTAGGTCTGATTTCATGTTGTGTCTGTTAAGAGTAATATTTATAGAATATATGATAACCAGCTTAATCTATATGCAATAAAGGGACAAACAGTATATAGCAGCAGTGAGACCTTCACATATCTGAACACTACTGTGTCACAGCTCTTACTGATTCTATTGTAGGCTGTGGACCCCCCACAACTCATAGCGCCTTCGTTCTCTTCGTCTAAGAAGAACAGTCCAATGAAGCACTTTAAAACACTAACACACACTCACACAAAAAAAGTCCAACATCCCTCTTCTTGAAATTCATGTCTCTCTGGGATGGGAGATGTGTATGAAAACACTTGAGTTTGAAAGCTATGAAGCAGAAATATTGCAGTTGTCTTAGTCTTTGTTTACCATGCAAAACGTGAAGAAAGTCCTAATGTTGCATTCCTTGTCACAGATTGTTGTTCAATAATAAAACAGTGATTATGATGCTACTGTCTGCATGTGTTTGCATTATGTGAATAGTCTAAACATTGTTAAAGCTCACTTATTAAGAACCCTTTGGCAGAGAGAGACTAATTGCTTTTAAATAAGTTGTTAAAGGATGATCTAAATAATCCTCTGCTTTTAGATGCATTAAGGAGTGCATCTAAATGCAGGCTTTTCAAGGTCATTCCTATTGTGTTGTTTCACATCAGGCCACCAGATGTCACTAGATCACTAAATGTCCTTAAGGACAGACTGTAAACGTCATCAGGAAAGTGAGATGCACACGTACAGGAGGTCATTTGTACCAACAGCAATCACACTGTACAAGTCCTCTTCAGTGTGCTGAGACATTATTACACACTGAGACACTAACAGAACAGGCTCACTTAATATGGCCGGACATTTCTTGTTCTGTCCAATCATTGCACTGACCCTTTATCTATATTTGTACATCTATCTATGTTCTGGAAGGTGCCTCTACATATCATTACTGTTACTGCTGAGAGCTGAGAGGTGCCTCTAGATCTAGTTGATGGACATGTGCTATATCACTATGATTGGAACTGAATTGACAGGCCAGTGGTTTAGGATCTAGAAGATACCTGTACTAGCAGTACCCGGACATGTGCAATAGGGCTACATTTACTTTTGGGACAGACTTATGGTCACACTGTAGATTCTAGAAGATGTCTATATTTGTAGTTTACAAAAATGGGCCATAACTACTTTTTGGACTAAATTTAAGGACCAGTCGTATAGGCTCTACTATTATTTACAGTTGTAACTAATGGAAGCCTGCAATATGACCACTTTTTAATAACGGGGTAGCTATGATTGCAGTAATTAGCAATAATTATTAGTCACTGAGCTCTGCGTGGAAAGGAAATTAACACACACACATACAAGCACCTACACTGAGTTGAGTAACACAGTCTACTAAAGGCTATTATTACATGGTCAGGTTTCATATTGACTGCTGTAACACACTCCAGTAGAATTGTGTCACTTCTGTTGACTACAATTACTACAAGCCCTCGACTGTTAGAGCATGGAGGTGACATCATATTGGACCCTACATAGTTTACAGAGGTGCAGCAACACAGGGAATAGATGTTATTCTTAACCGTAACCCTTGTGTGTTGATAAGTCACTGGGCAGTCCCGAGGGAATCCTCCGTGATTCGAAATAAAAGACAAGCTAGTATTCTAAGCTAAATGTTTAGGACTATGTTGCTACCATGAGAACATCATACTCACCATGTTGTTTATGAAATGTGTAATCATGCATAAAAGTCAGTAATGCAAATAAACCATTGTATTTGAACCTTATCCAAATCGTCCACAAATGTCCGGACAATCAAGCAGAGTAAGACATACACGCTTTCTTCAATTTTAAATACATTTTATGTAATGTTGACATATTTGCAGTTAGTAGGTCAGACAATCCCCCTGCTTCATTTTAATTCCAACCATCCTTTCTTGGCTTTCTTGGAGCTCATTGAGCAGGGGCTCGATCTGGTTTTCCAGCAGTGAAATATGAGCTGACCTCTCGCTCTGTTCTCTCATCATGTCAGGCCTGTACATGCCATACATCTCCATTATTGTGCCGTGTCATTGTGCTGTCCTTGGCAATATCGACACAGCCCTTCATCATAATGTAAAACTATATAACATAATCATATCATCTCACTCTGCACAGACCACTCCCTGCCTTTGTCATGTCCTTGATAATGCAATGAGTTAATTAAATACATATCCATACAAAATTGTGTGTGTGTGTGTGTGTCTGTGTTTCTGTGACTGTATACTGAACCTCCTATTTGCTTCTTGTAGTTGCTGTGAGCCTCCACCCTGAACTATTATTAGCCCTTCCTCAACTCAAGCCAGAGGGGGGGGTGATTGGGGAGGTGGAGCAGAGAGAAAAAATGAGAGAGAGAACACAGGTAGGATAAGTGGTGCCGAAATGGAGAGGAAAAAAGAGGGAGGGAGTGTGTTTGAGAAGGTGAAGACAGGGAAATGACCACTGATGCATGGAGTGACGTGGGGGCAGGAGAGGGGGAGAGAGTGGTGATGTGTATATAGGTCACTAAATCAATAGAAATCAGGTTTTTTGAAAGGAGAGGAGGGGCATGGGATATTTGAGAGGGGGGGAAGAGAGAGGGAATTATACAGCCAGCTTTCACACACATGAATGCATATATAAGGCTGTACTGATTATTTATTAATATGGACAGTATGAGAGAGATTGTGTAGGGTGGAAACTGAGACATTAAATGACACAGATCCTCAATAACACTGAATGCAGGCCAGCACTTGCCACTGCAACTGTAACCAATTGTGCATCAGCCTCAGGCAATGGCTTCAGGCTGATAAGCTTTGCAATACAAAAGAACATCCGCACCTGGACATTGAGAAAATGTGCAGACAATATATGTTCAGTGTTGAGAGATTTCACACCTCGGAAACAGGCTCAGAATAGTGAAACACACACTTGTCACCATCAACTTGTCATGAAATATTACCATTAACCCCATAACTGTGAATGCAACATTGTAAAATCACTGTAACACCTGGCCTCAAGTCACCAACTGCTTTTAGAAAAGGAGTTGGTGGTTGGAGTTGATTTACCAAATCCAGTGTTGCTGTAACCAGGCAAAAGCTACAAAAATGAAAATGTAATTTGATACCTTAATCTACACCTAAACCTAATCTTAATTTAACCTTAATCTACACCTAAACTTAATCTTAATTTAACCTTAATCTACACTTAAACCTAATCTTAACCTTACCTTACCTTAACTTAAACCTTCCTCTACATCTCAACCTAATTTAACCAATATCCTAATCTATACCTAAATCAAATCTCAACCTACCCTTAATTTACACCTTTAGCTACACCGAGACCTATGTATGTGTGTGCATGCTTTTAAGAGCACTATCAGTGTCTGGGTGCAAAAACAACCAAATAGGTCATATTTTTACATTTAAACAGTCAACCTTCAGTGCATCCAGAAAGTACACAAAGCTCTTTAATTTTTGCACATTTTATGTTACAGACTTATTCCAAAATGGATTAAATTTATTTTTCTACACACAATACTGCACAATGACAAAGTGAGAAAAGTTTGTTTGAAATATTTGCAAATGTATTAAAAATAAAAGCCTGTTCAAAGCCTTTGCTCTGTACTTTGTTGAAGTAACTTTAGCAGCAATTGCAGCCTCGAGTTTTTGGAGTAAGTTGCTACAAGTAGGGCACACCTGTTTTTGGGACGTTTCCCCATTCTTCTTTGCAGAACCTCTCAACAACATCAGGTTGGATGGGGAGTGTCAGTGCACAGCAATTTTTAGATCTCTCCAGAGATGTTCAATCAGGTTCAAGTCTAGGATCTGGGTCACTCAAGGACATTCATAGAGTTGTCCTGAAGCCACTCCATTGTTATCTCGGCTGTGTGCTTAGGGTCGTTGTCCCAGTCTGAGGTCCAAAGCTCTCTGGAGCAGGTTTTCGTTAACGATGTTCCATCTTCCATCTGGCCACTAGACCATATATTGTACACCTGATTGGTTGAGTGCTGCAGTACTGCTGTCATCGATGGAGCTCTGTCAGAGTGACCATTGGGTTCTTGGTCACCTCCCTGACTACTATCATGCTGGGCAAACTACCACTCAACAGCGAGGGGCTCATCTGACGTGAGGATTGTAAAATGAAGCTAACTGATGTGTACACAGTTTTCAGTGTCTAAATTGTCATTAACAAATGGAAGTTTAGGGGAACTGTGGATGTTCAAGTGAGATCTAAAAGACTTCTGACCTCTGGTAAGTGAAACACAGCATTAACACAAACAAAATTTTGGAGGTAAACGGGATCCAGTCAGTCAAGAAACAGGAAAATGAGGATTTTATAACAGCATCAAAATGACTCATTCAGTCAGATTTTAGAACCAGAACTGTTTTAAAATCTATTTTTTAACACAGCCGCCAGCACTGCTCCTAAACTCACTTCCGAGTTAAAAATGCCCAGTTTGGCACAGCATGCAATTTACAGAGCTGAAAATGATGGGGCTTTGGCCCACGCTCTAATTTGCTGTGTGATGTGATACTGAGAGGAACATGCTTAAAGACATAAGATTACTCTGGGTACAGTGGGAGGGGGGTCTCTGAGCGCTTCTGCTGCCAGTCAGCAGATGGGGAATTAGCGAGGTGCTCTGTGTCCACTGTGGAACTTCAGTGATGAATGCAGAAAGCCTTTCCGACACAGATTTGCCCACAGCACGGCCCAGGAGGAGATCAGCTGCTCAGCTAATTTACAGGAGCACAACTGCCTTGCAAAACCACTTTCATTCATAGACCTTTTTTTTTAACCGAAAGGACTGGAACACTGTGAATCCCTGCATTTATCTGTCCATTCTGCCCAAAAATGTCAGATGATGCCCAACAAAAGGAAGTCAACATGGTTCTGCCTCGGACCCTGAAGCAAAGATGCACTAAGCATGACCGAGCAGCAGCTTTGGGCCTCAGATTTACTAAACTGGGCTCTGCAGGTTAGGAATGTTATATCGCAGGCGCCAAGTCAAGGGCCAGTTCACATTATTACACACATCACTGGCTGTGGAGCCATCCATACAATGCTTTATGCCGCTGTAATAGAGGAGTGTTTAAAGGACCTGTGCTATAGATGCTTTAGGGAATGACCCTATACTTAACCCCTGACATTCTAAGCGTATTATGCAGCTATTAATCTTAAACTTTACACAGCTACTATAAATCAGTAGTAATTGCTGCATCTAGAGAATGGTTAGTCACAGCCAATATTGATTATGCAGTTCACTGTACTATATTCAAATCTATTGACTTACGAACCTATTTGTAAGATATTTTTTAATTCAATAAGTTTTCAATTCAAATCATTTTTCATTTTTACTCCCTGAAAGCTCTAATAAAATGATACGTACTATTTTCATGCACACATTCCTGAAGGTGACGTCACACACTACACCATACGCTACACCATAAGTCTAGATCACTGTCCAAAGTGTAAGCAATGGAGTGACCTGGACCTCTCTCTAGAGGACTTTTTGACAGCTCTCTGTCTGCTGTGCAAGGCTGTAGCTTAAACAGTTCACAGACACTGAGCGGAGTGAGCAGTGGCCCATTTAATGAGGGCATAAGTCACGTCCCAAACCACACACTACTATGCTAGATAGTATGTTAAAAATAGTGCACCACCATTAGAATAGCAGTCACTGGTAGGTCAATTGTATATAAGGCAGAGAAGTGGCAGTCTGAGAAGCAACCAATTTGTCTTTATAAATTAAACCTCTGAGACCACTGATGACATCACAGCAAAAGGTTCTGAGAGAACGTAGATGAGTTTAGGTCCTCTATGGAATCACCTACATAGAAAATGCCAGTAGAACTTCCTTTATCTTTTATCTGACTGATCTAAACTGCTGCCCTACAATGGAAAACTGTATGTTTATCTCAACATATGATGATATACCTTGAATCTCAGTGCTAAGCGAACTTTCAAATGTAAAATTCATATTAGTAAGACGAAACTGTAAAACATGCTCCAGACCCCAGTATGTGACCCCCTATTTTTTGACAGTCTTGACTCATTTTATTTATGTTTCAAGTATCCCCGTACGCCCAGCACAGCCTTTTGAGGCTAAACACAATGAGTCCTTTGGGAGAATATGAAAGAAAGGTTAAAAAGGCTAAAAAACAACTGTAGCTGACTAGATAAAGAATCAGTCAGACAGCAAATTCTGGAAATAACACATTTGTTAGCATCTACAGACAATTTGTAGTGCAGCTGATTTGCATATGGTATGTGATTTGAAGTGACCTTACTCATGAGCTACACTTGATGTTACTCAGAACACAACTGTCTGCACTTTTAGATTTGTGCAGGCAAACAAGTGCCTTCCCAAATTACATTTATTAACACAAAGCTTCCAATGGAGGCACTTTTTGATGAGATTGCATGAACTCTTACTTTGTAGTCTCCATTTCAGCCCTTTCAATTAATCACTGCCTCATCTATCCCGGCAAGCCGACAGCTATGACAGATCCTAACTTTGAAGGCCACTGTTTCACTTAGCGGAGTGAGGGGATGTAGCTTTAGACACTCATTAACCTGCAGACAGAACTTTACATCCTTACAAGTTTGGCATTTCATGCTCTGCATGTATTTTTTTTTAGCTTTGGGAAGTTACCGAAAGAATGAGATTCCGAGTACAAGCAGCTGAAATGAGCTTCCTCCGCAGGGTGTCTGGACTCTGCCTTAGAGATAGGGTGAGGAGTTCAGTCATCTGTGAGAGGCTTGGAGTAGAGCTGCTGCTCCTCCATGTTGATAGGAGCCAGATGAGGTGTTTTGGGCATTTGGTTTGGCTGCCTCCTGGACACCTCCCTTGTGAGGTGTTCCGGGCATGTCTGATCAGGAGGAGGACCCAGGGAAGATCCAGGACTGGAGAGATAATATCTCTCGGCTTGCCTGGGAACGCCTTGAAATCCTCCCAGAAGAGCTGGAAGAGGTGGCTGGGGAGAAGTACGTCTGGGCCTCTCTAGGGATGCTACCCCCTTGACTTGGACCCCAGATAAGCAGCAGGTGATGGATAGACAGATGGATGAAATAACAGCTTCAAAATGATATTGATGCTGCACTGACCTGTAATAAAGATAACAGAGACAATAGCACCTCTGTCTGCATGGTAGAAACTGCAGTGTGTAATTTTGGGTGGGGGCAGGAACAAGAACTGTGTAAAGCTTTACGGCACACATCACATTTATCCAAGGACATAGATTTGCTCTTGACATTGGTGGGGACCTAAGAATCTGAATTAATTAACTAATTATACAATGTTAAATTAATGTTAAACTAATGACTGACAAAGAAGTTGTTTAGACTGCAGCCACAGTGCAAATGAAATGGGTCTCATACATCGGCAATAATCAAAGTAGATGGAGCTGCATAATCTCCACAAAACCAACAAAGTAACAATCAAACAGTAACTACAGATCATTTAAACCTGCTGCATGCCGTTCGCCAAAGCCTAGATATGCCATTAGCTTTATTATGATGGACTCGTTTCATTAGTGAACTTGACTTTAAGTGACATACACCTTTCATTGAAAAATAGTTCCTTATGTTCAAACTTGTGTTTTTGCTGCCATCCTCATTCATTTTTTTTACACCAATGTAGGCTTGCCAGGTGCAGCTCAGTCTGTCTAAAAGCCTCCTACAGAAGCTGAATAAATCCCAAAATCTAAGGTGTCACAGATGTCTGAAGAAAACATTCAAACTATACATTTCATAAGAACCACCAGCACCTTATATCTCTTGTCAATCTTAATTTGTTTTTATTTTTATAATCTAATTCATATGTCTTGTTAACCATCTTGTTTACAGTGTTATTGTTATCTTTTTAATATTATAATCTAATATATTGTACAGTAATTTCAAATCCCAGTCAAAACAATTAAGACTAAATAACTGAATTAGACTCATTTCTGTTCTATCCTGTATTCTCTTCTGTCCTCCGATGCTCTTTGTTGGTTAACATTTTCTCTTCCCATTTCCTGGTCATTCCTGAATTCCTGGTGATTAGAACTGGCATGACTAGAGGTTACATGAAGGTCTGTTTTAAACTATTGGACAGTTCTCCATCTGCTTTCTAAGGTCACTGAAACTAAGTTATACTTTGCTGGCCACATCCAAAATTGTTGACCACAGTATATGTTATTGTCAGCTGTTTGTAACATATTGCCTCTGGATATGGTTGTGATAGTTTGGCTGGTGCTCCACCTCAAAAAACCAAGAAAACCTGCTTAACCTGTGTGCCTCCTGTTAGTAAGAGGTAATAGGCTTATTGGAGCCTACCAGGTAATCAAGACAAGGTTAAACAGAATGCTTTATCTGATGCTCACAGTGTAAAAGGTGGACCTCAACAGACTCCAGTTACACAACTTTCATTTTGTACTTTTAAATTGAAATGTAATTTAATGCTGAACCAGTATTCAAGTCCACTGATTTCAAATAAGTTATGGTTTATTAGCCATGCTGACATGCGGCCTTTCAATCTGTTAATAATCCGATAGACAGCTCAGTTGGAATAGTGCACTTCCATGAAGACATCTTAAACCAAGAGCTTCTAAAAGGCAACAGCAGTAAAGGCATTATTACTGAAGTAGTGCAATGGGCTCTATGGTAAGGTATGTTCTCCAGGGGTGAGGTCATCTTGCATCAATTCTCTTCAAATCATTGCATCATTTTGTTTGATAAAGACATTTTGTTTCCACTCAATATTTGTGAATACCTTAATTATGTCCTTCCAGTCTTTACTGCATTTCATGTCACCAGCAATGAGACTGCTATTCAGCTCACCTACAACGTAATGCTGCAGGACATGACCTACTCCTCATGTCTTTAGTCAAACAAATGAATGTGAAGCACATTTTATTCAGTTCACCATCATTTCAAATCAAGGTAAAAACAAACATACCAACTGCAATCTCAGGTAACACACTGCTGCTCCCTTTTCTCATGTGATGCTTGCTGTCATGTTAATGTGCATGCTATGTGGTACCTGAGTGACACTATGTCACTATGTCATGTTAATGTGCATGCTATGTGGTACCTGTGTTATACATTTGCATCACATTACTTGTTGCAAGCAAGTAAATTGAGAATAAAATAACAAAATTTTTCTTCATTTATTATCACAAAGAATACAATCAAAGAGGAGAAAATATTTGAATGTAAACATGGCCATTAGCTACGGCACAGCATTACTACTGTATAATAAACAGGTTCTTACTCTAGATACCTGTATACAGCATGTTACTATAGAACCTGTATATAGCATGTTACTATAGAACCTGTATACAGCATGTTACTATAGAACCTATATACAGCATGTTACTACAGAACCTGTACACAGCATGTTTTAAATGGTGTTGCGTAGCTACACCACCTAGGCTTTAAGTGTGTACGTGTCTGGTGGGATGTGGTAGACCACACTACACTGATAAGAGACCTCGGACAGGACACCTAACTCTACTTCTACAAGAGTGTCAGCTAAATGCCATGAATGTAACTTGACTCCGCTGTAGTTACTAATGCTACAAAAAAAGCCTCTCTCTGTGACGAAGGTCCATTCAGCCCCCAGCAGGATTTCTGTGCTGGTTCTTGCTGAAGTATGAAAGTGTTTCAGCCCAGACAGCACACCATTCAGGACAGCCAGTCAGAACAAAGCTCCTTCAGAGCTCATTACAGTGTAAATATCACAAAAACAGCCTGTTTGGTTAAAAGAGAAAGAGAGAAATGAATGATGTCAAAATGAGCTCTGTGCAGAAAACCACACACATATGTGGAGAATTTTTAAAGCACTCTTTATTGTTGCTGCATTGAATCAGGTGGTCCCGTGAGGGCTGTATTGATTTGTATTGAACCAAATGATGAACGTTATGAATCATTGCACATCTAGGTTATGCAGCGCTGGCTAGCTCTACTGGAGGCACTTTGGGGATTGGAGTGTGTGTGTGTGTGTGTGTGTGTGTGTGTGCTTGTGTCAGAGAGGGAAGGTGGTGGTGGTGTCTCTGGGAAAGCTTAACCCCTATTTCCACTGCAAATGTCTCTGACTGTTGTCAGGAAAGGGCAACAGCCAGCAGCCCCCCAGAGTCTGGGATGGGGAGTTAGTTCTTCATTAAAGGCCTCAAGGTTACGCCTGCTAAAATCTAAGATTAATGATGACTGGAATTATTCCTCCGTCCACTGACATTTCCTGAGTCCAACGGGTATTACAGAGGTCGTGCTGTTTTTGGAACAGAAAAACCCTTGGTATCAGTTTCTGTCGTACAAACCACATAAACATAAACCCACCGACAAATGAATGACAAACTTGCTAATGACAGCTGCAGTGGCGACAGAGCTCCGCTAGAGGTCAGCAGTCTGACACGGATCTGCCAGTCTGACACCTCCTCCTCCTCCTCCTCTCTGCACTGTGAGGAGGACACACCTGGTGATCCCAGTACAGTTGGGGGGCTCTGCCGTTTCAGTTACTGGTCCATTACACTCACACCTACTGGTAAAGAATCAGCACCAGTTCATTATTGCATTTCCGACGCAAACCTGAACAGGACAGTCCAATAAAAGAGAGAGAGAGAGAGAGAGAGAGAGAGAGAGAGCGAGAGAGAGAGAGAATAAAACAGTAGAGAGAGAAAGAGTAAAACAGGAGAGAGAGAGACAGAGAGAGAGAGAGAGAGAGAGAGAGAGAGAGAGAAAGAGGGGATAAAACAATAGAGAATAAAACAGAGAGAGAATAAAACAGTAGAGAGAGAGAGAGGATAAAACAGTAGAGAGAGAGAGAGAGAGAGAGAGAGAGAGAGAGTGTTTGTGTGTGTGTGTGTGTGTGTGTGGAGAGAGAGAGACTCTACCTGCTCGAGTGGAAGCGCTCCTGCTGAGCAACAAGCAACCAAACAGTGGAGAAGAGAGAGAGAGAGAGAGAGAGAGAGAGAGAGAGAGAGTTTCCCGCCTGAGGAGAAGCCTATCACACACACTCTCACACACTCTCTCACACACACATCACAGAAGAAGCATCGCCTCCGCCGAGGAGTCCAATCAACAGCCATGTATCTGAACAGAGAGGAGGACAATAACAAAGGTAAGAGCGGCTGTGTGTGTGTGTGTGTGTGTGTGTGTTTGGAGGGTCCCGCGGAGACAGAGTCCCTCTGTTACAGTGTGGTGAGGGGGATACAGGTTAGCCGTTAGCAGTGTGAGGGTCACCGCCTCGGGCACACACACACACACAGGTTCGGCTGAGGGGTCAGAGTTAGTGGTCAGTGGGCTCTGAGCTGGGACTTGTTGGTCTGAGCTGAGGGGTGTGTGTGTGTGTGTGTGTGTGTGTGTGTGGAGAGGAGGAGCCCTGAGAGGAGAACACACAAGGTCAAAGCAGTCACAGCTACAGGACACAGAGACAGGGACCGGACACTGACACTGTCTGTCTGCAGGTCCATCTAACCCCCTCAGACTCTGCCTGTCTGCTGCCCACCGCGCAGCTCCTCCAGTGTCCCTGCCAGAGACAGAGACAGAGAGAGAGAGAGAGAGACAGACACCGAGAGGGACACACACACACACAGCTAATGACAATTAGACCAAACCGTCAAGTTGGATGAGCAACACCTGCTGCCCTCCACCTGGACACAGAGAGAGAAAGTGTGAGAGAAGGAGAGAGGAGGAGAGAGAGACAGGTGCAGAGAGAGAGAGAGAGTGAGAGAAGGAGAGAGGTGGAGGAAGAAACAGGTAGAGAAAGACTGATAGAGACAGGTGGAGAGAGAGACAGGTGGGGAAAGTGAAGGAGAGAGATAAGTGGAGAGAGGGAGAGCATGTGTGAGAGAATGAGAGGTGAAGAAAGGTAAAGAGATAGGGAGAAAGACGTGTAGACAGGGAGAGAGACAGGTGGAGAAAGTGTGAGGTGGAGAGAGAACGTGTGAGAGATGAAGAGAGGGAGAGAGATGGGGAGAGGTAGGTAGAGAGACAGGTGGGGAAAGTGAAGGAGAGAGACAAGTGGAGAGAGGGGGAGAACGAGAGAGAGGTGGAGGGATGGGGAGAGGCAGGTGTAGAGAGAGTGGGGTGGAGGTGAGGTGTGTGTGATGTGGGGTAGGTAGGTGGTGTGTGTTGGTAGCTGTGTGCTCGGGTGCTTTACCCCCTCACACGCGCGGGCTACACTGCGGTCAGCTCTCTGTCTGTCCGCCTCGCGCTGCACGTGAGCAGGTGTACGTGTGATTGGCAGGCGTCCAGCGGTTCGCGCGCTCTGAGTCCGGGCACGTCTGGAGGCGCGCGCGCTATGGGCGGAGCGATCACGAGCGCAGCACATCTGCTTTTACTCTCCTTCAGACCCCGAGAGACTCCATCAGCCAGGAGCCCGCCACCACGGCCGCTGACGTCACCACGCTTTAACGTATCACCATTAAATCAGCATCACGTGGGCAGAGGGGAAAGGAGAATGAAGCACCTTCTGAGAAGTGTCACCCAGTCAGCTGCACGGTGGGGTCAGATCCCACAAGCACTCTACTCTACACTTAATCTAGAACACATACATGCAGATATATGCAGTTTATCATCAGCAGAATAAAAGTTGGGGCACCTCCACCGCTCTCACTGCCCCCAAGGCTTATGATCTGAGATTTTTTGGGCTGTCTATGCTCTCCTTGTTTAACAGCTTTCCACATCTTCACAGCCGCATCTTTATCAGCATTTCATCTTCAGCCCAGTTTGCTTCCCGAATGTGCTGGTGTTCCTTTTAATCCGTTATTCTCTCTACCAGTAAAATCTTCCCTCCATCACTGGTCCATCCACCCCCATGCTTAACAGCCTGAGAGGTGTTCTTTTTGTTTTGCAGACCAAACAGTCTGTTACTCTACGGAGCTTTTTTCCAGAATGCCCCAGGCATGTTTAGATGTTGCTTTGACGGGATCTGATTCTTATAATGACTCTTCCATTCAGGTCATATTTGTGCAGGTGTTGCTACAGAGTAGAACCATCAGTGCACCACCACTCCACCGTCTGTTAAAGGTGTTTTGTCTTTGACAGGGTTTTTACTCTCAGCCACTCATACAAGCAGGAAGCTGTTTTTGGTTACAGACCTTAACTTGACCCCCACAGTTACTTGAGGAGTCAGGATATTTGCAAAGCTTTGAAATTTGCATAATCTAGCCTTTTCCTAATGACGGTTTTGAACAAGCCATAGCAACAAGCGTATGACCTTGGTAAAAGGTATCGGAGCTTTTGCATGGTGTTCCTTTCCTTGGAGAAGTGCATCAGACCAAAGTAATCCACTAATTCTGCCTAAAATATGGAAGAAGACAATGAGACTGTTCAGTCTTTCACAAAATTGATCTGTTCATCTGTTCAACACCCATCTTCTACTCACCTATTCATTCACAGTCGCAATTTTACCCAAATTTTCCCCAGAACTTTGGAAGTGCCAATTCCCAAATCCCACGAGCACTCTTCCCCTGACACATAGGGTACCTCTGACACAAGGAGGGTGAGAACAAGTACCGTATTTTGTGGACTATAAGCCGCACCGGAATATAAGACGCACCCGCAAAGTTAAAAAAAAAAAACCTGGAAAATAACATATATAACAAGAAAAACCTGCACCTGATTATAAGCCACATGGTTTAAAGTGTGGAAAAATGTAGCGGCTTATAGTCCAGAAAATATATTGATACATGTGAAGTCAACCACCATCATTGCTTCCAGAAGAAAGCGTCGGGTCTCCAGCAGACAGACGCCTCATCGTATTGACAGCATCATATGGAGTGTCCAATTTTGTTCTCTCTCAGACTCCAGCTGCTGATGGCAAGCAGCATGACCCGGGATTCCAACACTTTGTACAGGTTTTATTATATAGAATCATATACGTCACCTTTTCTCGTTTCAGCTTAGTGAGATATGAAGGAGGTCTTCAGCCAACTCTAATGCAGTTACATTGTTTGAACACCAACAATCATCGTTTGCACCCATCAACAACTGACTCCAGCATGGCCATGTCCAAGTTCACCCTTTTCCCACATTTTATATCAAGAGCTGGATACAGTCCTCATTTCTGTTCATTCAAAATAAGGTTCAAATATTGTTAATTGAAATATTCTTATTGATGCATTTTCTGCAACAGCATAGAACAAAAGCCAGCACCTTCCTCCATCAGTGCACAAAACCTTCTGCCACATCTTGACCCGAGCTGCTGTGTGTATTTACTGGAGAGTACTTCATGTGCTCTACTCCAGTGTTCCCAACCCAGTCCTATGGGACCCTGAGAACCAAGCTTTCAAGACTGCTGTATACCTGACGCTCTGTCTGCCTGGTGTTGGAAAACATTGCTCTGCCTGGTGCTGTGTCACTGTACAGTATGCCTGTATGTGGATATATGATTTGATATGGTTTTTGCATGTTGTATATTTACAGCTTTAATTACGACGTGTATGACATCATTTGCACAAGACTGTACTCTCTAGAGTGTCATCCCTCTAGAAACCTAACCAGTTCCACATAAACAACCCACTCACATTCTGTTTTTGTGATTAAATTGTACACAGATAGTACCCAGTAGAACAGATGTGAGCTTGTACAATATGTATCTCAATATATTGATATTTATGAGATTGTCCAGCCCTACTGTACAGTCGTCAAACCAGCTGGTACATTTGTTTATTTTCATTTCCTCCTTACTTAGAGTGCAGTCTTCTGTGTACCATGTGTCATGTTGTCATAGATGGGACTTAAACCTAAGCCCCTACTGTAGGACATGTCATTTCATCTGCAGAAATCAACATGTCAGGTTTATGGAAGAGAGGGTAGAGTTCCATGAGCATAATTCTTGATTCAGACACTCCTGAAACACGGAACTCATAATTTATTCAGCTGTAAATGTTTATTTCCAAATCCAGCCATCATGTGGAATGCATTGTGCTGAAATCAGATTACAGATTGTCGAGTAGAGATGCTAAAAACATTTGGGTCTAATTTGTGTTTGTAAAAGGTGAGACTCTTTTTATCTCTTTGTAAATCACATTGTAGCAAGATATAGACCTGTTTTTCAGAGCAACCGCACAAATCTTCTGTATGTTCATTTTTCTTTCTAGCTTATCTGATTGGACGCTCACATTTGTATTTGGTGGCAGTTGTCCAAAAAGTCCTGAATAATTCAGAAAGCAAGTAATGAGAAGAGAGCAAGGAGTGGATGTCTTATTTTTATCTATCACTAATGTACTTAAACTAATTTATTCCATAACCTTATACTCATATGCTATTACTGGAAGGGTTATGAGTCATGAGGACACTCTGTTGAAGATACTGAATGGCAGATACTCTAAATCGGGTTTAGAAACAACGTCTGTAAGGCTTATTAACCTTCTGTGAACTGTATATTTACTTTGCATATACAAAAAGTGTTCCACCAAAGAGAGCACTTTTAGGACAATTAAATATCCAGATTAATTCTGTGAGTTGTAGCAATATTATATATGAATAATTGTGATTCATCAAATCATATCAGGTAAACAGTATGACATTTTTCTTTACTCTTTCCTAAAAGTGTAATAACAATTCAACTATGTGCCACCATGTACCTCATTAATATTGTAAAACATTCTGCTCTTCATGTGTTGGTGAAACTGACCAGAGTAAATGGTCAAGCCTATCACTGCTTTTAGTGGCCGCACCCTCAGGGGAACAACCCAACTCAAGTATGTTGAGTTACTGAAGTTAATGGAGTCTGTTGTCATAAAACATACACACACCGCTGACGTTATTACGCAGCATGTGTAATGAAGAGACTAGTCAGTTTAGGACTGGAGTCTGTTTCTGTATTCATAGCTGTCTGTGATATATGTGTCTGTTTGTGCTGGGCAGGTGTGTGTGCACATGTGTCACATAGGGAGATGGTGGATTCAAATACCGCCTGATTATGTGTGAGGGATGGACAGATTGTGAATGCACTGGTTGAGGATGGAACAGAAGGTGTGTGTGCGCGCGCGTGTGCAGTGTCATTTTATGGCTACAGCCGAGGAGATGACAGGAGGAGTGTAATGTAGGGGAATGATTGACAGTTCATGTATTATTCATGCTGTCCTGTTGATTTGGGGCGGGGTGGATGTGGGGGGAAAGACAGACAGACAAATGGATAGAGGAAGATGGAGAAACAGTGAAAAGATAAAAATGGAAATGTTACGTGGACTGTCACCTTGGCCTCTGCTGAGAAATGTCTGCATGGTGAATAAGCACTATTCAATTTGTCCCCGGAAATGCTAAATACTACAGTGAGCACCAGTTTGTGAAGTACCTGAATACACGTGGGATTCGGAATGACCCAGAGAAGCCCTAGGATCTCCTTTCACTGGCATTTTGAACTGAAGTGTATTACCTAAAGCCGGACTTGCATGTCACAGTAATTGGAAACCTGCAGAAGGCTATTATGCTGAGGATAACCGAGGAGAGACATTGATTTTAAGCTCTGTTAGATCCTGCCTTGCTCTTATGGAATGAAGCACAGGCATAGTAAATTGATTCCCAACTTAAGCCTTTTAATCACCATGAATATTAGATATTGGTATCTAATGAACATTGCTTTAGACTTTACATTTGGCTTTGTATTAAGAGTCTTCATCCATTTCTCCGAGTATTTCAGTCCAATCTTTCAGGCGGGCCTAATTCAGGCCTACAGTCCTAGTCCAGCCTTTCAGGCTTACAGTGAAGTCCAGCTTTGAAGGTCTATAATCCTAGTCCTAGTCCAGTCTAATCTCTCAAATCTATATTCATAGCCTGACATTTCAGGCCTACACTTCTAGTCTAGTCTCTCAGGTCTACAGTTGCAGTTTTTTTTTAATACAGATGTTTTTCTTACTGCTGAGGATTTGACCTTGGATGAAATGAAGAGTTTTCCGTGTGCTGTTTGTCACATTCACTGTTTCTCAGCTGTACTTGATTATTCCAACTCAATTAGAGTGTGTAGATGTGGGGGCACCACAGCAGAGCACCACATTTTTAACTCCTGTGTCTCGTTTTTATTGTGGAAGTAAAGTTGGGTCATTTTAGCTTGTTAGTGCTTTTTTTGTATCACAGGGTGAAGCTCTCAGCAGTTTGTCTTTGAGCTGCAGTCTTAATTGTTGCTGGACTAATTTACCTTATCACTGAGGGTTTTTAGAATTTAAGAGTTGCTTTTAGGGAAGCTTTAGACATTCTTGAGGATTGGCCCAGTAAAACACTGTTACAAGCTCTATCAGATGCACCTCTGTGATGAGCGATTAAGTGGTTTGCTCAGATATTGATTAATGCTAATACTGACTCCAGCCTCGGAGTAAATCGCAGCACCAGCCAAATGCACCAGTGAGTGACAACTGGTTTGCGTATGGATGATTCAATAACATAACTGGCTACCAAGCACAATTTATTATGTCATAAATCAGCTGGTCAGTTTAGGGAATGTAGCATCATAGACATATTGTAATGCAATCCTCATTACTGATCATAATTAGGCATAAACTTCAGTCTGCTCAAAAGGTGTGGCATCATTCACAAAAACTCATCATCAAAAATTAGTTTCACCCAGAAGGAAGTATGGGATTGTCATGCTGTTTGGAAGAAAGATAAAGGTGACCCAACATCATATACAGTATGATTAGAAGATTAGACTGATATGGGTAATGCATAGTTTTAAAGAACTAGAATAGTTTTAAACTTTTTAAATAAGTTTTAATAAAAGTGCAGAAATAATAACAAATCGCAGAAATAACGCATAGCAAATTAAATGTTATGCAGCCGCAGCTGCGAGATGCAGTAGACGTTTCTGAAAGAAAGACTGGTGACAGATTATATCACGTGATGGCACAAGTAGACAGATTGTCGACATGGGGTCTGACATATAGAGGAAGCTTTCACACATTTAAAGAAGTCCACCTTTTGTAGCTAGACATATTTTCTAGGGCTGGACATTATGGACAAAAAAATCAGGTCCCGATATATTTTAACTGAATGGTTAAAAACTGTTATTGATTATTGCTGTATATAAAACATTAAAGGAGAGACTGTAGAAAGACTGATAGCTTATTGTTAAAGCCTCAGTGCAGTCTTTTGCATCTGCAGATATTTAGTTATAAATCTTTAAGATTCTTTAAAACTGTTCTGAAACCTGGTAAACCAAGCCAACAGATTCTGGAAATATCTACCTGACTTTTTCCTTTGCTTCACTTTTGACTGCTTCTGAGCTGGCTTGCTTGCAAGGAATTTCCAGAATTTAGTGCTGCTACCTGCTGCCATTGCCTCTTTCGGCCCAGCCCACCCATTGAGAAGTCCCTGAGGGGAGGAGTCTGTGTGTGTATGTGATATCGTGACACAATTACGAACACATTATAGTGAAATGATGATAATATAACTGAAGTGGAGAGCAATACAGTGGGCTGCTTTGCAGAGTGAAAGGGTCCCTGAGGGTTGAGGCAGAACCAGCTGCCGTCATCTCTGCTTTGTCTGCAGCTTGGAACAGCTAGCCTCCCATGTATTTGGGGTGTGTTAGTGTTTGGTGACGTTGACTGTGTTTATGTGTGTGTGTTGTTTCGAGACAGAGAGCGACGTGAGGCATCAAAGTGAGTTAGAGAGATTATTACTGCTCAACAGAAACTAATTACAACCTTTGTGCGTAAGCACCTGCTTTCTGTCTCTCTATATCCCTCTCTTTGTGTGTGTGTGTGTGTGTGTGTGTGTGTGTTTAAAAGCAGCCTTTCTTTAATCTCAGCTGCATACAGTAATAAGAATGAGATACTGTAATAGTCTGAAAGATATGGTAGAAAGCGGTTGTTGGTGCCTTAGAGAAATAACAGGCACAGTGAATCAGTTTCAGTGCTCCCATTCACTCATTGTTCTTTCAGAGAACAAAGAAGCAATGAAATATTTCCAGAAAATATAACACAGAAGTGATTGTGGGCTTTAATTAAGAATATTTTCAAGACAGTTTTACTCAGTGTGATGACAGGCCATTACACATCCTTCAGGAGAGGGAATTGGAGCCAGTCTGGGGAAACCGGTTGCTCTCCAGGGTGCTGAACTCCGCAAGACCCCACTGTTTGGGAGACTGCTCCCAATCACCCAGAGGTGAAATCATTCGCCTCCACATCACACCCAAAGATGTTCACTGCTGGGCAGTGTCCAGCTGAGTGGGAACTCAGTCAAGGGCTCATGCCCTTTGCCGTTTGAATCTGATGATGAAGAGGTTGTCAGCCAATGTTGCCTTGGTGCAGGATCATCTATAGCAGACTGAAGACGACTGAAGTAATTAAATATAAATAATTCAATATCAAAAAGTTCTTTTTGTAGCTCCTCACACGTCTTGAGTGAGAGTGATCTGTTAACAGGCGGTTAAAGATTTACTGCAGATTTGTATTAAGCAGTAGAACACAATCATGGATTGGCCCAAGACTGAAGTAAGTCATGAATGCAAATGCTTTTAGTGGCCCAGCCCCTACCCAACTCGAAGAAATCAACAAAACAGCACAAAACTCTTGGTAGTCTTTTGTAATTGACGTTTAAGTAAATTAGGGACAACAAAATGCTCTCTGGCACTCATTTCCCTGGGATAGAGTTTTAGCCTGTTGACCACATGTTCCAAAGGAAACCCATTAGGGACCCTGTAAGAAGGAAGATGCGGTTCTGTCCAAAGTCCTATATTTGAGTCAGTGGCCACCGAGCCAGAGCCCCAGGCCAGTTGTGGCAGTTCCAAGCCATGGTTAGCTAGAATCATGCTTACCATTTACCATTTAACAACTGCTCCAACCCACAGACTACCACTGAACAGAGGGCTGGTTCAAATCCGTATAGACTACAGCAGCACAATCACATGATCTATCCAAGCTCATGTAATGGACAATATGTCCTAAGTCTATTTTGCACACTGTGATTTTCATAGTGGAAACAGTGGGCGATAATGTGGGACTAAGGGCTTTTTCCTGTTGTTAGAAAGTGATTTCCCAGGCATCAGTGACCAGTGTTGCTTGTTGGCAAAATAACAGAGCACCGAAGAACGTGCCTTGAATTGCAACACTTCTGATGGCCACCTTATTGAGGGATAAGATCAGAGACTGTGTGCTCATCTCGCTCCTCATAACCCACTATCGTGTACGAGGAATCGCAGAAACAGGGATTGTACACGAGAGGATAACATGGAAATGCACGCATCATGTACCTCGTCCATAGCTACTCTCTTGTTAGACACCTTTCCAGACGTGCAGTTTGGAAGACTTGTTAGGAAAGGCACTTCTCTGTGATAGATTCTTTATTCTTAGACCTGATTAAAAAGGACAAAGAAGACAGCAGATCCAGGAACCATTAGTATTGTTCTGATCCTCATTTTTTGGCTGTAAAAAAATGTGCAGCACAGAAATGGTGCTGTTACCTAATGGAGGGGAGGGGCGGGGTTTATTTACCTATTTACAGATTGTACCTTGTTTCAGTAAGTGGCTCCTCTCTTTTCAAGACATCTTATTTCAGAACCAAGCTAGTTCCTAGAACAGCCGCGAGGATGGGTTTTCCCAGCAACACACTGTGTGGTCAAATTTGTCCCGGTTCCCCAGATTATCTTGTTGGGGGAGGGGTATTACTCTAATTACAGACTGTGGGGCAGAAGGAGCTGGTGAGAGAACCTACTGCTTTCTGTAGTGCAGAACTCTGGCCACAGCACCTGATTCAGCTGCACTTCTGTTCAGGACAGCCCTCAACCACGGGAAACCAGGAAGGAGACATGGCTGGCGGCTCCTGATTACCACCAGCTATATCCACTCACCTCACCATTGGCCTGGCCACAAAAGCTCTGTGGAGACGATAACAAGGCGAGTGGAAAATGAGATGAGCACTTGCATCTCTTGTTTACACAGACAGCGCAAAGTCATGCAGAAGAACCATACAGAAGACCCCACATTCCCTTTCCACGTTATCCGGCAGAATGAGCCAACACAATGACACAGTGACTCTGCATCTGTTTGATCTTATTGTGCCCGTCCATTTGCTCACACTTACACTACATGGACAGAAGTATTGGGACACCTGCTCGTACCTTGTCCAGGGAAGGTTTTCGACTGGACTCCGGAGCACTGCTCTGAGAATTCGATTGCATTGAGTTACAACTCCTGTACTTATCCCAGAAGTATTGGATGGTGCACCATCCTTCCAGAGAACACAGGTCCACTGCTCTACAGCTCTATTGGGCGCTGCCTGACATTAGGCATGGTGCCAGAGGCTCATGTTTATCTGCTCCAGAGAGTCCTATTTTATTGGCAGTACTTCTCTACTGGGTCTTGACAAGCTGCTGTGTGCATGTGCACATCTTTTTGTGGAGTTCATGTGTGAACAGCTCAAAATGAAAGTCCTGTAAGTACTGTAAACACTACACATTATAAGCCTGGGTAAGTTCAAAATGTTGAGGCATTGTCTTAAAATAGGCTTTGTTGAACAGATTAGAACGTTTCATTTGAATGTACTTTAGGTTAGAATAACTTTAATCGAGTCCTATTTTATATAAATGATGAATAAAACTCAGTATTTTCAAGTTAAGGGTGCTTTGGTCTGGACTTTCAGACCTGAAGCAGGTATAAAGGACCAGAAGAGGAGGTCTCTTGGTCTGGTTCATTTGTAATGTGAAAATGTGTCACTAACAATAGATGATAAAAAAAGAACGGATGCTGTAATGAAAGACTCCCTTTTGTGTGCATTTGCAAAGCACTGCTGTATGGGCACAACAGATTAGCCCTGTCATGATAATTATTTTTGTTTGGGCTGTAAGAAACAATAGTGTTACTACTAACATAGTGTATTGCAATAATGCAATCATATGCGTTTAACAACCATGTAACACGTTTAGATGTTCTAAACAAATACAATATAAATGCACTTACACAAAGTTATTAAAAATATAAGCATTCACATTAATGTGCTCTTCTTGCTAAGACGGACATACTGAGCAATATTGGGATCAGCAAGAATTATTCTATGACATCATATATTGTCTGATAAGCTCTTAACATAATTATGGGATATATCCAGTTAATGTACAGCAGAGTTCGAGATAAAACAACCTGTTGGCTCACAGTGTACATGATTTTATAGCTGTGCTCCTTCTTTCCGTCTGCTGTGTGTCGATGCACAGTTCTTATTTATTGTCACTTAATGAAATGGTTTAATTGAGGCTGCATAAAGAGGCAGTTATTAGAAGCCTTCTTGGAAATATAGACAAAGTTCCAGCCAGTGCTGACTTCA